>OX465112.1:7656634-8115434 GCA_949987565.1 Luidia sarsii
CCGGTTGGGCAAGTGTCATCGCGTGTTACGGGCAATGCTCAGAGGTCTGACGGTCGACCGTCCGCTGCGAGCCCTCCTTCCTCCCGGTCAACGCCGAGGAGCACACCGTACCGTCGGAATGGCCGGACGCTTTTAATACGGTGACCGGTATATACACGCACTAACGGGGCATCGGCAGAGCTGGACGGGAGACAGCGGCACGGATCCGTGGCGGCGACGGTGGGGCGGGGTTGGGGAGGGGGTGGTGGGGGGATGATGACAGCATCGGCATCACTGTGGCAACACATCTGTGATGACAGCCCATCCAGGTTCCGTAGAGGAGGCACGGACCCGCACATATGCATGCACCACGAGACTATTCCGGGTCTGCAGGGTCGACTCCGTTCTGCCTCGTTGCCTCCGACTTGGTGCCCAGCTCACGGGGGACTGCTACAATCAAACGACGGAGAGAGATGCAGACAGAGAGGGAGAGAGAGAGAGAGAGCGGGTCTGTGGCAGTGATGAGGAGGGGCGCGTGTACGCGTGTGTGCACACGTCGGGCGATGAAGTATCGATGATGTTGCAATCACAACGTCCGTCCGTCGATCCACCGCGGTGGCGGGCAGCAAACTCGCTACGGAGCAATTACACAAGTCCTTTCACATGTAAATCAGTCCATTACAATAATCCAAACAATCAGACGGGACGGCTCCATTCTCTCACGGGGGAAGTCAGGGGAGGGGATGGAAAGGATGGAAAAGGAAGAGAGCGATGCGGAGGACGATAGCGAACTATAGCTGTTTTGATACATCCCCTCCACAACACGAAATGGGGGAAAGGTAGAAGTCTGTTATCAGACGAGACCGAGGGGAGTCTACTGGAGTGCCGTTGCGTTGGAGTTATAAGGGGGTCCGGGGAGAGTTGGTCGGGCCTAAATGATGGGGTTGTCTCTGCTGCGTGCGTGCCAGGTCAGCCCTGTCAGACTTTCCTTGCTTTACTGCGCCGCGCAGTCGGCTGAGAACTCTAGGCCGTCTTGCTTTGGACGGCGAGTGGTGGAGGGGATTAGAACGGTCAGTAGACCGTCAAAATACCCCGGCGAGACAAGGTGAAGGACTGAGAGAGAGAGAGAGAGAGAGAGAGAGAGAGAGAGAGAGAGAGAGAGAGAGAGAGAGAGAGAGGAGGTGGTGAGAGGGAGTGACAAACGGACAGAGAGAGAGAGAGACAGATAGAGGGAGGAAGGGAAAGAGAGGCAGATAGAGAGATGGAGGCAGGGAGATAGAGACAAATAGAGTGAGGGAGGCAGGGGAGGCAGGGGAGACAGAGGAGGCAGGGGGAGGCAGGGGGAGGTAGGGAGAGGGTGGGGGTGAGGCAGAGACGGAGAGTGAGTGGGGAGAGGCAGAGGGAGGGAGAGAGAGAGCTTGCAGAGAGAGACGAGGAGGAAGAGAGTATCGAAATAGAGAGGGGGAGAGAGTATTGAAAGAGTGAGGAGAGGAAGAGAGAGGGAAGGAGATAAGAGGAGAGGGAGAGGGAGAGGGAAAGAGAGAGTGAGAGAGAGGGGGAGAAAAGTCAAGAGACAGAGAGGGTGAGAGACAGATATCAAGGTAACAAAAACCGGGACACACACAGGGACAGAGAGATAGGGACTGAGGAAAAAAAAACCTACGACCGACATTTTAAGGGGGAAGCATTCCCATCCCCTGACTTCATTATACTTGGTAAGAAGTATACGAATCGCCCCTAAGCCGCCGAGATGAGAGCAGTTTGGGGGGTTCGGTGACACTCTGCTATCCGTGGAATTGGAACGACTCCTGGGAATTCATTAAGTCCCCATCATGTTCCCATCACGTCCCCACTCGAGGCCCGTATATCAACCCTATACCTCCTCCTAACCCCGCCCCGAAGCAACCCCTCTGATAAAAAAAAAACCAACGTTGAAGTTCGGACCACTCAGGGGAGGTCATTAACGAACGCCCTCGACATTTTTTAAGGGGGGAATGTGTGGTCGCCGGAATCATGAGGGAAATGAGGATTCTGATTGGGAGCAACAAAGATCGTTTGGTACCGGTGCTCGGAATTCAGTCGACGAGGAGGACGGAGACTTTTACGAAAAGACGAATCGTGTACATTGGGTCTTCGGAGCTGTGGCGCACATCCATTTTGACTCCGGGATCGAGTTGACGCCTATAAATAGCGGTGAGCTTATTAAAGGGAGTGAGTGTGGTGGTGGTGGTGGAGGTGGGGGTTGGTGGGGGCGACGTTTTCAAGCACCAGGGAGCGCGAGGACTTGCTGAGTATGGATACACGCTGAGAATAAAGCAAACCTGGCGTGCACGGTGATATAGCGCACGGGGTGATGTAACTTTTTTGCTTTTACATATACTGTGGGCTGTGTACAACTTCATACACGTCATGACTTCATGGGTGGGGTCTGAAATGAAAGGCGTGAATTTGCCGGTGGCTTGAATGTTTACAGCACACCTGCACGGATCACATTCCGAAATGTTTCTCACTGGAGCAAGAGTGCAAAGACGGTGACCTAAACAGAGTTGCCAGGAACCGCGTCTGTTTGTGGGAAGGAGAATGAGGAGGAGGAGGAGGAGAAGGAAACGAAGGAGGGGGAGTAAGAAGAGGAGTAGGGTGAGAAGAGGAAGGAGAAGGGGAAGGAAGAGAAGGATGAGGAGCAGGGGGGAGTAACAAGAGGAGGGGGAAGAGGAGGAGGAGAAGGAAGAGAAGGAGGAGGAGGATAAAAGAGGAGGCGGTGGATTTTTGCGAATGGGAGCAACTCGGTACGACTCTATGAGATCCCCTCGGTTTGTGCAACGGCCAGTATGCTCTAAAACTGGCAGAGAACAGACGACTCAACCCGGCAAGAAACCATTGAAGCCCACTGCTTGCCCAGGCTCGGCCGAGGAATTCCAAGGCCGGTCGTTGTTTTCCTTTTCCAAACTGGCTATCTCAGTTCCCGATATCGGGTCGGCGGTACGGTGCTCTCTCCACGACGCAGCGCGTTAATCGCTTCCACAATCTCAGCTATGCCAGACATCCATCAAGTCCTCACGAGGAAGATTCCTTAGGTGTGTATGTCTTTTTTTTCACACTTCTCTCCAGTTTTATGTTGCTTGTTCCACTTCTGCGTGTAACACAAGGACCGCTCGGGCAAGCGAAAAAAAACCGGGAAAAAACCCCCGATCAAATTAGATTTGAAGGTTTGCATGGTGGACGTACAAAGTGGGAAGCTTTCGGTGACACCATGTCAGTCAACTCTTTCGAGAGGGAGTGTGGATCTGAACGGAGCCGGTGCCTCGACGTTTCGGGCAGTGGGACGCACTCGGCCCGACGTCGAATATCTTCAATCTCTTCCATTGCAGGGATCGACCGATTAAAAGGCGGCCCCGTCGCCAGGGGCCTGCATTGAAACACAGCATCGGAGGTGGAGTTCATCCCATCGCAGGATGCGAGAGGCCGCAGGGGTTGTGTGCATGGCTCAGCGCCTTGCGATGGGTCGTATGCGACGTAGGTGACGTATAGGTAACGTAAATGTTATAGGTGCCGAATAGCTGCCGTAGGTGCCGTATAGGTGCTGTAGGTGCCGTATAGGTGCTGTGGGTATCATAGATGTTTTGCGGATGGAAAATGTATCAATATCGATTCAGCAATCTCTTGGAGATCATTTTAGACGATGGAAAGGAAAGGAAAATGTGAAAAGGGATATTTCTGGAACATTTTACGAAGGGGGAAAAATTCACAGCCTCGGGGAAAACGTCAGAGCGTTATACCACCTGAGGTATCCAGCCCTTCGACGGTGGCCATCCAAGATGATCTGGCAAGGCCATCATCTAAAGGCTGGATAGCTCAGACGGTAAGAGCGCTCGGCTCGGCTTCAAACCCAGTCACAAATCGGGCTTCAAACGCCTCCCATCCTCTCAAATGGATGGCCAGATGTGAACGAAACATCTGGTGATTCTGCGCTTTTCTCTGAAAAGGAAATATTGGCCTTGGGGAGAAATCAATCATTACAATCTACGTTGAACAAACAAAATACAAAATAACACACAAATCGGGATTCGAAACCCAAACACGACCAAAACAACCGAAATGATTAAAAAATTATTGAAAAACAAGTCGTCTGCAGTCGTCTCCCATTATATTTTTCCCCCAACCAGATGTACTTTTTCGAAAAACACCTCAACCCCGCGCGGATAAAGAGAAAAAGCCGACGGGAATTGGATAAAGGCAGACAGCTGAGTGAAGGGGAAGGTATACGGGAAGGTAGATCCGCACGCTCATTGCACAAACGCTGAATAACATTTTCTCCGCCAATTATTTTATGGGGAAAGGGTATAACGTCAAATGGTAAGAATGCCCTTCCCAGTTACTCTGCCGCACCTTCCCTGAGGAGACAGACTCATTACGATATTATGTACGCTCGCTGCTTTTCCATTTGTAAATCTCCATCTCTGAGGGCGGAATCCGCTCATTCTTCTGTGTCGAATTGTGATTTGGGTCGGGACAGACAATTATGTGTCCTCGTACTATTAGTATTATTCTGCACATTCTGGCGTCTGCCTCGCGTGTGCCTATTGTTGCTGCTGCTGCAGTTGCTGATGTTGCTGCTGCTGGTACTGCAATTGCTACTGCTGCAGTAGTTGCTGCTGCTGCTGCTGCAGTTGCCGCTACTGCAGTAGTTGTCGCTGCTGCAGTAGTTGCCGCTGCTGCAGTTGCTGCTGCTGTAGTAGTTTCTGCTGCTGCAGTTGCCGCTGCTGTGGCTACTGTTTCAGTATTTTCTGCTGCTGCGGCTGCTGCAGTAGTCGCTGCTGTTGCAGTTGCCTCTGCTGTTGCAGTTGCTGCTGATGTTGCAGTTACTGTTGAAGTAGTTGCAGCTGCTGCTGCTGCAGTTACTGTTGAAGTAGTTGCAGCTGCTGCTGCTGCAGTTACTGTTGAAGTAGTTGCAGCTGCTGCTGCTGCTGTTGCTGTTGCTGTTGTTGGTGGTGCTGTTGCTGTTGTTGTTTCTGCCCTTCTCAAAAACAGACTTTGAGAAAGGTCTTGCCGTAGGATCGAAACGTTGGATCATCGCCATGCCTGGTTAGCAGTTTTGGTAAATAAAAGCCCAGCTGAATCTGCTTTGAGGCGAAATGATTCACCATCTACCGATTGTTTCCCCTGATACATCCAGCCCTCATGTTGAGCAGACTATTTGTTTTGAATATTTGTACACCTGTCTGTCAGACACGCGAGCGGTGGGAGAAAGAACACAATGTTCCTCCCGTTTCCGATAATCGGGGAGTTTGGAAGCTGTCGCCTGTCGCCCGACCGTGAGAGTGTCATCTCCGCCGAAACGAGATTCGAAAAGAAGCGCAGATAATATGGAGTGGGATAAGTGGGCGATTAAAGCCGCATTAGCCTCGGCACCAGCGCGGATAGATGCACGCACGGGCGCTGTCCCTCTTATTAAGGCGCCTTTCGCTTGCAGCCCGGAGAGCTTCCACGAAACTCGGGGTCAGATTGAGAGATCGTCTAACGGGCACGGGGATTTACTAGCGGGTCCCATTACTATCCATCTGATGGAGATAACGAGAGCCACGTGGCCAATGGGGATGTGGAATGATCTTACTCTACTTCTTACTCTATTTCTCCCTTCTTTAGTTCTTTCTCTCACTCTCTCTCTCTCTCTGCCTCTCTCTGTATCTATCTCCCCTCCCTCCCGTAAACCCTCCCCACGTCACATTCTCGATCAACATCAGTCATAGTCTGCGAGCCTATCGATGGCCGTGACTGTTTGTAAATACTATATACACCCAAAGTCCGACTTCTCTCTCTCTTTTCTCTCCCCCTCTTTCTCCACCTCCCCTTTCCCCCTCTCTGTGTTTTTCCTTCCCTATCTCCTTCCCCATCTCTTCCCCTCCCTACCTCCCTCCTCTCTCTCTCACCTTTCCCCCGCTCTCCTCCCTGGCTCTTTCAATCTCTATAATTTTCCCCCTCTCTCTCCCGGGCTCTTTCTTTCCATCCCTATCTCTCCCCATCTCCCTCACTTCCCCTCTCTTTTCTCTCTCCTCTCTCTCTCTCTCTCCCTCTCTTTCTCCCTCCATCTCTCCCTTTCTCCAGAGGGTGCGTTGACTCTCAAAGTCAGAGAAATGTGGTCAATGTCACCGCTAGCCGGAGGGAAGGAGGAGATAGCGTGAGACTGTGCCTTTCCCAAACGGTCACGGGCATCGATCGGCTCGCAGACTAGACTATGATTGATGTCGAATGAGAATGAGACGCAGCGATGGTTTACGAGGGCCGATGTTTAGTTTTCACTGTGTGCATGCTCGGTACTTTGTGCGAGCGCCTATACTTGGAGGGTGATGTGGGTTCTCTACTGGGTTGTTGAGATGGAGGTTCAAAAGTCCTCCGTGATCTGAAGGACCCTTCAAAGGATAACCGCAGGGTATAATCGGGCTTGGCGCGGAGTTCAACGGTAAAGCATGAAATAAAGTGCTCGGTTAGAGTGGCGCCGTCCCAAAACGCATGGTTGGCGGCCATGTTTACCAAGGTAACCGTTAGGGGCTTTCCCTCCGACCTCGCCTCCCCTTAGCGAAACTCCCGTTCCAGCTAAGGCTAACTCGTCTCATTAGGTCTTGCATGATATGCAAAGAGCGCGCGCAGTCTGAATGTGTGTATGTATGGGGGTGGGCAGATAGAGCAAGCATAATCATTACACCCCCGGCCGAATTCTCGTCAATCAAGGTGATAGCCCCAGTGAGCCTTGAACTGTTACAATCGGTATCGTTCACTCCGCTCCCAACTCCTGGGCGCACCTGGAGAGGGGAGTGGGGACTGACATTTATACGTACTGTAAACGGCACCCAGGGCTTTGCTATCTGTCCATCCCTAGTCTCCTATTTGTCCCGCGGTGTCCCTTGGCAATTCATCATCACCGCCGCTGTCACATCCAATCAGTTTGGATTTTTTTTTTTTTTTTAAAGAAACTTTCCAATCGGCTATAGGCCTATTGCCATTGCATCTGAATCGACCGCCTCCCCCATTTGATATTTCCGTTTATTGAATTAAAAGAAAACGGTGCCACGGGGTGGTGGGGGGGAATCATCCCGGGTGCTTGTCCAGAAATTGACGGGGGAAGAGGAGACACAGTTTGCCCACGAGATGAGAGGGAAAGCGCGCTGATGAAATAGCAATGCCGGTCCAAGGGGAAATGCGATAAAACAACACGCGACAAAAAACTACTTCAAAGGAAACTAAAATATAATTTATGTTAAATGAATATAGGCCCTATTTCTAAAAGGATGTTTCAGCAGTTCATGATGACGACGATTTATTCATTTTTATTTATTTCTATTTAATTTTTTTTTGGAAGGGGCTGGAGGGGGCATTCACTTGGAGTGTTTGAGTTCTGAAAAAGCCCAAAGCAGGCAGTCAATCAAGAAGAAAACTATTTAAGATACACGACTCTCTGTTTTCAGGTTTTCCCCTTCAATGTTCGTTCGGTTCCGTTTTTACACGTGCAAAGTTCTGCTACACTGGTGACTGGGGCAAGTTGGTAGAGCGCTCGTCCATAAAAGCGAGGACGGCCGATCGAGGTCACTGGTCCCCTTCGCAATTCGAAAAAAACACAGCTGAGAAAACTCAGAAGATAATATGGACATCTCCCTGCGTCATTAGAATGATTACCTCAATTTTAGTACCTAAACTGGCTTTGGTACCAACTGGCTTTGGTAACAACTGGCTTTGGTACCAACTGGCTTTGATACCAACTGGCTTTGGTACCATCTGGCTTTGGTACCAACTGGCTTTGGTACCAACTGGCTTTGGTACCAACTGGCTTTGGTACCATTGCAACTGCATTTGGTACCAACTGACTTAAGAGCCGAATTGCCTTTGGACGCCATAGATATGTTAAGTGCATGTGCTCAACGCCATGGAGGTGCTGAAGCACCGATACTTGCTCAGCACGAACGTCTCTCCCGGGTTAAAACAACATGGCTGGCCATACTTCATGAGCTGCTTATTAAACTGCGTGTGACCAGGTACTCGGGTGCTGCCCAGCCTAGAATACACGGCTGGAGCTTTGGCTATAGCTGGCGACCTGGGGTTTTTACCGAGCAACGTCGTTCACGCTTGAGCAAATGTATTGCTGGATAAATCGGCTCGATGAAATCGGTCCCGGTTTAGGTCAATCCCCGCGCACTTCTGCATACAATTATTCCCCGTAACATTTGCGTGCGGGAATAAAATGATTATGTAAATAGACCTCCTGCTATATACGTGATGCGAATACACCGTCCCGCCCGGCCGTCCATTACCGGTGACGTAACAGGAGGCTACGCGCCCGTCTGCAATACGCCAAACGCGTTCAGCCGCGTGACAGCAAGTTCGTCTGTTTTGGGGGTGTCTTCCTTCTATGCGAGCACGAGACAGGCTTAGAATGCGCAGCACGTCACGAGGGACGATCGTTTACCAGTAATCACCGCGCATACTGCAAATTAAGTACCGTAACTTCTGGTGCATACAACTTAATAGGTCCAAGATGGCGACCCCGCCATATATCATCAAGAAGTTTAAACCAACAAGTGTTTCTAAAAAAAACAAAAGGAGAACGGGTTCAGGCTATTGAATTGACATCGGTACGATAAATGATGCAATAAGCTAATAACCGCAAAGTCTTGACACAGGGTGACTTTTCAAAACTCGCAAAACAATCGGAAACAGTAAATACCTGTGAAATGAATCGATCAGATTGCAATATGTGTACGAGGGAATCACAGCAGGAACTATCGGACGGCTTTTCTCAACCTACATTATTGTTTTATGGTAGGCTGGCACGAGTATTTTGATTTAAGATGCTGGCCAATGGTCGTGCCCGGATTCGTAGAGCCCGGCGCATAGCAACACTGCCGGAATTCGGAGTTCCTGCCGCGAAGTGTTTAAGACACTTTTGGGGTTCGGTACTTTCACTTTTTGGGAGGGGGGTGGGGCATTGACAGGGATTTCGCCAGAAGCCGCCGCCGGCCATTTGTGAACCCATTTAGAGCACATTTTTGGTTTGTCGAGCTCCTTCCCAGGGGTCTACAACATCACAGCGTTGGCAAGGTAAGCGTAATCGCGTAGGCTCTATTGGCGTCGCTCGTTTGAACGGCGTGCACCGGACTACACTTTCAGCTTTGCACTGCGATCCCTGCTAGCCATACGCCACAATGGCATCGTAGGTCAACCGTCCACACGCAGTTAAAGAAAAAAAAACTACGAAGGTAGGATAAAAAACAATCAAGACAACTCCGAGAGAGGCATGCAGTACAACTTCTTCAATCGATACACGTTACTACTGAATGCACTGCGGAGGAAAAAACCTGTGAGCCAAAAAAAAATACATCAAGATGTCCCGAGATGCTTGCACGTAGAGGTAGGGGCCGTTTCCACGTCTCGGAAAATATGCCTGACGAGATCTGGCAGGCATGAGCCATTTCCAAATTTGAGGATAGATTGGAAGAGGGAGGGGGTGGGGATAGCGAATCGTTGGCTGGTGGAGTGCTCGCCTGGCCTGGAAGCCTTCGTGGGCGTTGAGCCCGCGAGGTCACGCGGATGATGAGCTATCTGGACGAGGAGGGGGGGATTGACGACCAATTCAGAATGCCTAGAGCCTCGGCTGATAATGGATTGACCCCAGGCTGACAGCCAGGCAGACAGGCAGACAGGCAGACAGGCAGACAGGCAGACAGGCAAACCGGCAGACAGGCAGACAGACAGACAGGCACACAGGCAGACAGCAGACCGCTGGACAGACAGACAGACAGACAGGACATGCAGATGGATAGACATAAATGCAGACATACACGTACACACACACACGAGTAGATATAAATAAAGGCAGACAGTTAGACAGCAGACAGATAGATCGCTAGACATAAAAACAGAGAAACAGACAGACGGATAAACATACATAGACAGACAGACAGACACATACGGACGTACAGATAGATCGGCATACAGACATGCAGACTGACAGAACTTGGATACAGTGAGACAGACATGCAAAGACAGACAGAGAGAAAGACAGACATCGACAGACGGAGAAAGGCAGAGAGGGGCACAGAGATGAAAGGCAGGCAGGTAGACAGACAGTACAGACAGACGGCAAGGGCTAGACAGCAAATAGCAAACAAAAACGAGGGGCGGGAGGAGAAATATGCCAGCCAGCATCAACCGTGGAAAGAGATATTGCCGGAAATTCCTAGCGATGACTGTCGCTTGTGAATCTCCCATCATACCAGACGGAAATACAGTTAGATCTTCTCCACCCCCCTCCTCACCATCTTCCTTTTCCACTCCTCCTCCTCTCCTCAAACCCCCTCTTCCTGTTCCTCTTTTGTTTTTTAGGTCTCCGTCTTCTCCCTCCAAGCATCACTTTTGAGATGTGGAGAAGTGAGCAAATAAACAGGACGGGCCAGAATACGAGCCAGGACTATAGAGTCGAGAGCTGCAGACCTCACGCGGTATACGGTGAAGGTTTGCGACGGGCTGTGGGTAATTGTTCCACTTTTTTTACCATCACATTCTTATTAGACCAAACCTGCTTCGGGCGGGCCAATTTGAAAAGCTCGGGGAGGGGGGGGGAGAGAGGGAGAGGAGGGGGGAGGAGGGGGGAAGAGGTGGACCATCAGCCGGGCCCGGCTTGCCGGAAGCCATCACGAATTTAATCAATTGACAATTTTCGGAGGGCGACGACAGGCGATGAGAAGCGAGAAGTTGGCGGGACTGTTGGAAGTCTACAGGGCAGCCTCGATATGATACCGGCGGTCTGTTGCAGACCAATTCGCTCGTGGTGTTTTTTTTTTTCCCACTTTAGTTACAATTATATTATTCATCGCCCGACTGAGTTATGGGTGCATGGAAGCAGTATAGGTTTGCGGTGACACCAAGCAAACTGTATCTTTTGTGAGTATGTGTGGTTCTGTTAAGAACCGGAGGAACTCGACGTTTCGGACAGTAAACTCTGTTCGTCTTCAGGAGACTGAATGCTGGATTCTAAATGGGAGTGGGGGCCTTTATTATGGGTGTTTTTTCTTTGCTCTGCACTGTTCTGCTCCGCTGTGCTGTTTATTATGCAGACAGTTTGTTTTCGATTTAGTTTTCGGGTTGTTTCGAAAAGGCAAACCGCCCTCTGTTTGCCTACAGCTACAAGCGAGTGACATCCATTGACATCTTGACTGTGAGTGAGCGCACTCGCCATGTCTCAACGCTAGAGGTGCCGCTCAGAGTCACGGTTGGTCGGGTGTTTCTATTTTGGAAGGTCCAACAGACCATGGATGCATGGCCGGCTATACACTGAAACCCCTTTTCGTCAAACTACCGTAGCAACATTCAATCTGGCAACGCTGACGTCTCTCTTGATTCAATAAGAAAGAACAAACTAAAAACGACGATTCGGTCGAGAATCAAGACAGACGGGGCATTCGGGCAAAGAAATGAGGGTCGTCTCTTGTTTTCCATGCGAGGCCTTGGGGGGGGCAAAACTCGTCAGCGGGCGCTCATATACCATGAGCGGGAAGGATGTCTCCCTTCCCTGTCTCCCACATACAAGACATGCTGGGCTCGGATTTGCTATCCGTATCGCTCAAGATCATCGCCCCTCGTGCCTCGGGACACGAATGGAGTGTCTCCTGGCGGAACCCCGCCACTCGACCATTATGGAACGCGACTCGACACGCAGCGTTGTGCGAATCATATCTGAAGATAACCTGACAAGGACAGCAGTAGACTAGTCACTTACCCTATGAAGTCATGTACGCTTATGTTTGAAATGGAAAGGATTGCTACATCAAAGTATGGCAAAGCACTGTCGGTGGAGAGAATTCATTTCGGGGTAGGGGACACAAAAAACTGCCGGTTTTTAAATACCTTTATTTTTCATAGCTAAACAAACAGTAAACCGTTTCAAATATGGCCTGTATATATTCTATTATTATCATTCTATGTGAACAAGAGCTTCGGGTCCGCCATGTGAAGTAAGATGTCTGCTATTATGTGCGAGTTAATCAGTTGATTTATAATCATTGAGCAGAAGATTAGCTTTACATATTGTAATTTGATTTATTCATTGACTAAAAAAGACTACGCTTGTGTAGTTCAAAGGGACGACAATAGGACTCTTCTCACTCTGAAAGTTGACTGGATTTTCCAGCTTCTTGACCACGGTTAAATTCCAAAGCCCTTCCATTTCGCGGACCATGCCCGTATCAGCGGACGCGATAACGATATGCCAAATATTTGCTGCAGCGCTGTCATGTCGAGCCTTACATCCCCGAACGATTCAGAGTGCAAAGGACAATCGCTACCAGATCTTGGAGGCTGGAGCGTATAGAGCAGGCTAAGGGTCAAACCTCGAGAGGGGCGCTGAGGTGGCAGGCCACGACATACACTAGAATGGATTGAACTTCAAGCTGCTCCGCGTACAAGACACTCTGATCAATGAAGTGATGGAGAGATACACTTTCACAAATAGCGGGGATATGATCTTTCCGCGGCTGCAAAGTCCATATCGGTGGATGTCGAGCGCAATCAACTGTCACACTAATGGCCAATCTGGTTTGGGTCCAAGTCAACCAAACGAGAAACCTGAAGTGGACGTGTGTCCATAGAGGGCGCTCTGAAAGCTCCACTCTCATTTTATGTTGGGAACTAGGCCTTCACCCGCGCATCGCCTATACTTCAGTCGGCAGGGAGTAAACTGAATGAGGTAGCTGTGAGTATACTTGACAAGTGACCCGGTGCGATAGAAACGTTAGACCGTTGCATTGGGTCAATTTCAGGTCGTTCTAATCACAGCGCAGTCTTCAATATTTCAATTGGCATTAATGTTCAAATGATAGAATTAAAAATATTCAGTTTTTTTTCAGGAGACCTAAACGTTACCGACACACAAGCGAGATCCGAGTATCCAAAAGTTCGGGCGTTCTCTGCGGGACCGCTTCTCAGATCCACCGCAAATCGAAGAAACAGCCCCCACCCTCACACCGTCCACGTCGGACCTCGCTTCAAATTGGAACGCATCTTTGATGTGTCCACACAGTTCAATTTGCCCAGGCTTCACAGTCTCGGCCCCCTCGTTCTTCGTAATTCGCCCGATGGCGCATCAAGGGGAACGGGTGCACGGATAAAAACTGTGCGGTCAGCCCCGCGCCTCGGCAGCGGATCGGCGGTGATAATAAGGAAAGAACGGAGTGATCAAAACTTGAAGGTGTACGGAGAGAGAGGGGGAGACCAAATCTTAAGTGATGGTAGATTGATTGATTTTTCTTTTAAAGGAAAGCGAGAAAAGAACGGTAACGAAAAGCTGGACAGCTGTCAACCTTGACGGCCAGGGCAAGGAAACTAGAGCGGCTGATTGGAGACCAATTGATTGCATTTCCCTTTTTTTTGTTTTAGAGGGGCTCCCATATGGGCTCGAGAATGAGGGGGAGACAAAGCGACTTCTGTAAGTGGGGCACCATATTAAAGGAAATTGGAAGGATCTTAAAAAGGAGAGGGGCGGCAAGCGTGGCTCAATTTTGAGAAGTGCGTTAGGGTCTGGATGAGCGGTATAGACGGCAAGAGGCCGCTGGGTTTTGTGAGGTTTTTTGGGTCAGGGGGGGCGTCGACGGGACCCGAATTAAGCGAGAACACGCGGTGGAAATGGAGCGGGTTGCCTGGTGGGTGGTGGGGCTTGAATCCTCGGGGAACGATGGGCTGCAAGAACACGATCGACCGGCCGGACATTCCATACCAAGTGGATGGGCCGTCTTGTCTCTTCCCCTCCTCCACTCTCCGCTATAGCCAGCGACGGCATATTATAAGCCTCTCTTTGTTTCTTTCCGTTTTCAACCCTGTCCCAGCCTCAGCAACCTTTCCTTCCAGGTCACCGTGCGATATTCATGGCGTTTGGTTTGACTGGCAAGCGAGCGACCGGACCACCGAACTCCGTACAGACTGGAGTGTCCGATGCAACTGACGCCAGCAGACGCCATGTTGGTCAGCCCGTTCTTCGCCACTACGTCATCTCGTCTTATTATGAGGCGCCTACCACTGCCAATACGCACTGCACAGGCAACCCGGACGCCAGTAACGACCATGTTGGTTCACTCACGTCCGCAGCTGTGCCGACTGTCTCTCCATATACAGAGTAGATGGCGTTATGCAATGGGCGCGGTGCGATCATCTGTAAAGCGGCCGCCATGTTGGCTCATCCGTTTCCTGCAACTGTACCGACCGTGTCTCCGTACAAAGTAAACGGGGGGATGCCCAATGCGCACTGCTCGAAGCGGTCGCCATGCTGGTGCCCTCATTCTGCCATCGCTCATTGCACAACGGTGGCTGAGGAACCAGCTGCCGATTTCACGAAACTTCAAAATAGTGTTGCGTTTGTTGCTTAAATTACGCAACATTATGCTGCCTTCTCTAGATATTGCTGGAAAGAGCCATTGTGGCGCAAGACTTACGCAACATTTTTTCTACGTTGCGTAACTTGCGCAACCTTTCTTGAAATCAGCTGCAGGGAAGTAAAACTGGCCGACCCATTGCGTTGCGAGTACAACACGCACACACAATGGCGGGCCGTGGCTTCAACTCGAAAACACCGGCCCATCCGTCATTTTCGACCGGAAGGACCAGTGGGAAAAGGGGCGAGAGGGGGTGGAGAGGCGGACAGATGGGGTTGATGGGGAGGGGGGTATGGGGGCGACGGGCAGCCCTTCGAGCCTGATGACCTGGCCCGGTCGCTGCTCCATAGTCCGAATAATGGATGGCTGACCGGCGGGGTTGGTCAGTCAGCTCTGGGTGCGAAGTCCATGCATTTTTCATGACACGTCGGGGTGTGCAGGTTCTCTTAATGATTTATCGGCCTCCAGCAGTCGCTACAATGCGTAGCCAATAAATAATACATTAAAAAAAACGAGCATCGACAACGGCAAACTGTCAATCTGTGTAAGAGAAAGAATCTCTGATTGATGGATATATTTTTTTAAGTGTCTTTCGTAGGCGGTAATGACTGTCTTTGCTGCCGTTTTAAGGTGCGCGGCAGTGCGGCACAGTAAACGACTTTCATAGGTCATAGGGCAGAAACGCGTGTGAAACTTGACACTCTATCGTTCCTTACCCGCGAGTTTCTAGACATAGCAGCTTTAACCTTGAACTCTTGGAGCCCTTCCATTTTTTTCGTACCCTTAGCCGAGATGATTTGTGTGTGTGTGCTAATCACCCACATGAACCGAATTATCCCTGACGCGTAGTTTTCAAACCAGTTTTTCTGCCCGTTACTGGGTCGCATCAATTCACTTCCTTAGTCAAATGCAACATTTAAGGCCCCGCAATCTTCCGATTTCCACAAAACCCGAAATATCAAAAGTTAGAGGGCCGGACCTTTCTCAAAGGCCAAAAACCTGAAGTATTCAACCTAAGGGTTCTTAAGCATCATTTATCGTAAAATACATCAGTTGATTAGCCTCCTAAGATTCCTTATTACTTTCTCTTGTATATATGGTTATGGATACACACTGTGGTAATCAGCGCGGAGCCGCCATTGACTAGTATTGATGCGCTGCACCCTTTCAGACCAAGTGCTTTACCCCATCTCGCGGCCAACCAGATACAACGTGGACTTGAAGTATCAACAGAGGGCGCCCTTAAAAAAAACCAGCATCTATTTTTCAAGCGCCACGTATCCCTGGAGTATCTACTTCAAAAGTTTTAAGGGCTGGTGTGTCCTTCATTTGATGAACTAAACCTATTTGGTTAATTTAAAAACCACTAAGTCCGATATTCCAAAAGGATAATATAATAATTGGAACTTGAGAGTCCGAACTATAAAATTCCAACTCAATCAAATCATTAAGTTTGCATAGTTATGACACGAATGGCTTGGATATTTTCTTTTTCTTATAAAAATGATTGCATTGGCTGGTCGGTAATAGCGCATTAGATCGTTCACTGGTCTGAAATGCGTAATGGGGGCCGTTTTAAAATCAGCACTTCGAATCGCACCTTTTAAGATGCAGTAGAGGTGGCTGTTATGTTCAATGGCATCGCACCACTAAAGCACTATACATGCCCGGCAGCATTTCTGAACACCGCGAGTGATTTACTAAGAGCGAGGCAAAGCTATGATATTATGCCACTCCAAATAATTGTCTTCAATAGAAGCAATCACGCGCACGGGGATGGAGAGACAGGGAGACAGAGAGACAGGGAAAAGCAGAGACAAAGACACAGACGCAGAGAGAGATAGAGGGGAGAGAGCGAAGGGAGAGGAGAGTGAAAGAGGTAGGAGAAGAGATAGGTGCCAATCGTACGCTGTACATGTAGGTAGAATTTATTTGATGTTGGTTTTGGATGATGGGGAGGAGATGCATGGCATCAATGGGGACGTACAGGGGAAGATAAAGAGAGATGACGGGAGAGAGGAAGATGAAGGGAAAGAGAGAGACAGAGAAGAGATAGAGAGACGGGTTGGGGTAAACATTGTCCTCTCAGCTGATTCCTGCAAGTGCGTCCATCGAAGCAGAACGACATGGGATGTTTGTGTTTCTGGTTCTTTCTTGGCAAGGTGGGAAGGCTACAACGAAGATATATTTTCTTCACTATTCCGACCGGGTGGGAAACTGTTATCGGAAAAGTTGCCGGGCGTATAGGGTCTGTCAATATCCACGGTGCATAATTAGGCCTAGTATGCACAATGTAAAAACGTCGCGCAAAGAAAAATGTTGAGCAAAATTCCTCGTCCTTTATTACAAATACAAGGAGTTCTGGTTTGATTTCGACCACTACTTTTCAATACGATAACAGCACGATCACGACGTTGGGCTTCTCTCCCTCCCCTCCCTCCCCTCCCTCCCTCCCCTCTCTCCCCCTTCTCTCTCTCTCTCCCACTCTCTCTCGTTTTATCTATGTTTATCTCTTTCTCACTCACTCTCTCTCTCTCCCACTATCTCTTTCTCACTCACTCACTCACTCACTCACTCTCTCTCCCTTCTGTCTCTCTCTTCCTCCCCCCCCCCTCTCTCTCCCTCCCCTCTCTCTCTTCATTTCTCTTTTCGTTTGCTTTCCTTGCTGTCCTTTTTAGCACTTGCGGGTTTGTTACCATGACAATGCCGCATTGATCGGGGCCTCTCTGCTCACCAAGTAAGGCAGAGCCATTCGTTACCACGGCAACGATCGAAGACATCTACTGCCCCCCTTTTCCCACAAAATAAATCTTTAAAACTGGGGGGGGGGTGGGGTTGGGTGGCACAATTTCGATGTCGGTAATAAAATTAGAATGCCCTATCAGAGAAAATTAAAGCCACCTCGGATGTTAAGGTCTGAAAATAAAAAGAGTACGGTACTCACGTGGCTCCAATGAAGACATCTTTTTTCCAAAAATAAAATCCTCGTATGCACACAGGAAGACATTGAACTAAAAGAATGGTACCTGTTCGCTCAAGGCGTTCCCGCTTACAGGGAATTTGGAGTAAATCAAAAATGCTAGAGAGTTGTTATAAATTTGTAAAAGAACAAAAAAGAAAAAAGAAGAAGTGGAAAGCAATAACACCAATCACAGTAGCAAAGGGGAGATAACTAAAACAAGTTTCACTGGAGACATGCTTAGATAAGAAAAGAAAGTTTTCATCAAATAACCAAATGGTTCTCAATGCGTCAACGAAACGAAACAAAAGAGTCGACAACACGGCATATGCAAAAGGGGCGTTACAGTATGTACGCACGTATAGACGCCGACGTGATTGGCCAACGGGTATTTGGGACGTCAGATGCAGATTCATGAATATGCAGCAGATTGCTGGCTCCCGATTGGTCAGATCAGATGTCACCAAAACTCTGACAGGGGTCGCCGCATGCAGTGCTGCTCTATCGAGGGTTACGTGCGAGGGAGCCAAAGTCCACCAAATATCTCAGCAGACTCGTGAATATGCAAGTACACGTCAGGCTCTCTGATTGGTCACAAGTTAAGGTCTCAAGCTCTGATTGGTTGATGCTTTGTCGCCGTGCTCCGATGGAGAGGTCGAGTATTCATGCCACATTCAGAAATGCAAACCGAAGAATTCTTTCACAGAGAGAGAGAGAGAGCAACGCCTCGTTCCTGCCTGAGACCAGTCTCTGAGAGAGATCAACCGACAAGAGTTTTAAACCCTTGTCATCGTCAAGAAAGACTAACAACTATCACAGAAAACGGCCCACTGGCCATACTAAATCGTTCAAAGGATGAAAGGAATAAATGGAAGGTTTACGGGGACACCATGTACATCTCTCTTGAGAAAGGAGTCTCCTGACGACGAGCAGAGTACACACTGCCCGAAACTTTGAGTAACCGTCTCTTTTCAGAGCCACACCCGTCTCAAAAGAGATGTGTTATATGGTGTCACCGCACACCTCCCACTTGGTACTTCCACCATGCAAACCTTCAAATACAATCTATGAAAAGAATACGACTACGTTAAGACCTAGAAAGCTGTCACAGGCACAGAAGGGGGAATATCAAAAAAATACTTTTTTTTCTAGTCCTATCGCCGATGATGAAAAGTGAAGAATCGCATGCAAGACGTAAGGAACGATATCGGGAAAACTGGGGCATAGCAAAATAGTCCAACCAGGTCACTTTGTGCACAGTCAGTGCTGGTTTGGGGCGTTTCGGAAGAACGAGTATTCTGCTATGCACACCGAAGGAAAATCGTTCGCTTTACAAAAGACAAATATATAAAAATTAAAAAAAAAGATGACAAATCTATACTAGGATCCTCCAGCATAATCTCTGAGAGGAGAACGGAAAGGCACAGCTCAAACTCTATTATCACGAAAGTAAAAGAAAACGGTGTAGCGAACTGAAAGAAAATGGAAAGAGGTGCGGTGTAATACATAGGGAGCTATGTTCTAGACATCGATGCCGCGACGGTAGCTCGACGCCCTCTAGTGGCGCTCTACGAACATTACATGACAGCATGCATCAACATGGATTGGTTTCAGAGATGGCAATTATGAGTGTGGAGTTCAGATTCCCTCTGGTTTCTTCATCATGATCGAAAATATCCAAAATATTACCATGTTAATATGGGTTAATGGAGCCGGATTATTTAGTGATTCTGTTTAAAGGTTAACGATTTTTGGTTTCATTTGGGAATGGTCCGTGAGTTTCATGGATCTTTTGGGGAGAGGGCGCTGTTATTGGGCACGGGTTGGGGGGGGGGGGTGATGTCGATGCTGGTCACGACGCTAGAGGGCGGTAGAGGGAATGGTTGGTAGGTTGGTTGGTTGGTTGGTTTGTTGGTTTGGTTGATTGGGGCAAGGGCGGGGGGCCAGGATTCGTCGGGTTTCCTCCTCGCAGACACTCAGGGTATGCCATCTGCGATTCCTCATGCCGAGACGAGAAAGACGGCTTGCCAGAACAAGTGCGCATGCGTGTGTGCAGAGCTCATTAAATTGCATTGCGCTGGTCGGGGCAGGTGTGAAAGCGCACGACGGTGTGTATCGCTTAGCAATGCAAACCTATACCAATGTGCATATTATCTTCCCCGATTCAATTTCTCGGATTTGCCCTTCAGCTTTGGTGTCAAAAAGTACATGTTTTAAAGAACAACCCAACGTGATCATGAGCAGCGAAAGCTGTGCATTGGACAGCCGATCTTCGGGCTGATAACACCGCCTCAAAGAGACACCTTTCACGCCGAGAAAGAGTTTCCGAATTTCTGCGTGATTTGGTTTGGTTAAGTTATGTTTTCCTCGGGACTTGGGAGTGTGTGGGATGGAGTTTGATATCGGATTGGTTTGCGGCCGACTCCTACGTACATGCAAGAGTTTCAAAGTCAAAGGGAAAGAGTTGAGACGACGAGACAACTGCGCTCGTTTCTCGCACAACTGCTCTATATACATCAAAGCACAGAAACATTCACGGCAAAGGTCTCTACACTATATACTCCGTGTTGGCTGCAAACCAATCCGAGCACGCTCACTCACAAGAGGCTTTGCCACGCCTTTACCTATACGCCTGTCTTCAAGGAGGGCCAAGTATAGGCGAGTGGCGTGCCCTTTTGAAAAATTCATGCCAGGGAATACTTTCCACGCGGTAGTGCACGTCAATATTTCTCTGCGCGCACTGAGCGCAAAAAAGGTTTACCTATTAAGACACACACACGCATAGCAACTGTCTGCGAGCACCTTTGATACGATTCCTATTTTTCGATGTTTTTCTTCTTTTGTTTCATTTCGTAATATCAGACCTGAGTTATCTGAAGGGTGACTGTGTACTCCAGACGGTGACGTATTGTGGGAACCGACTTCTTGAACTAGATGCTGATCTGAGAGAGGAGGAGGTTGGAGGGTGGTAACAGAATGAGTTGTTAGACAGGGTGATGGGTGAGAAACAGGATGAAGGAAAAAACGGGACGGTGCTGGAAGGAATGATGAGTATATGGTTATTGGCATAAAACATGTTGTTATCACACAGAAGATATACCGTATATACAAATATACGGTATATAC
The DNA here is from genome assembly GCA_949987565.1 of Luidia sarsii. Lineage (NCBI taxonomy): Eukaryota > Metazoa > Echinodermata > Asteroidea > Paxillosida > Luidiidae > Luidia > Luidia sarsii. The sequence goes on from OX465112.1 coordinate 7,677,107, forward strand.
AAATATACGGTATATACAAATATACCGTATATACAAATATACCGTATACACAAATGGAGATGAGGTAATGTATCAATGATATACCATAATTATACTGTACAGATACAACAGGTACAATCACGTCTGATGACCTAATACCGTTTGTGGGCAGTATGAATTAGCCTTGATATTCTTCTAATAAGTAGATTAAGCATAGCGTTACTTTACAATACAGTAGAAAACCCGCTGAAATACAGGAATCCCTGTGGTCAAGGTAAGTTAATTTACATGGCATAAATATCTGCCTATCACGCTAGCTAGTTATTCAATAAGCGTACACACATGTACTTCTTCGAAAGACTATTATACAAGCATGGAAGAAAGATGTCATTGGTATGTGTGTTGTGTGGTCCCAAAGTGTATTACAGAGACACAAGAGCACCTTGAATGGACCATGTACGGTCCATTGGATCTGCGAAGGTGATGCCACTCATAGACATTTACATGCCACATATCTGAACAACCGGTGAACCGAATTCCTCAAATGAGATGGACAATGCGCTGTCAGCCCCCATACTAAGCTCCCATCCTTGGGAACGAAGCGGAAACCAAGTATGCACTATATATGCAGATGCAAGCCATTACCTGAAAGGCGTTTGATGCAAGAAGCCAATGGTAATTATCTATGTGATGCAAATCAACACACTCGGAGTCAATGCAGGCTATGGCAGCTTATGACAACACGAAAGCTTATCGAGTGCATTGTGCATCACACTTTAAGCCTGAACACCACTCTCAATGTATAAACATATGCATTACATGTATCTCCATCCAGCATATCATATTACATTCAGCTCGAGCCTAATATGGTCATGTCTGCAATGGGCTGCTAGGAATTGCATACTGCGCATCAAATCAGAGATGGATATCAAGAACTAAGCAACATGATTTAGATGCAGCCCACGTATTGTGTATTGTTACATATGAACTGCACATGCAAGTACAGTTTGTACATGCAAATTCAGGAAAACGTACATGTACATGTACCTGCCCCAATGTATCGCAGCCTCAACCAACAGAGCCCCACATGTCCATGTATGCACCTCATGTGTACATGTCTATGTACATGTACATGCATGTGACTTGTGTAGTACTTCTTGAAAACTGACAAGTAGATATTACTTGTTAAAGATTTAACTGAAGCACAGTTATATAGTACAACCACAATGATGCCTTCAGGTGGATAACTGTACATGTTGGACACGGAAGGCTATACCATTCTAACTCCAAGAAAGTGATTGATTTCAAACTGGTGTCAATGGGTTTCCACACTGTGTGAGGCTAACCAGTTAATGGAGTACAAGAAGTCAAAGTGCAGGACTTAAATTTCATTTGCAAAAAGGGCATGGTAGATCTTGCTCCCCCCCCCTCCATGCAGGAAAAGGGCACGGCTATGATGGAAATGCAGGTTCCTGTGGGTGCTCTGGAAAAGGCCATGATCAGTACACATGGGAGACAGTTGGCAGAGCTAGAGATGGGCACGGGCTTGTACATGGAGCATTAGGCAAGGGTTGGGTTGGGTGTGATGCTGACATGGCTGAGAGTGAACATGAACATGTACATGTACATGTTCATGTACATGGAGCATTAGGCAAGGGTTGAGGGTGAACATGGGTATGTACAATGTACATGTACATGTTGAAATGGGCAAGGGTTGGGTTAGGGTGTGATGCCGAGGGTGTACATGTACATGTTGAAATGGGCAAGGGTTGGGTTGGGGTGTGATGCTGAGGGTTAACATGGGCATGTACATGTACATGTTGAATTGGGTAAGGGTTGGGTTGGGGTGTGATGTTAAGGCTGAACATGAGCATGTACAGTATGCACATGTTGAAACGGGCAAGGGTTGGGATGGGGTGTGATGTTGCTGATCAACCCCCATATCATGACGTTCTTCCACACACACACACACACATGCACAATGACCCCCATCTTTTAATGACAAGACAGCAGACTCACAACCGTGTGCGTTTGCTTTAAGGGAAACTTAGGCTGACTGCCAGTACTCACGGTAACGGCAGCAACCACCAAGGGGAGGGGTGCCATTGCAAGACTGCACAAAGTCTGTGCACATACAGTATGATCTGAGGCAAGGGAGAAGTTGTTGCTGCTTCACCTGGCAAATGATAACCTACACGCATGTAGCCATCTTGTGGGGAGATGGACAAATGTAAGGAGACTGCTAGTCGCTGCCTCATCTGAGCCAAATACTCTGCACACACAGTCATGACAGTATTGTCCGTTACCAACTACATGTACTCTAGGGCTAGTGGACGTGTACAGTAATTCATTGATTAATCTACCTTCTCAAATCACACACACAAAACATGGTATGAGTAACATCCATGAGGAGAATGGTGGCATGCCCTATCTAAACGTCTGCCTGCGAAGATTTGCGAAGAGCTAATGTGAGGTTGTGTGCAATCAGTCACTTCAATGTGTCAGCAAACATCTTGATTAGACGTGGCACTGTCGGCAACTCATAATGGCTGACGTCCATCTGTTCCGGTGGGTGGTTGCTCTCCTAAGAGAGGCATTGGCATTGCATACATTTTCCCTAAACAACCTGCACTGTCTGCTCGGTCAGGTGGTTGCTCACCTTGGTGAGACATGGCATTGCCACCATCACCTACGTGTGTCTATCTGTCCAGTCAGGTGATTGCTCACCTCAATGAGATATGGCATTGCCACCATCACATACAGTTGTCTATCTGTGCAGTCAGGTGGTTGCTCACCTCAATGAGATGTGGCATTGCCATCATCACCTACATTTGTCTATATGTCCAGTCAGGTGGTTGCTCACCTTAACAAGAGGTGACATTGCCACCATCACCTACATTTGTCTATCTGTCCAGTCAGGTGGTTGCTCACCTCAATGAGACATGGCATTGCCACCATCACCTACAGTTGTCTATCTGTGCAGTCAGGTGGTTGCTCACCTCAATGAGATGTGGCATTGCCACCATCACCTACATTTGTCTATCTGTCCAGTCAGGTGGTTGCTCACCTCAATGAGACATGGCATTGCCACCATCACCTACAGTTGTCTATCTGTGCAGTCAGGTGGTTGCTCACCTCAGTGAGACATGGCATTGCCATCAGCTTCTTCATTAGAGTACATCAGTCTGTACTGCCAGGCTGCCTAATTAGTGAGACAAGGCATCGCCAACACCATCCTTACATAAACATGTTGCTCTCCAGATGTTTTGTCAGGTGATTGCTCATTTAACATTTAGAACCACATCAATATGATCAAAGAAGAAAATGCTCCCCCCCCCCCAAAAAAAAGGGGGGGGGACACATCCCAGGACAAATACTCTTAAAAATCAGCCACCAATAGCTCATTTCCCCAGTGAAAGTACCTGTATTTACCCAAATGCTACCCTCCCTTCAATTAAGCAGCCATTAAGCCAGCGTAGTTTGTTCAAGCACAAATCCATCTCTCCACCTTCACAGGCATCCCTTTCAATCTGCTGGCTACATATCTCGCCAAGAACAAGTCACTCAAATACAAAAACAAAAACAGAGGAACATTTAAAATATATAAAAAAAGTCAAGATCCTGTAAACTACAAGGTCACTAGAACACGCACCAAAAGAATGCTTCACAATCACCTAATCTTACCGTATTTTACACCAAAGAGATAAACTGACCACACAGTTGGTTGTGTTTCCATTGGGAGTAATTCAGTTTCTATCGGTTGTACAGTATTGTGCTATAGCCTCTTGCAAAAGGCTACTGCTGTGACAGTAGCCTCATTAGACCCTGGCAATGAAGTCATTGTGGAGGCCAGAGTACACTGGCCTCGTTTCCCTAAGCACATGCAGCAGGCCAAACAGTGACCAATTTACGGCCCCAGTTCACAAGCTGTACAGATGACGTATTGTTGATACAGGAGGAGACTTGTGGGAGGTGAAATGTCTTCATCTTCGTTTTCCCGACCGGACCACGTAGAGAGAGTGAGTGCCTTTAGACAATTCATACACATGTCAGCCAGCCTGCATCTCATGTTTTATTAAAGGTGATGGCTCACTATTTGGGGCTGGTGTGAGGCATTGCATTTATGCACTGTGTTTGCCTTTTTTTGGTTGACGAGTGCCTTTAATAAATGCTGACGAGTTTCCCCATGGGGACAAACGCAAGACGCCCAGCAGTGCACATGTGTATTCACACGCAAGAGTCCAATATGGAATTGAGAGTGAACCATTTGAATTCATAAGATTGAGGGACTTGCATGATGATAAGCCAGGCAGTGAATTGTTGGGGGTGATCCCTGGAGATGTACATGTACGGCAGGTAATGGTTGAATGCTTCTGATGACTGGTCCCTCCTCCTCCATCCCAGCAAAGACTATAGTTGACTATTTGGGAAGACCGACATCTAAGGGCTGGATAGCTTAGATGAGAGAACGCTGGTATGCAAAACCAGAGGTCTCTGCTTCAAGTCCTAGTCCAGTCAAAGTTGTCTTTGCATTTTTCATAAGTTGTCATAATACTTTCATTTGAATGATCTGAGCCAAGGAGAGGAACCTGACTAGGAAATTCATTGCTCATTAAACAGCCAAAAAAAAAATTAAAAAATGACTGGACCAAGAGTTGAATCCAAGGCTCCGGTTTGGTATTCCGGCAACCTACGGTACCATCTGAGATTCTGAGCAATCCAGCCCTTATGAGTGTCATAGTATGTGGTCAATGTGTGACATCAAAGAATCAAGCCTGTAATTGAATGTTCCATCTCATTTGACTCCCCCCCACCCACCCAGCCATCCACCCACCCTTACCATTTTCCAGAGAAAATGCACCTCTTAATACACAATCAGAGCCTACTCTCCCAAGATACGGTAAGTTACAAGCATCGTGCACCATTTCAACTGCAAACGAGGACGGGTAGGATTAGCATTGCTCATTAACTGCTAGGCCCAGGGACAATTCTGCAGAGCCACTTACAATGTATGCATCCAAATTTGCTGAAGAACAAAAAAATGGCCATGCCTCATGAAAATCAGGTTGCCACCAGACTTGTTACTCTGCCAAGCATCATATATTAAAAATGCCAGTCAGGCAAAAAACATGAAAAAAGAAACCCCTTGCCTAAGCATATTACAGTGTACATGTGTACATGTATGCGAGTTGAGCAAAGTAAAATGCAAGATCACTGACCATACATTGTGTATGTGTAGTACTCTACTTGGACAACATGTACATGTCCCTGTACTGTACATGTACGTACACTGTACATGTAGAATGTTTGAAATGAGATACTGTAGAGTCAACATCAGACCGCTTTTCACAATTTACTGGATCTTAACTGGCTTTCCAGGAAAACAAAAATACAAATACATGGCCCGACATGTATGTATATAGAACAAAAACAATAATGATAACGTGTGCATTAGGCACCATGGCCTCACATACTGTGTGCCTGTGGAATTTCCATGGCAACAGGTGCCGTTGCCCGTAGGAACAGTTAGGTGTGACCGATAAATTGTATTTTCTCCCCGCCCCTACTGCCTGCAAACCATAATTGAATTGCATGCACCAGGTGATTTTCAAGGGGGAGGGGTGGGTCAGAGGGGGAGGTTGTGCCAAGGGAATACAAAATGAAGATATCATCAGCAATAATATTTCACACTGGCAAAGTCTGTATCGACATTACCAAAAACGAGGCATCCATATGGCAGCATGAAATTAGTCCTCCATTAACAGCTTTCCATTTGGAGTATGATTTTCATAGATTCATCACCGAATTCCGTCCGGCAATTTGTATCGCGGCTCTCATATGGGAAACAGATTTGGCACTTCATCCAAGCGGCATGCATCTTTAAACATAAATGAATCGCCAAAACCGAGTGACCCCGATTTTTCCAGGTCAGCAGGAGATTTCTCATAAGCAAAAGGAAGGATTTTACGTGCAGACCCCGGTATAAGTCTTCAAATCAGTTTATAGTCAACAGGGGAATACTGATTATATGAACAGCAGAAAGATTTTTTTTTCCGCCTATTCCTACTTTGTATTTCCCGGTCTGCCAAGAGCACCACCTGTAAGTACAGTGTACACATGTAATTGTATGCGTACATAATGCTCTCAGCTCAAAACCAAAATTTGCATTATAGTGTGCATGAAGTAGACCTTGTGGTTCAATGGCTGAGATGCAGAGCAAATTAAGCATATCAGAATATGGCCGTGGCTACTTTCCAGAATGGAATAGAGAGGGATGACTTCTGGTGTCAAGCAGGACAGAACAAATGCAAAATCTGGCTGGTGGATCAAACAGATCAAATTTCGGCTGATTGGGTTTAAGATGCTGGTCCTTTCAATACATTCAGATTAATTAGTTGGTTAGCTGGTTTGAAGATGAGTCTGTACATGGGCCTCTGTTTTATAGTGAGTACTAGTGGGCCAAGATACAGTGCATACATGTACAGTTTACTGTTTTCCCAGTGACAGAAACAACCCTTGGTCATCCAGTCTACCACCCTCCTCTCCCCTCCTCTCCCCTCCACTCCCCTCATCAGGATTAGTCTCAAGGACAGCACTCCCTGACTGATTACACTAATGGGTCTGTAATTTTTCAGTGGGATTTGAGACCAGCTTAGAGAAAGCGTTACAGCCATCTGTTTGTCCTACTCCTGATATGTTTATTTATTTATTTATTTATTTATGAATAAAGCTTATTCTATCATTTGAGAAAAATAGGCCTATATATTATCTAAAAAAAATACTAAAGAATAATATAAATTATGATGATTTAAAATGAAGCATTTTTCTAGGACCATTTCTCAGGTTGAAATTTTCGGGCAGTCAGTGACTTAAACAAAATAGCAAATAAAGACCTCATGTAAAGCATAGGTATGTAAGTGAAGTTGAAAAATAACTTAGAACCACACTCACTCACAGACGAGCAACTACGTGCATGCTGTCACAGCATACATGAACCTCATCATACCCAGTACTTCCACCATCCATAGGCTAAAGTCTTACATGAACATTACAGATGGCAGCTGATTGTAAGAAACCCTTCTCTCCATATATACACAAGCAGCTGACATTTGGTCACACATGAAGTTTTTTTCTGAGAAAAGAACCCCTCCAATGTAGCCTCTGCATCTCCAAAAAATGTTTGGAGATACGAGGTACAGTAATGGCAGTACTAATCTTGGAAATGCTTTTGCATATCCACTGCACAAGCAAAAATACACATCAACATCATTCCAGAAAGCATTGTGCCACAGTCCACAAACTAGGCATTTGGGCCTCAAAAGAAGCAATTTCAACAACTTGCAAAACAAACCAAACAGCAGCTTCCTAATACTAAGGCTTCACAATCTGAACACTATGATTTCCCAATCTCTTCATACACCGGTTTTCCAACCCGACTGCGACCATTGACAATGGAGCCCTCCCCCCCCTCTTTTACTGATCTGCTTAAATATCCCACTCTTTGAGGCATGCTACAACAAACGTGAGCTGAAGCTCATTCCCTTATACATGGAATACATGTACGAGCAGTTCTTCCCCGGCCGAAACGGAACAAGATTTCTCACCAGCGTCTGCATCAAGATGCACCAATGCCCCAGGGGCTACTGAGAGAGAGAGAGGGGGAGCTATTTCTTCTCAAAGTCGGGCAAACCTTAAAGAAATGACAAACTCTCAGAAATGCCTATCAGGGAGATGATCGAAAAGGTTCCGGTGGGCCGCAGGGAGAGGAAGTGAGGAGGTGGGGTGGATAGTCGGAAACACGGATCACACCCAAGAAATGTCGCCACCTAAGTATCCACTTCCTTCCGCTCCATATTTCCTTCTTTTTTGAGAGAGAGAGAGAGAGAGGGAAGCACGGTCCCTGCTGACTGTGAACAAGCCCATGAGCGCTGTCTGAACTCACCTTTCGCGGCCATAACGCTGCTGCACTATGTCTGGAGGGCTGAACTCGCATCAAGACGGGGGCGGGGAGAATGGCAAGGGAAGAGGAGGGGAGGTGGGATGGCTCAACGATCCAACGGGAAATCCAAGAACGATGCGGCAGACTTCGAGGAAACCACCTGGCTACCGTGAATCAGCTGCTCAGTCAAGACCTCCTTAGTCCAGGAAACTGCACGAGCCTCTACCACAGCAAGCGAGCATTTCCCACGCACTGCGACAGATCTGATACGCTCGGGCAACAGTAAGCTGTTTGTAAAGCATATAGACCTGCTTGACTGACTTCTAGATTGCCTAGTTTGTTTTTCTTAGTCGTTTTTTTTGTGTGTATGTGGGGAGGAGGGAGGGGGGGTCCCTGTCTCTTTACATCTCTCACTCTAGTAGACTGGTGCAAAGGGTAATCCCAATGAGTGGTACTCACATGGACATGCAGAGGCAAATGCTCGCGGCAATGTTGGACTGTGTAATAAATGTGTGGCACATGGACCCAGACACGTACACGTGTACCAGCATACATGTACACGCAGCAATATCAAAACAAAACCCTTAGAAACCACCGAATGAAAACCCGGGAAAGTGGCGTGTATTATGCACCAGACATTCATCTGGAAGACTCTCGGTAGGGGCTATAATTTGTTGCCATGGCCGCGCTACTACCGAAAATGATCGTCGCCGTGCCTGAGTGGGCTAGTGCACACGTACATCTACATGTACATCTGTCCTTCAACCCCCCCCCCCAGCTCCCCCAGCTACCCAACCCCCTTTTCCAATGACTGCACCCAAGCATTGAACGCAATTGAACCCCTTACTGCCCTTGAAACACTGCTCACTAGATGATAGTATTGTGCTTGAGAAGGAGGGGGGGGGTATACACTGAATGCACATGTACATGTACATGAAACATACATGTTCATGCACATTGTACATGTATGAGTAGCACATGTACATGTACATGTACATGTACTCTTACAATGTACATGTACATGTACATGTATAGTGCTCAGTACGAGTATTACATGGACCAATTGAGCCGCACAGATGTACATGTACATTGTACATGTTAGTCCATCTCAACAGCAAGCAGTTGATAACATTTTGTTGTATTACTTTCTGCATTAGCCAGCTCAGGCTCTTTAAACCACTCTGACCCCTGTGGGAAAGCATGAGTTGACCCCCTCCTCAAAGTCAGAGCAGAATCCTTCCAATATCCTGCCCTGGCAATCCTTGCCCAAGATGGACCCCTCCCCTTCCCCTAGCCCACCATGACAAAACTTGATTGGAAAGAGCCCGAGGTGCCCCTGATCCCCCACTCCAGAGGACACCAATCGTCCCAGGGAAAACAAGCCAGCAGACAGGGCACCGCAGTGCAATCAGGACGCAGCTCAAAACAAAAAAACACCGCGGTATATTTAGAGACAAGCGAAGGAAGATATTTACCCAGTAAACAGGGCCAGGAGAGGATCTGCAGTGCCCATGAGTGGACCAGCCTGAGAGTGCGGCGAGAGTTAAGTCCAGAGGCACTTCAGCTCATGCTGTCTCCGGAATTGGAGCTCGATCTGAAGATGGGCAGGATACTGGTTGTATAGTGTGCGGTACACAGTGCACATGCACACTGCACTCTAGTTCTGTTAGTGTGTAACTGATGTGTGCCTGGCGTGGAGGCCAGACGAATGCACGCCAGGCGTCTAGAGGAGGTGAATAGTGTCAACTCGTGTAAAAATGGAAAGGGAGGTAAAATGTCTGATGATGAGAATGAAATGACACCGCCACAGCCACCACACACCTGTACACCCACATGTGCAGTGCATGCATGCGAATCTACACAGTACACTCGGGCGTTGGCTGTTTGTGCACACTGGATGTCCACATTCAATCGTGCATGCACGGTTGGTAGCGCCGTACATGCGCCTGAAGCGGGGCATGACACTTAAACATTGGCCCGCTGCAAGGCCTGGGACCAGTGAAACATGAGTTTTTGATTCTTAACTCTAGAATTGTGCACCGTGTATGGGAAGACTTGGATCAAAATTGGCATTACTACATTGGCATCTTTTAGAAGTGATGCTTGCAAATGCCATCTTTGGCTGGGCCAGTCATCTGGTGAAGTAGAGCTGTGCTTCAAGAGACACACAGATTGAGGCCTCTGTCTCCCCCTTCTTCAACCTCCACCAACCGAGGGAGCTCTTTCTTGTCTGCTCATGAACTGCCGATGATGGAATCGTGGTTCCTACAGATTCCTTCAAACCACTCACACCAAAAAGTAAATTTACTGTTGTGCCGATGTACGGTAGAACTTCGTGCATGAATGTGTACATCCTCAGGAACACGGTACATGTATGTGAGCCACTAAGCTCGATCCCACTTGGTCTGACCCAACCAAGCGAGGGCGCTCTGCTCCAATGACACCATGCATAATTTATATCAAAGATCATTTTAACAGAGGTCATCACCAGAGATACACTATAGAGTGCTCAACAGGCACGGGGCAGCTTAAGTGCTCTTGAGTTAACTGAATGCTCCCGGGGTTGTATGCCAATATGCACTATATGCACAGTTTAAGCATGGAGCTCCATGGTTTAATGTAAGTGGGCCAGATGTGCATTAAGATAGTGTTGCAGACAAGATTACAACAAATTGTGGTTGGCATCTGAATGGACATGGGGATGTGGTCCCTGGAGATGCATGGCAGTTACTGGTTAAATGCATTTCATTTGTCTAGCGTTTCTTTCAAGTGCTGATCAATCACCTTATTCTTCACACACACCTTATCAGATGTTGTAGTTCAGCTACAAATGGACGCCGCAACGGTATCTGGCAACGTCATTAAACTAAAGACTTATTGCTCCAGTGAGGAACAGTAAGAGAGCAAGCCAATCACCACAGCAATATATTGCACTGAATAACGGACGAAAATTTAAGGGCACACCCTAGTAACAATGCCAAAGACCATCTGGCTCTGAAACATAATACTATCCTCTGCCAAACATAGGATATGCCTCAGAGTGGATCACATATTGACATCACAGATGGATCTCAATCACAATCACCTCATTTGTCTATAGCACCAATCTCTACTAACCAAAATATATAATGGCCACTCACGTGGCTGGGGCTTATTACAAGACCAAGTGCAAATGTCAATTGTCATCTCCGCTCAAAATCTCACACCAAGGACAGCCTTGGTTCCGGCCGGATTACTGGTAAACACCAACATCACAGACGCTCCATACATGTACACACTATGAACATCTATACCGTGGAAACGGGGTGAAAATGTCATTTAGCCATGAAAAGAAAATTCACAGTGTTTTCACCCCTATTTCATGGCACACAGTTAGCCAACAGTTTTCAAGGCTGGAGCTTGCCAGCGATATTAAAGGTTTTTCATGGTCTTTTTAGTGACCTGAAGATGTCCTTATCAGGTCAGAGGGAATTTGTTTCATGGTGAATTCACTGTAAAATGCACTGCGAAATCACAGTGATTTTTTAGTTTCACGGCGAAATGACATTTTCACCCCATTTTCATGTTCATAGTGACATCTGGTAATATTTCTCAACTGGGGCATTGCCTGATCGAGTCAAATAATGTTATAGAATACAACTAATGCTCCTGGTTACATTTCTGGGCCATGAATCTGCCAAGGACTCCTTTCTCTTCATTTAAAGCTGGAAATGCAGTGTGGGGTACAATGTACAATGTATTTGTTGTTTATTTTTCAATGGATATGATTCCTTGTCTTCTTGTACATGTACAGTACATGTACTTGTACACACATACCAATTTGTTTGTGGAGACATTGCTTTGTTAACTTGCAGTACACAACTGAGTGAGAAACGATGTTTTAAAAAATTTCAACCACATTCACTTTCCTGGGTAGAAATGTGGACCGTATGTCCCTTAGGCATAACACTTCAATTTGCGACAGATTCTTACCCGTGAGCATGATAGCCATCACAAATTTCCAGGTTTTTTTTTAAGTTTATCCAAATACCAGTTTTGTGAAAACCTTATGTAGACCTACAATGTATAGGCCTACACCTTTACAATTTCCCTGTGGAGACCTATTCAACCTACATGTATTGTCTTAGGTCTCCCTCCACGAGGCACTGGATTTGCGCCCTTGAAGACCTGTACCGGTACATACATGTATGTGAGACCAGCCAAACCTGTTCTTGCACATGAAAGTGGAGTCACTTCCTGGCTGCTGGCTCAGAGTGTATTTTGTACAGCAATAACCGGCACATCTCACATCACGCAGAGGCAGCTGCGACACCCAGACAGACTATAATCTAATTTCTCTCAGGCAGAAAATTCTGCGGGTAATATACAAACGACACGGCTAGGGGCTGATGACTTCCCGGCTGGTATCAAGACAGAGAAAAGGAAGGAAGCGGCGAATACATGAATAAATAAATTGACACTTTGGAGTCTGGTGGAAGATGTGGTCATTGATCTTTGTGCCTGTAGCCCGTAGACAAGCCAAACGGAAGTCTCTAACATGGTTACTCATGTAGATGGTTACATGTTCATGTACATCAAGGCATTAGTGCTGCACATTGTACATGTTCAAATGTACGTATACGTAACAGCAGAGTGCTTGCAGGCTTTGAATTCAGGAAGATGTACATGTATGCTGAAAAATAATACTGTAGAATGCTTCACAGAGCATAATGAGTAGAACAGGTACATTGCAACACAAAGGATGTGAATTCTATGATTTTGTAATTGGAATATATTAAAGAATATATTAAATCGTCTAGGAGCTCAACCACAACCCCCCCACCAAAAAAAAAGGGATTTTTGGAACATTTGTGGGTCCTCATGTGTCATTGCTGTTGCGGCAAAGGCCGCAAGGAGATTGCCTTGACTGTTGCCGTGACAACAGTTGCCGGGGCCACCGTCGGCATCCACTCAACAGCACACATGGAGGGCTCAACGGGGGATGTTTGTTTTTGTATCGAAATGAACTGTGATCCCCGGAAATGCAGATGACGGTTAGCGGTGAATAGCTTCTGAGTGGCAAGCCCACTCCTGCGATGATGGTTGACAATTTGGAGGGTCCCTCCTCGTACAATGTCCACAAAGGGGCTGGATAGCTCTGAAGCTGATACTGATAGCATGCTGGCGCACGTGCGTGTAAATTCACACTGAACCACATGCTAAAGCCACGTTTCAACGGGACTTCAACGATGGGAAATTCAAAGATGGTCAAATTTCAATTGGGTAAATCTTACGCCACCCACTTGGATTTTTTTTAGAAATTTAACCAAGACGTTGGTGAAAGCTACTGAGATATAGCAATATGGTGGCTCATCAAGAGGGAGCTTTTCCGTGACCTTTGAGGTTTTCAATTTAAGGCCCACTAAATGTTGAGAATTTTGGTAATTTTAGTCAGTAAGCAGTTTGCAACATTTTTGTATACATGTATATCACTAAAAAGAACCAATTGAGTGCTCAGCACCTACATGTAAATTTGACATTTTAACCAAGTTGAGCTGGACGTCCCATGGGGATGACTTCTCAGCAATTCTTTCCAGGACAAACACAGCTCTTACGGAGGACGTGCATGCATGTACATGTACCTGTACTTCTACAATGTATACATGGCATCACTACAACTATGTCCAATACATGTACATGTGTGTGTGTACATGTATATTTTCTCCGAGGCTCTGTCTTTTTTGCTTGAATGATCAAAGAAAATCCTCGAAATTCCCAATCACCACTTCTCTCCACAAAAACTTCTACCACCTCTATCTTCCATATACATACTGACAGGATTATCAAAGAGAATCCTCAACCATGTTCCTACAGTACCATACTCCACCCCCAACTCTGCAAAACCTTTCTGCTTTCCAACAAAAGAGGGCAGCAGCCAGCTCACAGCATCTCAGCCCCATTTTCCCGGTGCAGTCACTACGGGCACAAACCCAAGCATGGCACAGTGTGCCATCCCCCCAAGAGGCCTGGGATGCAGACCGCTACTTATAGATATGTATACTGTACAAAAGGGCTTAAGGTAGCCACTCTATCTGCCCCCATTGGGCTTATAAAAAATATTTAGAAAAAACAAGTTGTGACGTACTTCTGGGGAAATGGTCAAGTTCCAAGTAGGTCAATGGCACCATGGAATGCACTCGTACTCTGGGGGGGATATAAGCCGGACATTGGTGAAAAGTGTGTGCGCATGTAAGTGAGCCCGGCCAAGCGTGCCAACAATGGTGCTTCAGCGACAGAGTGAGGCCCCCCCCCCCCCACTAAACCCCTCCTCAGGGGCACGGATTAAACAGCGTCTATCGAACAACATCTTGACTGCATGGCCTGGCCGCGCTCCCTATCCCAGCACCGAGTGGCATCTTCCTGACCCGTACTGTCCTACGTACATGCTCGTGTACGGTATGCATTCCCAACTCCTCGGATCATTCTCCCCCGTTAGAGAGCCGGGGGGCTGATTTCAAGAAAACAAAAAGTTGCCCCGACTACTTACGATCGATCATCGGGACTCAAGATGCATGAAAACACTTTCCATGTACAAGTACATGCATGTACCGGTACATGCACTCAATTACAGCAAGGAATGTTGGTAGGTGATGAGAGGGGGGAGGTCCCTTTTCCAAACCACAGCTTATTAGGCTGTGGCTATAATGGCATTGTTTCATCTTCTGGCATCAATTTAAAACAGGCATGACAACTCAGGCACTTCAACACATGCAATATGGAGCCATTCTGTCTATGATCATGAAGCTAAGGCTGCGGCTCTGGATAAGTAGTAGACATCCATTTCAACCCACATGTACAGGTAACAGGCATCCAAACATAGGCATTTTCATAAGGCGGACTTACACAGAGTAATGAACTGCAACATTGCCAAAGAACTTCCATCACTGGGTAGCGGTGGTTGAGTTTGGGCCGGAGGCAAACTCAAGGGAGAAATTGCGCTTTTTCTCTAACAGAAACCCACATTTCAAAATGGCTAAGTTTCCAAAAGCAATGAGGTGATCATACGAACTTAAGTCTTGGACGTGCACGAGGAAAGCTGTGTTCCAAAAGTAAAACAAAAGTGAGGCATACTGGTAACTGGCATAAATGACTTAGATTCAAATCTCAAACATTTAGAGGGTCTGATCGTCTGATCATCTCGATCCTTGCAGGACTTTTCTCTGAGGTTCTGTTTTTCAGGAAATTCAGGTCTAGTAAAGAATTCCGAGACAAAATTTAAATATTCTTGTGGATTTCTTGAGCAGCGGTTTGGGTACCTGATTCTAGACAATAAAAGGCATGCACTGTACCTACATACATGTAAGCATGTGCACAAATATTTGTGCAGGTCGTGCCTTTTATAGTGTAGTCTCATTTTGTACCTCATTCGTGTTCCATGACTCTAAACTATATAAGACATACATGTACACTACCAGTACATACATGTACATGTACAGTATGTACACGGACATACTGTACATTACATATTTTGCATACAAAGGTCTCAAATTGCTGCGTGCCCCTTAATCAAACACCACGCCAGCGGTCACAGTTTGTGTACACTGTATCTCTATATACTGCACATGTGTGTATGAAAGAAAATTGCTTGCAAGGCGTGTGTGGGGGTTCACATCACACACCAAAGACAACCGGAACATGCAGGTGGTCTGTTGTCAAACGGATAGCAGGTGGGTCCCAGGCACACGATCCAGGCAAGGGAAATAAGGTTCTCACGTCCCACTGACCGAGGGTCCGGAAATTGAACCTGCTTTTAGGTTCTCCTCACTATTCTACATATAGGACAGGTATCCTTTTTTTTTTCTTGAAGAGCTTATTCTGTTTTTGTTTTGATTCTCTCAGCCAATACGCAGTGGTTGTCTCTCGGTATCGTTCAGTAGAGCATCTCTTGAAAAAAGTAGATTTTGACTCAATAGTCCGGTATCGGTCCGGATTTTACACATCTCATGAGCTCAGTGAAAACAATTGGAAACACAGGAGCCAGATGTGATCAAGACTTTCAACAAATTGGGACCTCAATTATTATGTGCACTTATTATTATGAAATGAAATGGGCATCGGGCATAGGCCTACTACGCGTAAACTATCAGCTACAATTGCCGGCTTGTACCATACATGTAGCTGAAGTTGGACCATTTTAAAACAATACTCTGAACATGCATACAATGTACATGTACATGTGTACACATGTACTCAAATAACGGAACATGGTCACAAATGCCTTCATAGGACTTGCAATGTGAGAGTGTTGCATTTCTATTTCCAGACTACAGTACTGTAAAAGACATTCTGCCTTTGAGAAAGGTCCTGCTAGGATCAGGCCCTGAGTCAGGCCCTCACTGTTTGACTTATCTTATTCAGAAAACAGTTTCCAACATTTCTGTATATTACTCTAATACTCTTCTTTAAAAGAGCGTAATATGTAGACTTATCACTTTTACATGTACATGTAAGTCTGCTTTAGCAATCACTTCTGCTACCACAGAATTGTGCACAAATTCACACCATGGTGACAGCCAGAATTCTGACTTTACAAAGTGATACATTGCAGCACAACATTCCAAATAGAATTCTCTGACGCCCACAGACAGGGAATACCAACCTAATAGGAGCAAGCATGGAAGACTATCAGAGATGTATTGTATGTAGTAAGTTGATTCCCTGACCTACAGTAAATCTAGATGCTAATGATTGTGCTCCAAGGGCGTTGTGCATAATCTCATTACGCATCCTCATCAATGACAGTTCATCCCCAGAGATGATCTGAAAAAAAGTGCTGGACATCTTGTGACTGTGAGCTTGCATGGAGGGGGATGGAATGGGATGGGCTACATGCAATTCAGAGAGAGGAGAGATAGAGAGGTATGAAGGAGAGATATCTATATAGAGGGGATGGAGGGAGAAGGGGAGGGAGAAGGTGGGACAGAGAGAAGGGAGGAAAGGAGAGGTAGGGGGAGAATGAGGAGAGAGAAAGGGAGAGAAAGAGAGGAGAGAGGGGGAGGGAAGCAGGGAGAGAGGGGAAAGGAGAGAGATGGGAGAGAGGGAGAGAGAGAAAGAGAGGGGAGAGGGGGAGGGAAGCAGGGAGAGAGGGGGAAAGGATAGAGATGGGAGAGAGGGAGAGAGAGAAAGAGAGAAGGAGAAAGGGGGAGGGAAGGAGGGAGAGAGAGGGGGAGGAAAGGGGAGAGGGGAGAGAGAAAGAGAGATACAGAGAGAAGGAGAAATGGGGGAGGGAAGGAGGGAGAGAGAGAGGGGAGGAAAGGGGAGAGGGGAGAGAGAAAGAGAGATACAGAAGAGAGGGAGAGAAAGATGGGTACAGAGAGAGGGGAAGAAAAGGAGGGAGAAAGAGGGGGAATGGGAGAGGGGAGAGAGAAAGAGAGATAAAGAGAGAGGAGAGAGGGGAGGGAAGGAGGGGAGAGAGGGGAGGAAATGAAAAAGAGTGGGGAGAGAAAGAGAAATACAGAAAGATGGAGAAAGGGGAAGAAAGGGGAGAGAGGGGAGATAAAGAAAGAGAAAGATACTGTAGATGGAGCAAGGAATAGAGGAGGGGAGGGAGAGTTGAGGGAAAGAGGGGGTGACAACATAGAGACAGAAAGATATAGAGAGGGAGAATGAGAGAGACACATACACACAGGATAAATGATAAATGAGAGATAATTTATAGTCTCAGAGAATATAACAGAAAGAGACACAAAGAGAAATAGAAAGCAAAGAAAAAGAGAGAAACAGATACATGGAGCCTTATGGCTAGATAATGAAACCCTCTTATGGGGACAAAATAACAATAACAATAATATTTATAATAAGGGATATAGGTAATGCGAAACATATCCACCACTACATATTACTCATCAAGGCTCTTCCTGAGGCTATCATGTTTTGGCCGTCCAGCCAATGAACGCTTCTCAAAATCCATCCCAACTCCCCCAAGGGGGAGAGCAGACCGCTGCCGCTGCCTGAAGATGTTTCCATAAGTGCGCCGTGGCTAATTAGAGGCATCAAACCATCTCAGTCCACACAGGTAAACCCTATCCCCAACCACCATCGAGCAGAGAGAGGCCAAGTGGGTGTATACTGTAGCATCCTTCAACCGAGGAGGATGGAGCACTGCAATGCACCATGCCTGCATGGAATTGGAAGGAAACCAGCAATCTATATCTACATACACCTCTATCAGTATCATCTTTGCCTTTGAGAATGGTCCTGCTAGGATCCAAACATCAGGCCCTCTAACTTTTAAGACTTATAAAATCTATACAAAAAAGAGGAAGTGAAGAGCAAGAATGCAGTCATCTAGCTTCAAACTGGAAATGTGTGTTTTTGAATGAGACTCTTCAATAGCTTCAAATGAAGAATTACTGTACAATCTGACTTTTGAGTTTCTTCGTACATGTAAAGTAGATGACGGATTTAGACAAAAAGAATGACTTTGATGAGTGCATGCACATTAGCTGTCCCCTCTAACAACAAGAATATGGGGAAAGATCCAAAAGAGAGACTCTATAGACCACTCCGCCACAACACTGCACCAAACGGTAAGAAAAGACAAGGTCGCCAGCTGTACGATAACTGGCAGGACCATACCATGCTGGCAGGACCGTACTGTGCACAGAGCCCTCGCCAACAACCAACTACCACTGATGATGACCGATCCCCTTCTCCATTTCTCCCTTTCTCTCGTGCCGCGGCGCAAATTCAAGCCAGGGCACCCCATTATGCATGGAGAAAGCAAAACAGAAGGCAGTCCCATCCACAACCAACCCCTCCCCCCCCCACATCCACCCACACTTCCCCTGGATAACTAATCACACAGCGCAATTTCTGAGGATCAAATTAATCCCAGATCAATGGGCCCCCGTTTGCTTTTAGTGTGTTCTGTCAATACCGGGTGCATTAACTTTAAAGCAAGTTTGGCATTGATGTGTGGTGTGACAGAGGCAGTTAGCGAGGGTGGTAAAAGAAAAGTGGAGGAGGAGGAGGAGGAGGAGGAGGAGGAGGAGGAGGAGGAGGAGGAGGAGGAGGAGGAGGAGGAGGAGGAGGAGGAGGAGGAGGAGGAGGAGGAGGAGGAGGAGGAGGAGGAGGAGGAGGAGGAGGAGGAGGAGGAGGAGGAGGAGGAGGAGGAGGAGGAGGAGGAGGAGGAGGAGGAGGAGGAGGAGGAGGAGGAGGAGGGGGGGGGAAAGAAGAAGAGAGTGACTGATCCAAAAAAATGATGCGTTAAGTGGCCATTCATATGGAGTCCATACATGGGATTGTTTGGATAGGTGAATCCCCAGTCCAGCTGAACCTCATCTTCTGGACAGAACACAGCCTGCAGAGCCGGCGGTATGAGAGAGAGAGACAATTCATCAGCCCCTGAAGAGCACGTCACGTCGTGTGTTCGGTATTAAACAGCAAAAGCCATCCACATATACACTGACCCGTATCTCAACAGAAACACGCACGGTTTGAGTGCGGGCTCTCCACTGCCTCTCCAAAGTGCCCGATCCGATAGATCAGACACAAACTTTCCAATTTCTCAAACACAAAGTGGGAAATCGTCGAGATTAGTGTGATTTGTGAGCCTCCATCTCTTCAAATTTAATAATGAAAAAAAAAAAAAATGAGGGGGAGGGAGGGATTTCGAATAGCCCCTGGCATGGATGGCTGTATAATGGAATGGGACAGTGAATGGAGTTATGGTGCGTGTGGGGTCAGTAATGGGAAGATAGGTCTTGACACGAGAGGCCTAATAATCTCAGGGAATCACTGGCTCCTCCATTTGCACTTCTTGCCGGCACTCGACCGGAGAGAGCCACTTTTCTTTTTCTCTCTTCCCCCTCCTCCCCATCATCCCCAGTCATGTGAAATCCTGTCTATTCAGTCAGCCATGGTTGACAGGAAGCGTTCCAATTTCAAGCCTATTAATTCCTTCCCCACTTTGCTGAGAATGGCACTCAAAAGATGGAGAAGATGGTCCGTAATCCGACCAGCCCAGACAAAACCCCAGACAAATGTTATAGCAGTGTTGTAGTACAACTAGTGTACTACCACTTATACTCATACTCGCATTCAAGTACCGGTACATATTTTTTTAGACATTTAAAGTAACCATACTTGATTTCATGCATCACATTATTGCCAAGTGCCTCTGTTTTATAGTAAAAAATATATACTATCACTTGTTCGAGTAATGAAGTGTATATCTTTGTATATGTATAGTACTTGTACTTGTACTCATACTCATGCATGTAGAAAATATTTGCACTCACATTTTAAAGGACTCTGTATTTAAACCCATACAATAAATCATTCCATCATGGTAACTTGTACCCAGGCACACACATTGTATGTGAGTACCTACATTAATGAATGGCACTCATGGGAAAAGGATATCAACTAACAAAAC
The DNA here is from genome assembly GCA_949987565.1 of Luidia sarsii. NCBI lineage: Eukaryota > Metazoa > Echinodermata > Asteroidea > Paxillosida > Luidiidae > Luidia > Luidia sarsii. Next base: position 7,697,443 of record OX465112.1, read on the forward strand.
TGATTCATGGCTTTTGTATTGAAACAAATTGAGTTATGTGCATGTTAACTTTCCTTGTACATAATTATGTATGTGGAACATACATGTACTGTATAATGTTACCAGCAGATTAAATAATGCATGTTTATTCTCTACAAGCAGGCAATATACAGAATTACACGTGCACATGTATCTCACTAACCTAAAGGAAACAGCCATGGTTGGTTTCACATACAGTACAAGTATCCTCTGTCAGGTGAAATCTATTAAACTTAACATAATGAAGGTAAAAGATGTACGTGTACACTGTTCACTGTACAGTGAACAGTGTGCCAAACAAAACACTGGTCTACAGGTGTGTACCGGTATGTTGCCAGTTTGAATACAAATTGTAAAATTGAAAACAAAGGCTAAGGCTTCAAAATTATGAAATTCAGAGTTTTGTGTTCAAGATCATTTACGAAGCCTAAAATGACAGGTCATTGTAGCCGGGAAGCAGTTTGCAACCATTTGTGTTTGTCCAAATCAAGGAAAATGATGGGATATGCCCTGTGCACTGACCAATGGAGACAGCAGACATTCCCTTGTCAGTTCAATTGAGTGGACTTTGTCCGTTCTGTCTCTCTCCCAAACCAATGACATGATCATGATTGCGGATCTGTAAGTTGTACGAACTCTGCTCATTCATCACGGATGCGGTGCTGTCATTTATAATACACCCGTACTCTTAGGAGAGGGCTGGGGATCGAGGGGGCGAAGCTGCCTGACCTCCTTTCAGCTGGCAACCTCCTTGAACCTCCTTGGGGATGGGGATGGGGATGGGGATGGGGATGGGGATGGGGATGGGGATGGGGATGGGGATGGGGATGGGGATGGGGATGGGGATGGGGATGGGGATGGGGATGGGGATGGGGATGGGGATGGGGATGGGGATGGGGATGGGAGTGGGGATAGAGGATGGGGATGGGGATGGGGATGGGGATAGGGATAGGGATGGAGATGGGGATGGAGATGGGGATAAGCAATAATCATGACTTCTTCGTAAAGTTACCGTACACATTAAAGTAGGACTCTGTCTCTTTTTTTTACACATTTCATTTTCCAAAAAGGAACCTTTAGATGGTCAAGCATCCCATGGCCTTTCCCCCAAGCTGTGGGGAATTCATCAAGCCCTCCACAATGCTCTCTCAACGCATGCTAGAGTATATTTGCACGGGCCTATATCAATACACTGTTTGCTCCACAAAGTAAGAGCAAGGCATCATACACAAACGTGCATCTCTCTCCCTATGTCGTCACATGAGGGCGCTCTTCCAGCCTTGCAATGCTGTGTGCCTTTTCATCACGGAAGATATAAAAAAAAAAACCTGCTAGCATCGTGAAAGAGCATATTCGTCCTGTGATATTTACTGTCCAGTCCAACCATGTGATAGGATGCATTTACCCCGGTAAGCTGAGCGGGGATCTGCATGTCGCACCTACATCTACATCTACATGCCAGGCAATACGGCCTCTCAGGGGAGCCATCTCGGAGAGGAGAGTGTGTGTGTGTGGGGGGAGTGCATGGTGTCTGGCTGGCCAGTTGACAGGCCAGGGATCGCTTGAGAGATGACTATTGCTCACCATGCATGTCATTGCAAGGCCTCATTAAAACGAATGGGGGAGACAGGACTAAATTGCAGTAGCGTGTACGTTGCATGGTGTACATGTACATGTACATGTATATCGAGGGCTTGCACACGTACACGAACAATAAACAGAGCGAGTATGCATGTACATTCCACTCTCTTCACGGTGTTGCACTATTATGATTATATCCAGTGCAGTCAATTTCACCAACCTCAACATATCTTATGATCAATTGCAAGACGAAAGCATACGGTATATCGTAACTTACAACGGGTAATAGGTTTTGTTACAGAAAGATGCATCGTACTTAAGGCTTTGTGAAATCCACCCAGGACTAATCAATGCACCCATACACACCAACTCGCTGACTTCTTTCTGCTAACACAGGTACCCAACTCCTACACATCCCATGCTCACAATACTCCTGGGGAAGCCTGTTACCCTACAGTAGCTGGCAGTGTGTGTACACATGTGTCATAAACCAAATGTTAATTTTCAACTCTTGCTGTTTGTGTATGCAATATGCACGTCAGATGAACACTGCATGCAGATTACCTACTCATGAATCTCCTGCAGTCCAAAACTAATTAAATCTTCTGGTTTTGTAATGTAGATATTTTTTTTTTGCTTCAAGGAGAATGGAGTTCAAGATGGATTCGCTGAAATTGCCCTGTATGCTCAATGCTTAAAATCCTAATTGCCTACTGAAAAAAAGAAAATCCATGCAGCTTGGGCAGGAATCGAACCAGCACCTCTTGCTTTCTCAAACAGGTCTTTCTCGAACAAGTGGACCATGAAGCTGTTTGAGGTCAGGTGGTGGATTAGAATCTTAGTTGCCGCAGTTCGTGCATTGCATCACAAATACATGAACAATAAGATTTTTATTTTTAAACATAGCGTTTAATTACCGAGCATACAGGGTAGTGTTATTACACGTCAAGTACGGCAAACTAAGATTTTGACTGCATTTTGCCAGTTGATTTGGGTCTGTCCCTCACAGAATGTGTCATTCTCTCTTTCTACCTACTGTACATGTACATTGTATCGTTTACTGTTTCTCCACATCTATCTGGCTGCCTCTTTCTGTCTCTTTCTGTCTCTCCTTACACTGTCATACCTGTCCCTCTTTGTCTCTTTATAACTCATTATTTCTCTCTCAGTCTGCCTGACACCTGAAGGACTTTGCTATTACACTAATTATTGCAGTTGCCTTGTACAAACACTAATATTTACGTATAATATTTATGTATACACACATTTGTATCTATGTCTGTCTCACTGTCTCTCTCCATCTCCCTATCTATAGCTGTATCCTATATCTCTCTGCATGTCTCCCTATCTCTCTACCTGTCTCCCTATCTCTCTGTCTGCCTACGTAACTCTCTGCCTGTCTTCCTATTTCTGTCTGCCTATCTCTCTGTCTGCCTATCTTTCTCTGTCTCCCTACATGTATCTCTCTGTCTCACTATCTCTGTGTCTATCTCCCTACTTCTTTATCTCCCGATGCGGTTCAGCAATACCCATCCTATATACACATGCATACCCTAGCTATGCAAACAATGTCATCTATGAACAGACTCTAAGAAATGACAGGTCTAGCTATTTGAGTTGTGGTGGATGTGGGGTACCCCCCCCCCTCTATTTCTGAAATCCTCAGGTGGGAGGCTCTCCTCTCAGTCCATATCAAAACATATGCAATGGCAAACATATGGGCAAAGTGGACTGGTTCAACCCATTAATGCTGTACAGCACTGCATGCAGACTTGGTGGTCCCTTTACGAGACACACCAACTCATCAGCTCAGCTGTATCCCATTCTGCTCCCAAAAGCATGCATTCTCCTCAATCCTGAATACCCAGCCAAGCCACCACATTTACATTACGGTAGTCACAATGACCGGGTTTTACTTAATCTGCCTGTGAGAAAGGTCCCGCTACATTGTATATGATCAAAACGTCAGGCCCAGTAAATTGATCAGATTTTCATCAGGCATGTAAATTATAAACACCAACGATAGTTGAAATCCGGCAGTCTGCTGATGCCGGGCAGACACTACACGAAACGCTGAGCTTATAAGTATACTGGCTCTTTTCAGAGCCACATTCCTTCTTAATAGAGAAGTGCTACATGCTCTCATCGCAAACTTTCCACTTAGTATTTCCACTATGCAAACCTTTAAGTCTTATCTGATACCTGGTTTAATTCGCACTGGGAAAAAAATGAACTGGTGTCAGTAAAAAAAAAACATGACATGTTGACTTGAATGCAATAAGAAAATTGCACTCGAGCATTCCAGATCCCCCTAGTCAGTATGAATATGATAGGATCATCTTGATGGAGATGGTGGATTTTGTCTCTTCGCACTGTTATTCGGCCAGCGGCCCATTGCACAGAATATTCCAACCCACCGAATGAATAACCGGGTAGAATATGAAATATCCCAATCCCCCAACCACCCCAGGGGCTTGAATTCTTCTACAGTGTATGAAGCATACATGTACATATCCAGTATTGGATTATTCTTCCTATTCCTTTACTTCACACTGAAAATGAAAATGACCAGAAGGATAAAGGTATACAACCCTCAGGGGAAAAAATTAAATCAAGGGGTTCGTTCAGATCCCAATGAGAGTTTTCTCAAGGGATAATGCATTTCTGGTTTTGTCAAAAAATCTCCCATTTTGCCTTTGAGAAAGGTCCTGCTATAGGCAGATAGAAATGTCAGGGCCTCCTAATTTTTTGATATTTGCATTTTGGTCATATTTGGTCATTTTATAGCTTGTATCAATACACATGGGCAGCGGTACAATTTACATTATGTACATGCATGTGTATGTACCAGTAGGTCTAATGGCACAATATTCATGTACATACATGTACTGTACATTAATGTACAGGAAATGACAAGGCAATTTTCTTTCCTTCTTTAATTCCTCCCCGTGCATTAGGAGCTAATAGCCTAATAGGGTTTGTGGAGGCGTCATGCATTATTTCAAAATCAATACCAGTGTTGGGATACATGTACTGTACAGAAGTGTACATGTACACGCAGTACATGTACGTGATGATTGCATGCATGCACAGTACATGTACGTCACATCATTACAGTAGTGTCTTTGCGATCACCGGTGCAACATTGTGCACGCAAGTATGCACAATGGTAAGGATCGATAGGGGGAAATCAAACTGGTGGCCCGAACAAATGCATTGTGATTTGTAGCAAAATTGCCTGCATGGCTGGATGGTGTACCTTACATGTATGTCATTTGCTCTGTACACTTCCCATAGAGGGTGTACCAGAGGCTGAACAAATCTGCACCTAAAACTACATACAGAAATAAATGTACATGTACCCGGTATACACATGCCGGGTATATGTACATGTATGTACATGTACATGTATGTATACATGTCCTGTACACCCTATACACATGTAATGTATACATGTATGGTACAAGTACAGGAAAACTGAAGGAAAAACTCATCTTGAGACCAGAGTTGTCTCTTTAAACTCAGAAATACTTTTATACGAGAAGGCATGCTGAACAACATGGCCCTCCGAAGATGCTGTTGCAGATGCAAATTAACACAGCCCAGTACAAAAAAGCAGTGTACATTACACAGGCAGGCAGTCTGTGAAAAGGAGCTCCAAATAATTAGTTTTATACACCAGACTCATCAGTATATCCTCTATCTGCACACCATTGAAATGTTTTGCCACTTCACAAAAGTGCTAGCAATGAGGTTTGCCCAAATTATATGGATGGTAGCTCTCCCGAGGCTTGTTAGTCGCAAAGTATACCTACAGTAAGTTACATAAATATACATTTAGTACATACCAGGTACATGCATGTAATGCCTGGTGTACAACCAATGCTACACATCCACTGTGATGATGACAGGATGGTTTAAAGTGTGCATGCATGACTACTCATGGGCACATACACAGAGGATGGCCATAGGCTAGAACCAACATACCATAATTGACATCTTCAAGACAGATGTGTGATTAATTTGTCTCATGTCCAGTGGGAAATGGTCAGGGGAAGGGGGGGGGGGCAGAGCCCCGGGAGTGGGGAATAGACACCCACTGTGTCACACCCTGCAGACTCCAACCCTCTCCCCTCCCCTCCAATAGCCATCGCCATCATCATCATCTTCGTCAACCCCCTCGCACAATGTAATCAGCCAAGAGCCCAACTGGCTCACATCACCCCTGATGCGGGCCTGACCGAAAGCATGCATGTAAGCTGGCTTTAAGCTGGATTACAAGACATTGGTGTGTCGCTAGAATCAAATCTTTGGTGAGAGATAGAGTGTGGGAGGGAGAATGGGAGAGAGAGAGAGAGTTGGCAGACGGGTACCGTAATAGAAAGGCGGGGACTGAGGAAATGACAGTTTGTTAGGATGGGGTTTTGGGGGGATTATCATTTTTGTTTTACCTTTTCTAACTGCCCGGCCTGTGATACGCGCCTTGGCCTTGGATAGAATGGAGGAGGTGAAGGAGAAGGTCTGCTTGAGAGACCTGGGCGAGGGCGTCCCGTTGGCCGTCTGGGGCTGCGAGTTCAGCCGCTTGAGCTGCCGCTGATCCTGATCGCCGGGCGGCGGCTGGTCGCCGGACAACAATGGTGACGACGGCGGCTGGTCCTGGCCCTCGCTCAGGCCGGACAGGGCGGGGCTGGGCGGCACGCCCGAGCTGACGTCCAGGCTCCAGGCGTCCTCCACCTGCAGGCTGTCCATCTCGCCGCCGGCCGGCCGCTGGAAGGGCGAGGAGGCCCGGAGACCGGGGGCCGGGGGAGGCTGGCCGGGCGTAGCGGCCGAGCCCAGCGACGAGCCCCCGCCCGAGGGGGTGGGCGTGGTGGTGGACTGGGCGCTCTCGTCACAGCCGTCAAACTCCCACAGGTCCTCCCCCATCAGGCAGCAGCTGCCCCCGCCTCCGCCACCGCCGAAGATTGAGACACCGGGGCCAAAGCCGCTGGGCCGCACGGCTACTGCCCTCTCCATTTGCTGCTGCTGGTGCTGTTGTTGCTGCTGGTGCTGCTGCTGGTGCTGCTGGTGCTGTTGCTGCTGGTGCTGCCGCTGCTGCTGGTGCTGCTGCTGCTGCTGCTGGGAATGCAGGGAAGGATTGGAGGAGGTCGTGGGCGAGAGGGAGTCAAGCCCGTCCAGCGCCTGCCCCAGCCCCCGCAGGCGGATCCTGGGTGACGGGGAACGCGAGAGGGAGGACACAGTGCCCAGGCTGGATGAGTCTGCCCGGCTCCGAAATGCATAGCCAGCCAAGCCCGCCCCGTAGGGCTGGTAGCGGTCCCGCACCAGGACCGTGGAGATACTGTTGGGGGTGTCCAGGGAATCGATCCGGACCATCGGCGGGACAGCCCTCGGGTTGTAGACACCACCCTGGTAGGCTTTCTTCTTCTGTCCGTGGCCATTGAAGTGGAGGCCATTCTCCCTTGCGCTGGCCGTCAAGTGTGCGGCTTCCTCGTAGAACTCGGGCGAGTTGCTCTTGGAGGTGCCCGGATTGGAGTCTACGCCCTGAGTGATGCAGTAGTAGTTGGAGGAGCCCTCCCCGCCCGGCCCCTCCTCCTTCTTGTGGCCCAGCCTGGTGGCCATCTTGCTGTCCGAGAGCTTCTGCAGCTCGTGGAGCTTCTCCTCCAGCCAGCTCAGGTGCTGCTGCACCGCCAGGATCTGGCCCTCGGTGCTGGCCGGCTGGGGGCCGCTGGTGCCGCAAGCCCTGGGGCTGGGGTGCCTCATGGCTGCTGCTGCTTCTGCTGCTGAGTCGGGGCTGCGGGCCCTGCCACCACCGCGCCAGTCTGGGGTCCGCTCGCCGAGCAACGCGGCCACTCGGGGAGCGTCCGGGTAGAGGGAGGCCGCCGATTGAGAGGTCTCTAGGCAAGGGTCCGACCAAGCCAGCGTCCGCACGGGCCTGCCGGGGATCTTCCTGCGCTGAGACACTCTGGGCAATGTGGCCAGCCGCACTGACACCGGCACATCCATATCCAGCACGGACTGGCCGGGGCAGATTTGCGCCATCTGGACCTCTCTCGTCTTCCAATCACCGCAGAGAGGGTCACGTAATCACTTAAGGAAATTCTATCAATAACAGCCCCCACTGCTCGCCAAATTTTTGTTACATAATCCTGCGGCGATCAATCGGACTCCGTGGAAAGAAGGGAAAAAAACAACAAGAAGGAAACGAGAGAAAACAGAGCCAGGGCCGGCCATGCTATCATTTAGCGCTCCATATATCAATAGCCTCGAGCTCGTCTCTCCCACCGGCCGAGGGACAAAGCGCTAGATTGACGGCAGAGTGATTACAAGGGCTGGTAGCCCCCCACCGTTGGTCCCTCTGTGCAGGATCACGCGGACTGCGTTTGCCAATTACATTCAAAGCACTGCCACTGACCAAAGGGCATTCTGACCGTGGGACACTGACCGCTGGGAAAGACACTTCATCCATCCATACACGCACAAGCCCGAACCGGAAGAAAAAAACCCCAAAACAGCCCTAATTGCAAATGTTTCATTCGGCGATCACGGGCAAAAGCCTGGCCTTTAGCGGCATCTCATCATGAAATCTGGAACAGGGTTGGGTTGAAGGTCCATGGCTGAGATGACTGTCTTGACTGATGCTTTCTCACTCCGCAGAATCGGCCACGGTCCGCTGTTGACGTTCCCCTGATCAATGAGGAATTTGGATACTCAGTGGGGCAAAAAAAAAAACCTACACACTGAAGTGGGGAGCGTGGGGGAGCACACTAGGGATAAGCATGCAACAATACAGACTGCATGAGTGGTAGGGCATGCAACGAGACTAGAGACCCACGTATGGCAGCCTACTACACGTACAGTAATATGGGACAGACAGCAATATAAAGCGTGATGAATATGGAAGCTTCATTCATCTTGAGCCCAACCCCTCCACACCCGGCCCCCACAGCCACTCATCCTTCCCCCCTCCCACCATTCCTCCCACCCCCTCCCCCCTCCTCCCCCCCCCCTGCCGCGGGGGAAACTATTACACAAAGCAGGTGTCACAGTGACCATGCATACTACGAAGTGGTCAACAACCACTGAGAGCACACGCCACGCTGGTACATGCAATTCAGATGCAATTCAATTCAGATCCTGAGATTATGAGTGACCCACGAATGGAGACTTGCCACTGTAATAAATGTACAGTTCCGTACCAGTCTCTGGGCTTTCACTATATCAATACCTACTCACAGTACGGAACAGTGTGAATTACAATGTACCCCCTGATATGTTACAGCCAATCCCGCCAATTGCCTGTCATCATGCACAGCAAATGGGCACACTTTCATAGAAATATACACTTATGCCCTGGTTGCAGATGCATCAAACTCCTAAAGGCAGCCCTTCCCTACCCATGCTCCAGAATGGATGGGATCAATCATGTCTATGGAGTGACCTTGCAATGTACAGTGCATGCGGCCCAACAGCCGGATGAACTCGGTGTTCGCTTGAAAAAGTCCAATGGAAATCCTGATTCCACCTGAGGTGAACTCCATCCCCTGCACATGCACTCAACCCACGAGACTGAAATAAGTAATCCTTCTATTTCATGTAAACTGATGGTACTAATGGGCCTATTCACTTTTTTTGGGGGGGGGGGGGCCAAGGGGAAATGCTGAGGAAAATCAGCAAAGGACATGTACATGTACATTACATGTATCGTACACCTGAAAGCTTTAATGCACAATTTCATTCATATCAAGCTAAGTACTATTCATGTATACTACATTGTACTTGATAAGAAAACATGGGCAGACGAGTTATTGGAAGTGAATCGTATAAGTAATTGTTAGAAACACCGACGTTTTTTGTCTTTTCTTTTGGGCAATTACTTAGCTATCTGTCAGACGTCTCACCATTGCATTGACTTTGAAATGGCGGGTGGTGGATAGATTGAAGGAGATGAGTGGAGGGAGGGAGTAGGGATCGACGGAATTGACGCATCTTCGGCCGGTCTGCAAGCCTGAGTCAGATGAAAGGTGGGAAGGGGCCAAGGCATCTCAAGAGCACCAGCAAAGAAAGTCTCCCCCAGGCCAGAGCAGATCCATGCGCTATTGATTGCTGGTGTTCCCTTCCGCAATCCAGTCTGCCTATTAACGCCAGGGCCTGACTAAGCATTACATGACTCACTAGCAGGCAGGAGGGGCATTTGAAAAAGAAAAAGAAAACTGAAAGGTAGAAAGAGGTCTTCTCCTTTGCACCTGAAGCCTACAGAAAGGACTTTTGGACTTCCGGTTTGGAAAATGATTCATTCCCATAATATTTTACGAACAGGTAATCCCATTGATGATTAACTTGGGCAATAATGACTATCAAGAGGGAAAGGAAAGGTCCCATGAGTACATGTGCTGCATGCACAAGCACATATGTTGGGCTTGGTCTATCAATGATCAAGTTACAAGATCAGGGGTGGATTTCACAAAACTTTATGAGGCATCATAACTAAACTTTACCCATGCGACCGGATAACCCATTTCTAAGTTTTGATAGGTCAAAGGGTTTTGATGCATCGCTCTATTGCAGTGCAGTTGGTCATAAGCTTCGATGCGCTAATGGTGAAATTCACCACAAGGCATATTCATATCATCAAGCATTCTGATCCATCTGAACTCTATTTGAATAAAGGTGCACATAAAATGGATAACCCATTCTAGCAACAACCAGTTGTATAATGTTGCTGATTTGTTGAGCATCCGTGCACCATCACAAAACTGATGGTGTAAGTTTATTAGTTCCTATGAGTCAGGAGAGATATGTGGCAACAAATCAAATTTCATACGAACTGAAGCATGAAAAGCTGACCTTTTGCAAACAGATGCAACCCATGCAATGTCAACAGCTTCTGATCTGTATTCCACTATTCTGAATCTTCTTAAATGTTGCTGCTTACAATTTTTGGTGCAACTCTGTGAAATTGACGCAAGGAGTTGAATGCAAAATGCAGGTCATGCTATTAATGGTTTCACCTTACACAGGGTGCACCTGTACTGCATACACTCCATCATTTGAAAGCTTTCGATGTCAAGCACATTGGCTGTGGGCTTGGGTAACTGTGAAGTCTATATAATTCATGTCCAATCTAAAATCCTAATTTTCAGTCTAAATTTTAGAGTCACACGAAAAAAAGTATTACTGTATCCACAAAAATGTTACAAACCATTAACTGACTTATACATGGCGAAAAATGAGCCCCCCCCCCCCCAAAAAAAAGGCAGAAAACCTGACATTATGAATATGATCATGGCAGGAACTTTCTCAGAGTCTATAAAATGCTGAGTACTGACTACACCTGACCTAATGCTCCCAAATCATGTTGCAGAAGGGAAAACTGCCCTTTGTTCTCTCTCTCAAAGACAGGCAATTGAAAGTGAGAGATTTGGTGTACCGGTACATGGACATGTATGTACATGGACATATGTACTGTGTACATGGGAGGAAATACAACAATCCCATGGTTCACAGCAACAAATTGACATTAAATAAATGCACCCTTCAGCTGCAATTAAGAAATAGGGATGATTTTTTTTTCATGTTCTTGAAATGGGTGGGTGCCTTTGAGAAAATTGCATGCCAGCACATCAAGTCTGCATGTGCATCAATCACAAAGCCAACACTGAGGTATGTAGCAATGTACCCGATGCATGAATAATTGGACGAACATTGACTTGTGCAGCACTCACACAGGTTTAATTTGGGCGCATCTTTACTTTCCAGCTTGTCATTTTGCCACCCGCTTTCAATTCTTCAAAGGACTGACAAAGGTGAAATTCCTTCACCCACAACCTTTTCGACTCAAACCTCGAGGAAAAAAAAAGTGAAGACCTGATGTTTAGACCCTTTTGAGCCTACATGTATGTTAAAGAACTGACCAGCAGACAGTAGGGCAAGCACCGGGTTTCATCATTTATTTGCATCAACTACAAGTTTCTATGGGCCGCAAACAGATTATGCTTGCATATCCATTTCAACAAGATTCTTTCTTTTTGTTGTACAACCGAATGTACTTTTCAAAACCATAGAAAGTTTCACACGTGTACAGATGTTTTTGCAAAAGGCTAGAGGGCACAATGTTCAAATCCTATACTAGCGAACCTTTCTCAAGTATTTCCACTGGACTGGTATAGGCCTATTGCATAGATGCATATTTTAGGTGAGTCTACTTGGCAAGTGGAGGGGTGCAATGTTTCTGCATGGCTTCATCACATCCTTTAGGATATAGAGGATTCTGCCTTTGCTATGTAGTCCTGCTTTGATCAAAAATGTCATGCCCCCAATAGTTTTTTGTTTCATATTTTATTCACATCAAATTCAGCATACAGTATGTGCAATCTGGAGGCTACAGTCACACAAATGGAGTATATTTTTTTTCATAACTGGAAAGAGCAGACAAAGATGTCCATATTGTGCATTTATCAACCGCTCCAATGTTGCCGTATATATAAAGACTGGGGGAGGGGGAGGGGGAGGGGGAGGGGAGGGGGAGGGGGAGGGGAGGGGGAGAGGGAGGTGGGTGAGGCAGAGAAAAAAATGCAAAAGAGCTGAGACAGCTAGGAAAGCTATTACTGAAGCAATCAAGCGGTGTGAAGTGCAAAGGTTTAGGTCCCTCCCCCCCTCCTGATCAAGGAGATGTCATCATCATAGAAATAAGGCCAATTAATGCTCAGCGGTGTCATACGCAAGGTCTGTACAGGACAAGGGGCTAATTTTGTACAGCCACTTAAGGCCAAGATTTGCTAAAGCATGAAAAAAAGCCTTCCTGGATAGAATCAGGTTAACAGTTCTATTTGTAAATGAATGCTATAAAGCGCCCACCATAAGAATACAAGTCAAACTCAACAAGCATCATGTACACTGTACTCTAGAAATTGTGACTGGCAATATTGTATTAAGTGTGCGCGGATAATTTTCATACTGAGCAGAATTTCACGCTTAATAAGCAGCTCTATGAAATGGGGCCTAGGACAGTCGGCCAAACAACAAAAGAAAGAAATCGTGCCATCTTCCATAAATCCGTAGATGGGCCCATGCAGGTTGCAGCCAGATCGCCGTCAAAATGCCAAGATTGATCTTGTTACTTCAACAGTGAGCCCTCGGCGGGTCGTGTGCATCGTTTCGCGACACGAAATCAAGCGAACATTAATTGATCACCGTCAGCCATTTGCATAATGTGCCAGTATTGATCGGCGACTCTAGCAGAGTTAGAAAGGGGGGAGAGTGGGAGGGGGGATGGCAGAGGGGTTGAAGGCTGAGAACGTGTGTGGGTGTCAAATATTGTTCAATGTGCCATCAGCAAATTAACCACAGTGAAAACTGGTATTTGGGGGAGAGAGGAATATTGAGCATACAGATACACAATGTACATGTACATGTACATGTACATATGTACAATGTACATGTACCGGTACATGTACTGCAATGTGTATATGAGGTACAGCATAAATGGTTAACTGCCATTTGTATTACCGTATGTACTGTACAGTAATTGTACTATTTGTGTACATTATATGTACATGTACACATGCACTGTACACAAAATGTGTACACATATATTGTAAAGCAAAATGGCTAGCGGTAGCCGTGTCATGCACCATTTGAAATCCTTAACAGTTGATTTCGTAAAAAAAATGGCTATTGCTACATGTGGATCTGTGTCTGTGGCTACAACTGCAGTGCATGTATAAATGCTGCCCCTAAGACTGCCCCTACACATGTACATGTACATGTATATGACTGTACCGGTAGCTGTTGCTTTGCTCTAGCTACATTTGTACATGTATGGCTAAAGCTCCATACATGTAGCTAACCAAGGATACCACTAACGAGTAGCCATTGCTTCCCTGGAGGAACAGTCTTGCTAGTAGATCCTAAGAAGAACTCGCCAACACTGCAGTAACTGTACATTATTAGTCACAACTAAAATTACAAATTTATGTTCACTAGCATCCTAGCTACAATGTACATGTAAGAGCAAAAAAAAAAAAAAACCCACTTTTAGACTGGCATAAGTGACAGGCCTGGTATCTGCCGGTAAGATCGAGATCGTGAACACGTTTGCAGGAAAGTCCAGTGACCCAGGTCATGCACAGTTCTTGAGTGGAACCATGCCTGCACAGTTACATGTAGGGATGGTTCAATGCGGCAGCATCCATGTACATTGTTCATCTACACTGTACATGCATGTGTGTATGAGGCTCCGAATCAATTTCTGTGAGCATCAATCAATTGAAATAACATGGCACAAGTATCGAATAAGCAAGCAGTCATCTACCGGTACATGAACATGTACACTTAGTAGTCCTTGATAGAGGAGTGATGTACTGTATGCAAGTACCATACATGTACATGTACATGTATGTGTGGTGTACAATGTGTATGCTGAGCATGTTAATCTTCATGTATGTTCATACTGTACATGTACATGTACATGTACATGTACGTGCCTGTGCATCAAATACTGTACTTCGTCCATTAAGGCGCCAATGATGTGCACTTAGTCTTGCATTTTAATGAGCAATTGTGCCTTACCACTTGACAAACATGTATAAAAAAAGTACATGTATAATGTACACATTCTCCACATGTACTTGACATGCAACTCAGGATTGTGCCATTGTGCCATGTATATAGAGGATCACATACGGTATCCCATACACATATACAGTGTGTAAGAGATGGTAGCACTGTCATTTTCACGGATTTTCAATTGCATTTCTTTTCTTCATTAATTGTACTGTTTCACAGATTTTCAATTGCATTTCTTTTCTTCATTAATTGTACTGTACCGGTACATTATACATGTACATGTACCAGTACATGCGCTTCAGTCTCAGTGTTGCAAACTACTTGCAGACTTGAGTGGTCTGGTAAAACCAAAAATTACAAACCTAAAATCATTGCAGGGCCTGGTGTTCAGAATGAGTGCTACAATGATTTTGATAAAAGCTCCTGGCAGGATGGAAACTAACCTCAGGCCTCAGTAACATTTCCTTTCCAGTGAATTTCTTCACGGACCAATTTATCTGGTATCATGATTTATGAATATACATTTATACGGACCAACTTGATTTCAACAAGGGTTTACCCTACTCATCAATGTGTAATCAGCGCCGTATGTACAATCTGCTCTTTGCAAGATCATAACATATGGTATGGTGACTCACAGGGATGAAAACATAAAAACAATACCTTTCTTGCCTTTGAGAAAGGTTTTGCTATGAAAAAAAAAATAGGCCCTCTAAATGTTTCATACCGGTATTTGGATGGATTTGGCCATTTCAGTGAGAGGGATGTTTGCAAAAACATTACCTTTGTATAATAATTATTAGGGCTTCCACTAAAGCATAGGATTTGCAGTGTGCAACACACATACATTGTAACATGTACATGTATGTACAGTACATGTACAATGTACGTGTACATTATCTGAAATGTAGAGTACACGTGTACCATACATGTACTCCGTAATGGATGTGAATTGAAAGAAAAAATCTGAAGAACATGTTCACGCACTCTCCCGAGGGCATACCCTTCTGGGTCCTAGCGACAGGTCAAATGTCCAGCCTCTGCCTCTCCCAGCCCCTTCCGTACCCCAAAGCCTTCCAACGCTTAAGACTTCCCTCCAACCAAATCCCCAAATAAGAAGATAAATAGATAAATAGATCATGTCTATAATTTGATATCTCCCACCATCCCCATTCCTATACCCCTGCACCTCGTCTGCCCACGCAGTCACTGCGGTCTGGGTCATCTCATGGGACCATCAATAATGTATCCCTCGGCAGAAAATCTCTCTCATCAGTCCATGAGGAGATGAGCAGGGGTTGCTGAATTTTCTCTCTCTTCTCTTTGAAACCTTTTGTTGGGAAAATGAAATTTGAGCAGTGGTGTGGACAAACTAACTGGAAACCATGGTTTCTACGGGGTACACTGTACATGTAGTCCATCTCACTACAGTACAATGTACGTACTGTTCCGGTAAATGTACATGTACATGCATGTACTTTGAGATTTGAAGGTTTTCATGGTGACAGTAGCAGAAGGAGTAGGCTTGCGGTTACACCATATCAAATTCACTTTTGTGAGGTTGTGTGAGTTCCGTCGGTTCTTTTCAGAACCACACATACACACATGTACTCACAAGAGAATCTTGCATGGTGTCACCGCAAACCTACTCCTTCTACATGTACATGTACTTTGATGGGTCACCTACACTGTAGTTTAAACCCGTTTGATCTCTAAAACTTTCCACCTTGAGGGGGTACAAAAATTAGTGCAAGAGAAATTAACATTGCAGTCACGATTTCTTACGGCTTGTTAATTTATTTAGCAATCCGATGCACGAGCGCTGCACACACTGAATGTATACGGCCCATGTGCACCTACAGTATTGTATTTACGAGACACAATGGTCTGGAGGTGGAGGATGAAGAGGAGTGAGACCGAGGCGTCAGGCAGAGCTTGAGAGCAATTAGCAACGCCAATTATACAATCCATGAGTACACCACCGCCCAAGATATCTGGGCAATTGAATGTTGTCTGAGGCACATGTACATGTACATGTACACCTGAAGGTCTGCAAGTCCGATGATGCCCTCCCCTACTTTATCAATTCAGTCCCTTCCCCAATTTTGTTTTCTTTCGATAGCCTCAGCGAGAGGCTTTAAGAGCACACACCCAGTCTGCTTCCCACTCCAGAAGGGATAAGAGAGATGGAGGTCGCCAAAGGACGGCACATGCTCAGGCGTGACAACTCTGCCTCGACCACACAGAAAACGGAGAAAAAAAATCTTAGAGAGGATAATGCATCCAGACTACTGCGAGGGAGGGAGGGAGGGAGGGAAGCGGGTGGGTGGTTGTCAGGGGTAGTGGAGTCTCTCCCACGCATGTCCCACTTCCCCTATCCCTCCTCCCTCATCCTCCTCAACTGCGGAAATATCGACTTCCATCTGTGATATTAATGCTACAGCACTAGACCTCTGTCTCACCTCCTCTTCCCCCTCCCCTTAATGTTGGGAGTAACATGAGAGGTGCCATGCCTGCCTGCCTGGTACTGCTTGCCCTGCATTCATATTTGCTTTGCTTTCTCCTTCATCTTTTTTTCCTTTATGGATTGAAAGTTTAAATTAAAGGGAGACCTGATGGTTCATAGCGGAGTGCATGCATACTCTACATGTACAGTGTATCAGAGTACATACATGTACATGTAGGTATACACAACAGCAACTTTTTTATGGCATCTTCATGGTGCAACTTCCAAATGAAACTGCTCACTGACTGGAGCAGCACATCTCAGAAATTGAGAGGGCCTGGCAATTTTTCGATCCAAGCAGGTTTGGTCTCGAGGGCAGAAACAAAGACAGAAGCGGATCTGCCTTTGAGAAAGGTCCTGCTAGTATCGAAACGTCAGGCACCCTCAAAATCTTTTGAGAATTGGAGCAACTTTTGTGTACAAGTCTATGTGATGTGTACATGTACAATTGCATGGGCCAGTCACACTGCCATATTAGGACATGTTCACATTTCATGCAGATACATCCAGTGGTGGATCCAGAGCTGGTAACTAATGTCTGCATGTACATGTATACTTGGATACCAGGCTGTGTCCGAGTGCTTTGGCTGCAGCTGGATATAACATGCAAGTCAATGGGGATTGACTGCAGCCACTAGCCAGTGTTTTTCATAGGCTCATCTGTCAACTGATATGAAGCCATAGCCAATGAATTTAGAAACAGCCTACAGTATCTATCAACAGCCACAAAGCAAAGGTGCAGAATGGAAATGCACACATTAAATGCACCGGTATATTTATCTACTCCTTGAACAATACAATCGGTATACATTGTATCTACTGAACTTAGGCTATCAAGTGTGCCAATAGAGCTTTGAATGGGAATAGCAGCCCAAAAACTCATTGGTATACATATACCGTACGACCTTGTGTAATTTCCACCGGCTTCTGTATTTGGCACAGCCTCTTGGTCTTTCCTCACATGTACAGGGTACTGGGAGTTTTCACACCAGAGGCAAACAAATCACCATCAAAGGAATCTGCTGATGACCCAATACACTTGCATTGGATGGTGTACTGTATCTTCACTGATCAGACTTTCAAGGCTGCACATGCCATGGCGGACAATGGGATGCAATAGGAGTCGCGGTTCTCCCCGCGAAGCAAAATCTCTTCTAGAATTGACTTGTGGTTCTGCGCTTCTGAAAAACACTTTGATCATTCTCTGAGACTGTGCTGCATACCCAAAACGCATTTAACACTGTTTCTCCACTCTGGGAACTGAGAAGGAAGATTACCGATCACATGTACAATGTATTCAACTGGCCTAATGCTGCATGTCACCAGGTACTATATATGTATGAGCCTTCAATTGTGCTGAAAGACTGCCAAGACCTACAGAAGTCGTCCACCGCAGGAACAAATTTGTAGAATTCGTGGCAGCGTGTATTTGATTCTATGCTGTCAGGAGCTACTACTGTCTCTGCGGGTTAAGCTGTGGCAATTGGTGCCAACAGTCGGCCCGGAACGACCTCTCCTGACAGGAAATGCCTAGGCACACATGCCACATTACCTGGCTAATCCTCATTCATGTTGGCTCTCCATAAGTGTGGGGTGTTGTACTGTATATATGTTCCAGAGACGTACCGGTACATGTGTACTAGTCATTACTGATGACATTTTGTTGACGGTGGCTGATTTCATAAAAAAACGGTCCGCCCTGCTCAGGGGATAGTGAGTGAGTCCACATTGCACTTAGTAGTTAAGGCACGGAATGGCTGTACAAACCTGCCCCAAACTCCCCCAAATAAATTGAAATTATTCAAATGAACTTGAGGGGCCCACATAAAGGCTAAGTGAAATTCCAAGGGGGGGGGGTTCCCGAGGGAGAACTGAGAAGAGAGATACTAGTGGTACGGTGTAGGCTCTACAGCAATAACCTTATGGCGTCTCACAATGGCTTCTTCATTATGAACCAAGACAGCCCGGGCCCTGATGTTTTTTTCGTCAAAGTGGTTGGGTGGTGGAGGGGCGACTGGTTTACTCGCAATGGCGGTTGACAACATTACTTTGACTGGCAGGTATGGGCAACTGCAGACATGTAGTGAGATCCTTTCAGCTGATTGCAACGCCATTGGGATGAATGGAGGAAGAGGGGAGGGCCATTCCACTAAGTGTAATATATTGGATATATTGGTGCGCGCGTATTTTGTGTGTCTAGACACCGTGCACACAGTGTAGGCAAACAAGTGAACATTGCAAATATCAACAACGACCATTAATTGCTGTGAAAGTACATACGTAACGTATGATCATTATCTGCTAATTACTTGCACTTGGACTTGCACACGTGCACAATGAAGTTAATTAACGCCTGGATAAAGTCAATGTGCCTACAGTATGTGCATCATATCCATGTGCACACATATGTACATGTATAATGTACACATGTACGTGTGTATACATGTGCAGGATACAATAATGACAATAAAAAGGCATTTTTGGGGGAGGGCCTGACATTTCAATCCTAGCAGAACCTTTCTCACAGGAAATGAAATGATTTTGATTCCTGGAAGAAGCAAAGAAGATGGGTTCAACCCTCACTCATGAACAGAGCACGGCATAAAGTGAGAAGTAAATTAACAAAACGGCAGAATATGGGCATGTACGGGTACATGTAAGTAAAGGAGGTACATGTACAGTGTATTAAGATGTGGGTTTGCAGGTACACCATGTGAATGAGCTTTTTTAGCACAGGTGAAGCTCTGAGAGGAACCATGGAGAATAGACTTAACATTTCGGCCAGGATCATCTGGCCATCCTCTGAGTGGTGGTGCTTTACCCACGAGCACTTGGTCATTTTTGTGGTCAGGTGTTGGAGTGTGTGGGAGTATACTGACGCTGCTTCCGTGGGTGAGTTTACCCACAAGCTCTTGGTAATTGGTGTTGGAGTGTGTGGCAGTGTACGGACCATTGGTACCTACATGTACGGTAATCCAATAACTCCAAAAGTGTCTCGCTGGGCCATTGGTACCTAATCCAACAAACTCCAACAAAATTCAGCAGCAGTATGCTATCCTTGGGGTACCTAATCCAACAAATTCCAACAAAACCTGGTGTTGGATTTTGTGAGGTTGAGGAACGTTAGGTTAAGGTGCTACAGTACATGTGTGTATATCCTCCATGCACAACACTCCAAATATACAGGAGTCATCACAGTCAAATCAAACTAAACCATCAACGAGTGTGTATGCAAGAACAGATACCTGATATATCTGGTTTAAAAATTTGATAAAGAATGTCTCCAGCCCCGCTTGCATTTCAAATTCTTCAACCTCAGCCTAGGGAGCAGATGATTTGTTTGTTTAGGGTGGGTTTTTTTTTTTATCCTTTTCCTCAAAGCAAACAACAGTGGCTTGCCACTGGCCAGTCCCCGAGATCAATTTCCCCGGCTGCGGTACACGCGCGCCCTGTGAATTGGGTCAGAAAGAAAAGGACACCAAGTGTGAAGCCAGGAGGCTGTCGGGATCCTGCCTGATGTTATTTCCACACCGGGCCGTCAAGAGACTCCCGCGACACGGGCCTGGAAAGTATTCATGTGCACACTGTACATGTGCACACTGTACATGTGCGTGAACAGTGTGGGTACAGTTACATGTATTTAGAGTGTGCCTTGAATGTTTGCCAGGTGGAATCACACTGTGGAAAGTTTGCAGTGACACTGACTGCATAAGTCATCTCTTTCCAGACTGAGTTTGCTCTAAGAGGAACCAGTAACTCTTGAGTTACATGTACCGGGGCCTAGAATAGTGAAGACTCTTGTGTGGTATACAGCGATCACGTTGCTGTAAAGACTATGGCAAAGAGTACGGCTCCACTCAGAGCCATACTTATGATGGTAACATCATTAGTGGCATTTTCAGTGAGATTAATGGCATTTTGGGTCATTTCAATCAGTACAGTTTGCCACATTTACATGTATCATGTAAGTTACTCTTATAAGAAAAAAACATAGCTTTTGAATATCACCAAATCACCAGGTATGATCACATGTGCTGTTGATTCCCATTAATGAAACACTGGCATGATTTGTGCAAAGTGAATATTGAAGAAGACTGATTAAAGTTAAGGTCTTTTGTCTTCCGGTTTAAGAATAGGACACTCGCTATAAAGAGAAAGGATGCAATGTCAGGACGAAAAAAATTATAATAATTGTCGTGGTGTAAAGATGACTAATGCATGTTGCTGTAACTGTCAACATACGAGTGGCCTTCAAACATAGTGTAGTGTGCGCAGTGTGGAGTGTGTAAACCAGGGCACTTGCTCTGTGCACAAGGCTCTGGCTGGCTATGCAACCTTCCCCCCACCCCCATGTACAATGTAAGGACGTAGTACGCACGTGCGCGCAAATGTAGGTGTGCTGGCAAACTACATGTACATGTACAATGGCGCTGCATCTGCTGCCACGGTGTACGCCGTCTACTTTGCGTCACGGTCAATAACAGACCGCAACTAATTGTTGCCAGTGTAGAACAGTACATACAGTACATGTATCCACATACGTATACTAGAACTACACACACGTACATGTACAGTGGGTTTGATGGTACCCACTCTTGACAGAGCATGCACACATGAAATACGTGTAGTGTGTGCAATGTGCGGTGCAGTGTATCCATGGAGCTACCGGTATATGCAGAGCTCAATGGGGGGTTATAGTTCTCCACGCTAGGTGAAGCACAACCCTCATCAAATTAGATCTTGCTCCGATCCATCCACTGGTCCGCCCCATCCAACAGGGGCTATGATGTATCAGGGATGCATTCAGGATTGATTCTGCCTCTGCTTGAAAGGTCCTGCTCGGATCGAAATGCCGGGCGCTCTACATTTATGAGTTTATGCATGTGGGTCTTTTCAGTCAATAAGCAGTTTGCACCATACTTGCATCTTTAGGGATGCTTTCCATTGCATCCTTCCAATTTCAGATTATTGCTACTTCATGTGTCTTGAGAACTCATGATGAGCTGTGTGTTATTTTTGTGCTGTCTGTCAGGACAATCGATAGCTGCGCTGGGATATAATTCAGACTTAGCCGAAAAAACTAAGGGTAATTCAGTGGAGGATCACAAAGACTGGGTGGAATGCATACCAGGTGTGGGAACCAAAGCACGTATCACCAGCCCAGACCCTGATGAGTTGGGACCTTAGAGCCCATCCCATTTAAAAAAAAAATAATAATAATGTGTACGCAGATCTGCTCTCTGAGCATTACGTGCCCCTGCCAAAGACAAGCTCATTGCTTCCCTCGAACTCCCTTCCTCCTTGAGTCATTGGGGGTGAGAGTGAGATGAGTGTTAGCTCTGGCCTTGTTTGTACACTTGGCTGAACACTTGTGGGGCCTAGTACAAGCAGCTGCTGAAGCCTGAAATCTTAATTTATTTATTTTTCGGGAGGGGGGGAGGAGTGGTTAAAGTACAGTACAGTGTACCTACCTGTATGATATGAAGGTTTGCATGGTGGAAGAACAATGTGGAATGGGAGTCCAAATTGTTCAAAATTTCCCATTTAATTAGTTTGTCCTTTAATTCATTTGGCTGGTGTTTTTGTAAAGTCTCCATGGAATTTGTGTCCTTTGTTTAGCCACTGTTGTGATCCTTACATGTATTAACTAAATTTACATTCATATACTGTATAATAATATATAGGAGACCTGCACTCGACACTTGCTTCTACAATGTAATTGTGGGTTCCCCCATCTCATCGCATGTATTACATTCCATTATGAATTATTGTATCATGGCTGGCTAATTTGCTACTTATTCTCATTTTGTAATCAATGGCCAGTTTGCGTAGTACATGTACCTCTGAGATTAAACAAAGTTGATTGATTGACATTGCTTGAAATAGGGTGGCCCTACTAACTGCGTCATAATTACAGTGTACACTGTACATGTAGCATTTACGTACAAATCTACTGTACATTGTAGTTTATAGGGCCTACTGTCCATGTACATGTACACACATGTACATGTACATGTACAGGTACACCAAAGGCACTCTTCCCTGCTGCAGATTTTGTTTTTATATATGGCCCTTACAAAAAAGTAAAGCCTTCTGTACATGTTAAGGCTAAGGCTTTGATTTCATTTCTTACACCCACTTCCAGTGAAACAGATACTGGTAAGTAAAAAAAAAAAACATTTTTCCCACAGTTTGTACATGTAGTGGTTTGTCCTTGTCACTCTGCCTTTGAGAAAGGTCCTGCTAGGATCGAAACGTCAGGCCCACTAAATTTTAAGATTAAAGTTTGTACATGTAGTTAAATACTGTCCTGCTGAAATTCAGCAACAAACATTAACCTTCATTTTCAAGGGTTAGCACAGCATATCAAACTGTGAGGAGGTTCTTTGAGGATGTTTCCTTAGAAGTGCATCATTGCATGCTTCTACATGGACATGCACACACCTCCTATCCAATATGTGACCCATGGAACCTCAGCATGGCACACCCGCAATGTGTACCATAACTCAGACTATTGGTTGCCTCCCGAGGCAACCCTGGTTTAGGAGCCTAAGCCCAAGCCTGATCCGAGGACTTGTAAAGGGCCTATCTGTAAGGAATTAAGTATGGTGTAAGTTAGAGAGAACACACCGGCGATGGCAACAGCCTGGTGGGGATGAAGAAGATTGTTCATGGCAAGCCTGTACATCTTGTCAGGGGCCCACAGCATGCATAAAGGGTTTTTTCCCCAGGGGTTAACATCCGGCAGTGTTCTCCCATCTTTCAATTCGCAAACCAGATTACACAACTGGGCTAGAAAAGAAAGCTAGAAAAGAAAGCATCGTGTCTGCACACCCATTTACTGATATATGCATCACTGTCCCCCCCCCCCAAACAAAAAAAAACGGCTCGCCGGATATTCCGGCCGTAAAAATCCAAAATTCCGAGGAAATCCTTGGAGAGTCCACCGGGAGGAGATAGAGGGGACGAGGAAAGCATGCGCCATAATGGAATTCTTCCACTGCAGCAATTTCTGCATCTTATTACTGAGGTGATATATCTTCAAGGAGGGGGACGGGGTCACTAAAGGAGGCGGAGGAGGAGGAGGAGGCGGAGGAGGAGGAGGAGGAGGAGGAGGAGGAGGAGGAGGAGGAGGAGGAGGAGGGGGAGGAGGAGGAGGAGGAGGAGGAGGAGGAGATGCCTGGAGATGGAAAGGGCAGTTCTTTTCTGCCCTGAATGCATGCGTGCACATGTACAATGTATGGGACAGATGAAATGGCTTGCTCTTCCAGTATAGCTGGCATTTTGTCTACACACAGAAGGCTTCTAGTCTAAATTCAAACTCGGACCGGAGGCTAAGAATCTCTCTTTGTCCGCCCAGCGCCCAATGGGTGCCGCGCTCTCTTTAGAGCTGGGGAAGGTTGAAAGGTGGCAATGAATGGAATTGGCCACACGACCTCATCCTTCCCCCTTACCTTGTAAATGTGCTTCACCAATAAGGCACTTGTCCCCTACGGGATTTCCTCAGAGCCTCGTGCTCCAGATGCAGACTTGGTCATCAGCGTAAAGTCACAAATGAAGATAATTTCTGCACGATGCCACCACTGCATATTACAGGTACCTTGTACATGTACACGGCTGTACATGCATTTGCACTCCTACATATATTACCTCTGAATTCAGTGCAAATTACGATATATACACCTTGATTACTACGGCTAGTTACCCTCACTATACCGGTATAACAACTCATTGAGGCAAAATCATGATATCCATGTACAGTACATGTATACAGTATCTACATGGCCTATCCTGTACATGTACAACAATAATTTTACATGTAAGTTCTCAGTGACGCTTGAAAGAGCGACCTATATTAATACATTATGTGGAGCACTGAAGTGGCGAATGCTAGCTGATGCATGCCACTTCCAGCAAATCTACTGGTACATGTCCATGTAGGTCAGATCACTCATCTAATCTCATCTCATTCATAAGTGGTGATCACAGGGATTACCGCTGTAATAACCCTCCAGCGGTTCCCCACAGCCCCAATTATAATCCCTTCTGCAGTGATGGAGGTACGCACCCGTGTATGGACGTGATACCGGGCATCCCTATCCCAAATGCGCACAGGGGTGACCTGGGCTGGCCTGGGCTGGCCTGGGCTGGGCTGGCCTGGGCTGACCTGGCCTGGCCTGGCCTGGCCTGGCCTTGCCTGATCTAGCCTAGCCTAACCTACGTGTAGCTTAACCTAACCTACATGTAGCCTAGCTTAACCTAACCTAGCCTAGCCTAGCCTAGCCTAGCCTAGCCTAGCCTAGCCTAGCCTAACCTACGTGTAGCTTAACCTAGCCTAGCCTAGCCTAGCCTACTTGTAGCTTAACCTAGCCTAGCCTTACCTAGCCTAGCCTAGCCTAGCCTAGCCTAGCCTAGCCTAGCCTAGCCTAGCCTAGCCTAGCCTAGCCTAGCCTAGCCTAGCCTAGCCTAGCCTATGTGTAGCTTAACCTAGCCTAGCCTAGCCTAGCCTACCTGTAGCTTAACCTAGCCTACCTGTAGCTTAACCTAGCCTAGCCTGGCCTGGCCTGGCCTGGCCTGGCCTGGCCTGGCCTGGCCTGGCCTGGCCTGGCCTGGCCTGGCCTGGCCTGGCCTGGCCTGGCCTGGCCTGGCCTGGCCAGGCCAGGCTAGATCAGGCCAGGCCAGGCCTGGCCTGGCCTGGCCTGGCCTGGCCTGGCCTGGCCTGGCCTGGCCTGGCCTGGCCTGGCCTGATCTAGCCTAGCCTAACCTACGTGTAGCTTAACCTACCCTAGCCTAGCCTTACCTAGCCTAGCCTAGCCTACGTGTAGCTTAACCTAGCCTAGCCTTACCTAGCCTAGCCTAGCCTAGCCTAGCCTAGCCTAGCCTAGCCTAGCCTAGCCTAGCCTAGCCTAGCCTAGCCTAGCCTGGCCTAGCCTAGCCTAGCCTAGCCTAGCCTAGCCTAGCCTAGCCTAGCCTAGCCTAGCCTAGCCTAGCCTAGCCTAGCCTAGCCTAGCCTAGCCTAGCCTAGCCTAGCCTAGCCTAGCCTGGCCTGATCTAGCCTGGCCTGGCCTGGCCTGGCCTGGCCTGGCCTGATCTAGCCTAGCCTAGCCTAGCCTAGCCTAACCTGGCCTGGCCTGGCCTGGTGATAGCCTATACTAGCCTAGCCTGGCCTGGCCTGGCCTGGCCTAGCCTAGCCTAGCCTATACTAGCCTAGCCTAGCCTAGCCTGGCCTGGCCTGGCCTGGCCTGGCCTGGCCTGGCCTGGCCTGGCCTGGCCTGGCCTGGCCTGGCCTGGCCTGGCCTGATCTAGCCTAGCCTAGCCTAGCCTAGCCTAGCCTAACCTGGCCTGGCCTGGCCTGGTGATAGCCTATACTAGCCTAGCCTGGCCTGGCCTGGCCTGGCCTAGCCTAGCCTAGCCTATACTAGCCTAGCATAGCATAGCCTGGCCTGGCCTGGCCTGGCCTGGCCTGGCCTGGCCTGGTCTGGCCTGGTCTGGCCTGGAGCAAGATGATAGCTATTAATAGGATTACAATGAAACTGACCGTGACCAACAGGGGACTGGGATGGATCATAGCTTGTATACATTTCTGTGAATGTAAACACTGAAGGCTGGAGCAGAATCGATTGGGTGGTCAAGGGCATCTTATCAAAAATGCACATATCCTTTGTGGACAGAATTTCTGATTTCATAAGACACATGTATATTTATGTAATATATAATATTTTTTATAATACACATCTGTTTGTATGTATAGATTGTTGCAATAATCTTTTCTCAATGTATGGTGCTCAGGGGACTTAAATTATTCATCCATTTTGCTCTTGGTTGAATGAATAGAGTGAATGAATAGAGCGCATAGATCTGAATAGAGTGGGTAGATACTGTATGGAATCAAATGTGTATACATAGGTACAGGGTATTAGTGCACAGAAACCTAGAAAAATGTAAAGGGCTTGGTGTTTTTTATTGTACATGTAGCAGGATGTTTCTCAAAATAAAATGTATACTGCACCTACATGTACAGTGTATGTACATGTATAGGCCTACTTATTACACCAATGATGCACATGTATGTATACCTACATTCTACTGGCATGCAGGTAACCTGTACATGTACATCTGCATGGGGATGTACTGCAACAATCACGTATTTAACTTTCTTAAAACATGTGGTACATGTACAGTAAGTTTGAGTAAAACTGCCTACTAACTAAAATGACCAAAACACAGAATCTCAGGCTGAACAAAATATAGTGGGCTTGATGCCTCGATCCAAGCAGAACCTTACTCACAGGCAGAATGCAGCAAGTATGTGTAATTTTTAATTAGGCCCATCACAAGTCTACAATTTCCAATTCATGAATTGCATTATGTTTAGGCCTATATACTGTACTACATGTACATTACTTGTAACTGTACCTCCATCGTGGACAATGCTAAATCCCTCTACCAAGGTATCTCTAACAATTCAGCCCGTGGTGGGGATCCCCTCCACACTCCAATAATTTCAAACATAATCCAAGACTATACTGAACATATGTACAGTATGTAAATTATGTTGCCTGAAGCGGCATGCATGTAAGCCTATATCCAAGGGGCACATGTAGCACTCCCAGAACGGATACAACTCATTTCTCCATCTCTGTGTCTCTCTGTCTCTCCATCTCCAAAACCCACCCGCCTTGCATTGGTGGCAAAGCCCAATGAGAGCCATACATGCAAAATGAGCCGAGATGAAACTTGACACCCGCCGACTGTACAGCTGCTTGCATCCTGCTTGAGAGATTGAAAGACGCTCTCTCCAGACTCCCTCCCTTCCTCCCCCCCCCTCATCTCTCCCCTTCCCCTCCCGACCCCTACTGCTCTTCCTCCACCACAACGCTGCATGCATCTGTTGAGAGCTTGATGAATGGGCATCCGACCAGCGTCCTTGCCCTGCCTTGTACAAATACTTGATGCTCTTGCTATACTGAGTGAAAACTACACTGATATACACTCAGACGCAATGACCAGTGGTCGATTTCGTGAAATTCATCGTAACTTACGATCAATCGCAACGCGATGAGCGATGCACAGAAACCATATGGCCTGTACACATTTACAATGGGAATGGGTTATCCATCATAGGTTGAGTTATCATGCATCATAATGCTTTGTGAAATCCACCCCAATTCTCTTACAGCTCTCGATGAATTCCGTTTCAGAGTTCTGTTGAACCATAGCATGGTCACGCAGAGTGAAGACAATGAGGATGGGTCTACATGTACATGCACCAGATGTTGTAAGTTCAACACTCAGAATACTGCAATCCAGAACAGGGTTTCCCCATTGCACGTTAGACTGTGAGGTGTCCCAACCCCCCACTTTTATGGATATTTGTGTCAAAAACCTGCCACCTGATCAAAGGGGGTCAGAATCGTGCTAGAGAAATGCACATAAAAGCAATGGCAGGTGTGCATGAGCAAAGTTATGTGTTGAGGATTTTCTCCCCTGATTCTGCCAACTGTGCATAAAGTGCTTAGACTCATTCCCTATCCAACCTGTGACCCACGGAACACCTAGCCAGCACATGCAAAACAGACCAAACTCATTTATTACGCATTAATGTGTTGCCAGCTAAAAATTTCTTGAAACTCCTGTGAAAACCATGGTTTACAGTGACTCAATCTGTAAGCCTCCACCCAACCCTTTCATCATGCAACATGTACCGGTATATGTACTCCAATGTTAATAGGCAATCCAAATCACAATCCTTTCTTTTTGTAAACCTGTTGTACATGTACATGTACCTACATGTATATGCACATTGCAATCGCCCTTTCGTGGGGTGCACTGCTGTTCAGTAACTACTGTAGTGTCCTATCAGTCTCTCTGAAATCACAGAAATCACAGATGGCGTGCATTTTCATAATACATGTATGTACATGTATGTATACATGTATGTATGTATGATTGACTATAGAACACTATACAAACTCAATTCACTACACGATCCAACTCACTTCCGCATTAAAAAGTGTAAGACGTCCTCACTGGCAAGCAGGAATTGCAGGTTTGAATTTCACCTAAGCTGCCTTTGACTTGGTAGGGGATCTTTTTTTTCCCAGCAGGCAATTTGGCAAAGCTCTGAACATACAAATATACAGAGCTTACTTACAGTAGTACACATCACAAATCATTCTAGATTCTGGATTTCTTGCATTGATATTTAATACAATTCCCTGAATTTAGCCAATGCCTGTCCAGCTTGAATGGTTAATATAAACCAATCGACATCTGCCCTTGTCATTTAATGGTTCCACAGTGTATCATTTAGCATTAGTTGTTTTATTGGCCTCAAGTACCGCAGCAATTCTCCAGAGTTCTCCAGGTTCTCCAGAGATAGCATTTTTATACACTTTCACTCCCCAATTAAGTATGAAGTACAGCATTGTTGGGTTTTTACTGCCAATTTATTAATGGTCCATTCATGTTTTCATTTGTTAATATAAGTTCTCAATTCACTACATCAAGTTTAGATCCCTTTCCATTTCCCATTTCTCAATAGTCATTTCCCATAAAACTGTATGAACGTTTGATACCCCAATTTGATAGCAATTAGCATGTATCGTAAAAGGCATAATCATAAATAAAAGGCATTCAATATCCTACTAAATGTATTACAAAGTGGCTGTTTGCATCTGAATGAAAATGGGGACGTGATCCCTGGAGATACGGCAGTTAATGGTTAAACATCAATGCCTCTAACTGGTGCCCCACCCTGGCAAAGACTAGTTGACTATTTGGGAAGGCCACCATCTGAGGGCTGGATACATGTGCACATGTACCTCAGATAGCAAGAGTGCTGATATGCAAATCCAGAGGTCTGGGGTTCAAGTCCCGATAAACTCAAAGTTTTCTTTGCCTTTTTTTTTCTTCAAAATTATTCAAAAGTTACCAGTCAGTTTTTCCCTTAATTTGTTTGACTCATTGCAAATTGTAGATGTAGATTCATTTTTTTTTATTAACAAATTTGAACAGAATTATTGTCAAATACTCAGTAACTTCAGTTTTCAAAGCAGGCTACAATGCATTTCCCAGCGAAAATTGTAAATTGTCATTTTGGTCATAAAGTACATCAGTCCTGTATGTAGGCCACACTACACAGCAGCATGTGCCCGTGCTCTCAAAAAAATCACCTCGCAATTCTGAATTTTCTTTTCTTTTCCTCATCTTATTCTGTCTAAGGGAGGAAATGTATGTGTGAGGTATCAGAAGATTTTGGAAAACAGAAAGAAACTGCCTTGTGGTATCAAATCATACATGTACATGTAAGCCCTGTCAGATACATGTAGCTCCATTTCACTCACTTGAAACAGAACCAAGCACATGAATGAGATAATGAGGGAATGAGATACCGTACCAACGCATGTTAACAGAAAAAGGAATAGGAAAGGGGCCTACGTGATGTATATTTATGGGAAACAGAAAAATATACTGAAACAATAGCGCTTTGAATAGCAGCAGGTACTGTACCTCACTTTCTGTCAGATTCACCACAAGCACAAATTCAGTCAACACATACCGTATCTTTCTTTTTTTAAAATTTACTAAGGAATACTATTCACTCTTCTCTCCATCTTTTTTTTCTTCCACAAGGAAGGGCTTCATTTGTGTGAGGCCTCATGTTGTTGACATGGCATTTCAATATGTCGGACAGACAAATAGTATCTCACTGCTTGCTTAACCCACTTGAGGAGGAGTGGTGACACCCCTTACGGAATTTCCCTTCCAGAAAACTGGCGTCAAACCCGGCCAAAGCAATACCCATGTGCTGTGGTGAAACGCCGAGAATGAAATCGTGAACAAGCCGCAGCCTTTTTGTTATGTGAATGGTACATGCTTAATAGTTGGATTTCTAGGCTGACTCATGAGTAGCAAAGCTAGGTACTTCATGTACATGTACATGTACATGTACGTGTAGGCCTATTACTCATCTGTGACAGGACGGGCCAAGTGACATCATCGGATACATGTGTACTTGGCAAAATTGTTTCCCAGTCCACTTGCACTGTTATGTAAAGCTATCTACAAGTGTATTTTCCAAAGACCCATTGAGCAGTTCATTGCAGGTGACTCACCCTATACATGGTCCAAGTAACCTTGCTCGGGGGAGGGACTGTCACCTTTCCGTTCAGAAATCTCCACATACATATTGTATATTTTGTTAATGTTTGCATGCACTGTATAAAGAGGCATGAAAAGAATCTATTATTGTGGGTGCACATCGTTAATGGTTCTTTATCAGAAAATTGTGGAACATATGTATATTATGTAAATCTCAGTACAAAAATGGCAAGAAATTCGATTGTTTTTCTTTCTACACAAACCACGTATGTTTATATGGTTCATTATTTGGGACGGCCAACATCTAAGGGCTGGATTTCTCACAGGGTAAGAGCGCTGATACAGTACATACGTGTACGTTTAACCAGAAGTCACAGTTTCCCATCCCGATCCATTGAAGTTTTCTTTACCATTTTGGTTTTTTTTACAAAAAATTGTTCAATGGTTCCCAATTAGTTTTTTTCCTTGAGTTATTTGATGTTTCTTTATCAGTCTTCATCCTGTTTTACCATTCATTAGTTAATTAGTATCCTGCAATGCATTGAAGAAGTACATGTACAGTATGCATGGGGATTAGAGAGGATGAAAAAGCAATGCTTTAAATCAATGTTATTCTTCATCAGAGCGCACACACTCCGGTGGGAATGTTTATTTTTCATTAGACGCAAATAACAAACCATTGTGAACTTGGTAATGTAAGCACTTCGGGTGCAGCCATTTGAAAGACCAACTACAGTAACTGCAGTGTGATCCATTATCCAGCTCTCAATGCAGACTGTGTTGTGTCTGCATGTACATGTACATATATGCCTCTCTGTCGGCAAACACAGTTTCACTTTGGGAACCTTTCACACATTGCATCAGTGAAGCTTCTTCTTTTTTTTCACAGCGGGGAGAGGAGGGGAGAGCGAGAAAAAACTGAGAGCGATTTCAATTATCATGGAAGGGAATGGGCTTATCGGGTTCACATCTCTCCTTGTGAATCTGACAGCTCCTGGCTAGTTGTTCAGTGAGTCACACTTTCTCTCTTTCTTCTTCCAACATCCAGAGGAGTTATTTTTTTCTCTTAAATTCATTTTGGCATTCAATCAGACCAAAAAACCTTGAAGCAATTTCATTAGGCCTCTCTTCTTCTTTTTTTTAAGAATATGGCCAACAAGCGTGTCAGTTTGCAATTTCCTCGGTAGAAAAAAAATTAGAAAAGAGGGTAATTCAAGGTAGACTGTTTGACAGAAAGTGTGCTGATCTGATTAATCTGTGTGGGGTACATGTCTGTACATGACTGTGGAGACAGGAATGATAATATTAAGGCAGACTTGCAAATCGCTTTTTAAGTTCCTAAGACATCCAAAGGCTGTTATCAATGGACTTAAAGTGGGGTCAAATACCCATCATCTTAGTCAATCTAACCCCAAGGGAAACGTGCAGTCTGTATTACCGTACATGTACGTGTAAAGTTTGCAGTGACACCCTGCAAGATCTAGAGTTACATGTACGGTACAGTACATACATGTACACCGCAAACTTTGAACATTGCTAGCTTTCCAAACTTATCCAGTCAGCACTAAACCGCTTCAGGCACAGGATACAGTACTTTGGTGCAAAGATTTCATCAACCTAACTGCAATTTGGGCAGGATTGTTGTTCCCCTGCAATTGCTACAAGTAATCTTTTCCCCCTGTTCTAGGAACTTTCACATACATGTAATTTGAGCCAAAGTTCTGCATTCATCCTTGCCTGCCTTCATTCGTCTTGATATTAAACACTATCGAGATTCAAACTGACTGATCAATATTACTTACTGAATTAAATGACCGAAAATCAAATCTTAGAAATATAGAGGGCCTATGACTTTGATCCTAGCAGGACTTTTCTCAAAGCAATGATAATCCACGCTGCATATATATGAGACAGGCGACCATAAGGCCTTCTCAACTACATGTACATGTACAGTATATGTACTACTGGTTCTCATGGAGCCTGTTGATATACATGTACATGTACCAGCAAGCAATGGAAAATGGGGTTACCCTCCATACTCATCACTACATTCTTCTCATCTTCTGTCAGTATTTTTTGTGTGCTGACAGATCAATAGCCCCTAATTTGTAATTCCTGACAGCAATTACGCGGCCATTACTTCAAGGTCGACGCTGTGGCTCATAGTCTATGCAAAGACTTTTAATTTGGGCGCACTATGCAGTGTGTGCGTGCCACTGCCGCGCACGTGTGTGGCAGGGTGATTTCTCCTGCGTGCACTTCCATGACAACGGGGCTCAGTGCAGCGCAAGCCCGTAAAATCATGTAAACAACCACCCCCAACCCCGATGCTCACCACCATGAATAATAAAGCACAAGGAAACCATTTGTTTTCTCCTACCGCAAAACTGCACTATTGCACCATTGTCTGCGTGCGTGCATACACAAAATCCAAATGAGCTCGCGCACAATGACTGCACAACTATCCTGGATTTGTTTTGTTACGCGGCAACCTCACAGGGCTAATGAGTGAGAAGTCCTGAAACCATTGCTGAAGAGTATCAACTCTCCTCCATTAAAAAAATATTACATATCATTGCTCATTCTGTACAGCACTCACAGTGAAGACAACCTGCTTTACAAAATGTGATCAATTATCAATGACGCATCAGATCAGGATGGCGGTGAAATATTGTACTGCTTCCTTGTCCTTACATGTCACTATCTACAGGTACAGGTACCTGTAACTACGTACAAGTGCATCTACATGTATGTAGCACAGCATTGGTTGCCATGTAGTGGTGATGGCGGTATACAGTGTACACCTGTATGTCACAGGTGCACAGATGCAGAAAACACTAGGACATGTTCAAATACTGGACAGGCTTTCAAATTGGAAGGTAAACAAAGCGCTGAAACTAAATAATGTCACTTAAATTGGGTATTCAGTGCACCATAGCAATCGCAGACCACTTATTCCCATACACAGACTGTACATGTACGCTTTACACGTATATGGACATGCATGTACGCCATAAGTGTGCAAGCCAACAGTACGTGCATCCACATAAAATTCCATGTTACTTTGTATGCGCACGATTGAAAAAAGGGAAATGGGAAATAAAAAAAAAAATCAGTTTATTATGAGATTTGAAGATTTTCATGGTGAGAATAGTGTAGCAGGAGTAATAAATGTAGGTTTGCGGTGACTGTAGAATTCTCTCTTTTGTGAGAACATGTACATACATTGTATGTGTGATTCAGAACCCCACATACATGTATACCGGTACTCACAAAAGAGCGATTTTACATGGTGTCACCACAAACCTATTACTCCTGCTACACTATTCTCACCATGAAAATCTTATTACTAAATCCTATTACTCCTAAATTTATTATGAAAATTTAGCCACCATAAATTATGCCAGTATTTTGCAAGGAGAACTTATAAGAAAAATCTATGACTATCAGGAACAATTTTACAGTAAATGCATCAGAAGGAATTTTTTTTTAAATATAACTGTAAAAAGCATTCTGGAGAGAAAAAAAAATATTGACCAAAATATTATGGATTCCTTACTATTTCAAATGTAGTTTATATTCAATTAACATGTATAGTACCGGTCATATTACATTGTAATTTATATCCTCACTATTCCAAATGATTTTCAAGTTGGTAAGATCATCCACGCATACTGTACATTGAGAACTTGCCATTCTAGGTTACTCCAATTCATGTTTCGTTCATTTGGTGAGCAGGCATCAATTCAGTTGGACTGTCTTAATGTACGGTCTGCAGTGTTTCCGAGATATCTCAGGACTCAAGTGTTCCCACTGGCAAGGGAGTTGCTTCTCAGAGGGGCATCCCAGTCCTTGCCAATGTGCACATGCACATGTGCCTGTGGCGCATACTGTATTAGCAGGTCAACGTGGTGCTTCTACGTACATTGTACATGTAAATGTATACATTGTTCATGTACGCAGGACAAGTGCCAGACAGCACATGGCTATTATCAGGCAGCATGCTACTCAGCACAAGCACATGCATCTTAGAGGCAACTGCCTAATCACTGCATGCACTGACGAGGTGGCACTCATCAGAGTGGTCCACAGTTATGCAAGCGGCATCACCACCTATCAAACCAGCTATACCCCTAACCCTCCCCCCAAAACCCTCCCTCCCTCCCTCCCTTCCTCCACATCTCCCCTCCCCAAACAATCATGCAAAACAGGCAAGGAACTCTCTGTCTGAGGACAACTACAAAGCAAAGCCAACACGTTGTGTGGGGAAATTTTTTTTTTCTTTAAAAAAAAAAGGAAACACACACCGACAAGTGGAAAAAACATACCCCTTCCGTTGGGCAGGTCATGTACAAGGCACCGATGCACGTATATTAAACGAGTGTACGTCTTGCCGCATCTATGGGCACCGCCAATCACCATAGGCCCCCTTCACTGTTGAGCGCCAAGCGCGCCACTCAAATTGCACACACACACATGGACTCAACCACACCGAGGGGGGGCTGCAGACATGCCTGCCTGCCTGCCTGCCTGCCTGCCTCCACGAGACGGAATTATACTCCCTGGCCAACAGAGGGCTCACTTTGCTTTGCATTGCTGCTCACACTGGAATCTTCCCTGCATCCTCCATCCCCTCAGAGTGACGGCATGCGCCTTTGCATGCTTGGCCCATACCACCGGTTGCCGTAACCAACGAGCGCCGGCGGCAACGGTTGCCATGGATTTTCTCTGGCCGGTTTCAGCTTATTTCATCCCAAGGCTCACAACAAAGTTTCCATACAATGTAGTTAATCTGTGATGAAAGGGATACTGGACAAGGCATTCTTGCTCCTAGTGCCTATAATAGCACCACTCTGGCCTTCACTAGAGTTCTCGATCCATCTGTCTTGTTGCCTTGTTTAAGGCAACTGCCATACCTCCACCTGGCCTTTTCTTGATATCATCTCTGCATACATCAATGAGGATTTGCCCTGCTCTCTGTAATAAGTATTGAGTGCTCATTGAGTGCTTTTCCCAATGCCAGATGAAACAATTTTCAGTCAGCTCGGGCAGAATTCGAACTTGCATCTCCGGGTTTCTAGTGCAGACGTCTTAACCACTTGACCACTGAGCTGGTAGAGGTCACATGGCCGATTTGACTCGGTGCTTATTACATTGAGCAGGGCAAACCCTTATTGAATTACATTCTCCTAAATGGAAACCTCATGTTATATCTATGATGCAATGCGGTACCCGCCGCTATACATTATTAAAATCTGCCACATACAATACCTTGTCAAGCTCGGTGGTCAAGTGGTTAAGACATCTGCACTAGAAAGCAGGAGTCGTGGGTTCCAATTCCACCCGAGCTGCCTGAAAATGTTTTCATCATGGCATTGGTCAAAGTACTAAGTACTCAGTGCTTAATATGTCGGGCAGG
Source organism: Luidia sarsii (assembly GCA_949987565.1). Classification (NCBI taxonomy): domain Eukaryota; kingdom Metazoa; phylum Echinodermata; class Asteroidea; order Paxillosida; family Luidiidae; genus Luidia; species Luidia sarsii. The sequence continues at coordinate 7,733,631 of OX465112.1, forward strand.
GCAAACCCTCATTGAATTAAATTCTCCTCGACACAAACACCATGATACAGGATATTTTCTGGTACTAGAGGCCCTTTTTCCTCTGCTACAGTACCTTGAAGCAATGATTCTCACGGCTGTTTTCCTCCCTCATGATGGGACCAAAGTGGCGTAACTTTCTGCTCCTTACAGGATGTCAGTGAGAAGGAGCAGAGACGCTGGTGAGCCGATTTCATCCAGCACCCAACTATTTGTTCTCTCATCTTGCCGGGATACTCGCAGACAACTTCTGCAGTGCTCACCACATTTCAAGGGCATCCATTCACTTGTCGTTATTTCCCAAGAATGTTGATATATGCTTGAACTTCAAAGATGTTCCAAAGTTCCATTGAACTGTGTGTACACATGTACTGCATGTATGTACTGCACAATGATCACTCCGCTTCAAAACTAATATTTGGATCCTATGATGATGACCAGTCAATATCCTGAGCTTTTTTATAATCAAATAAACAAAGGAAAAGAAAACTGACAAACAGCCAAGTTGAGTCAACTAAATACATGTACATGTAGATGTGCAATATATCTTTGCTGTAGGGGGAAGGTACAGTACTGTACCAGTTAGAAGCATTTAACCAGTAACTGTTGTACATGCACGTACATCTCCAGAGAGCACACTACCACTGTTATCTAACTACTTGGGAAGGATCGACTTCTCCAATAGGCTAGATACAGTAGAGCACTATACGTTTATAAACCAGAGGCCTGGATGGGTTCCAATCCATAGATAAGTCAAATTAACTTTGCTTTTGAAAACAATGACCTTTCACAGTGTGAAATATATGAACATAATGTACATCTCCATAATGAAGAGGGCCATATCTCTTTATCCTAGCAGGACCTTTGCCTTGCTAGGATCGCAAAACTTAAGGACTTTTGACATTTTTGAGATTGGCTTTTTGCAGTTTTGCTCATTTAAGTCAAAAGGGTGATTGCTATAAATCATTTTGAGAAATCTACATGTGTACAAAGTATATGTAATAGGGCCTACTAATATGCATCATGATCATAAGAAATCTTTATCATGATCATTCAGCTGAAGTTCACCTCAAAGACGTTTGAATGTACACGTACATGTACATGTACAAGTACATGTACTGGTACGAGAACATGTACATGTACATGCGCACTAACATGCACAGTACTTAAAATGCATTGTACATATTATGTGTAAATGTACCCGTACATGAACATCTTACCATCATTAGGCTCCATGCATGTACATGTACATGTGTCTATGTGTATGCCTTTCATGGGGTACATACACGTGTATGTGTAGTACAGGAATATTGACCCATTCCCATTTCCCCAGCGAAGGATAAATTATCTGCCAATTACTCATTTAAAACGCACATTAGATGAGAAGGAATAAAAATCAACATAAAATGAATAATAAAAGCCCTCTGGAGTCCATTCTCCTTGAGGCATATTGATTTGGGGAAGGGGTTGGGGAAGATGGTTAACATGAATACATCCCACAGTACCTCCATGCACTATAGGTCAAGGGTTCATAATGTACACATCTGAAAAACCTCTGTTAACAAATACATACCTGTAGGTAATGCCGTACATGTACATGTACAGTGTGTACATTACATGTACCGGTACGTACATAATGTACATGTACGGTACATGTACCGATACACGTACATCTACGTACGTGTACGTAGATGTACGTGTACGTATACATGTACATGTTCATGTTCCTGTAAATGTACATGTGTACACTGTACGTACATGTTGTACATTTACCAATACTGACATTCCGGTAGTATGCATCAACTACACACTGTATGTACATGAACAGGTGTGTGTACATAAACATACATAGATGTACAGGTACATGAACATGGATTGTTACATGGAATGCACTTTGCAAATACATATACGTGTACATACATGTACATGTACAGTACATGTACATTGGTGTGTGTATGTACACATGTTCATGAACTCATACACATGTACATGTGCATGGAAACAAAATTGCTCTAAAATATCCCCCTCTTTAGCACCATGGGCCATGTTATTTTGTTTGGACTTTACAAATGTGCCCATGTTATTGATTTCCAATGTAGAATCATTACAATGTTGTGTCTATATGTACGAATTAACATTGAAAAAGCCTGCAATACAGTTGTACATGTACATGTACATGTCAGAGACATTAGAATTCATGCACACTGTACCCCTAAAAATGTGTGGGCACATCAGACATATGCAGCGCGGTGCCTGGTGTGTGAAGGTCCGTTTAAATTTCAAAGCAATTTCCCCGATAAGCAATCGTCTGAGCACCCACACGTATTCTGCAAAGGGGGTGTGTGAGGGCAACGGCCACTTTGCAATAAAACTGTCTACAATATGACTGTACGAGGGCCTCACATGCAGCAGGGTAGATTATGAGGTTTGGCCAGGATTTTAGTCAAGCCTCATTTGAACTGTCTTTGGGCCATTTCACGTCACATTTTCCTCCGAGACAGGGTCCCTGTAATGCCCCCAGGTGAAATGATAATGCACAGTTATTGCGGATTTTATTTTGAGTTCTTGAACGCACATATTTGTCCAGGTAACTGGATTTATCCTCAACAGAGTTTTCACTTGAGAACACACAAAAAGGACTGATGGAATTAACAAATGTCAGTGGCAGAGATCTAAATTAAGTACAAGAATATGTACATTTATTACATGTAAAGGTATTTAGAATTAAACAAATAAAGGAAGAATTGACTGGGAACCATTGAACAAATTTCTACAAAATTCTTCATGCAGGGCTAAAAAAATGCATTGATAGTGGCATGGCATGGCCGACAGCAGCAAGGCATTGACTAAAGGGCGCCAGGGCATTGACATACAGGCACAAGGCAGTGACAAAGGGCACCACACAAGGCTGTGACTAGTCACAAGGCGCACCAAGGAAGTGAGTAGGGGCACCATAATTTCAATGAGGGACACTACGGCAGTGAGTAATTTCTGTCAAGGGGCAGCAAGGCAGCCATTAGTGGCGCCAAGGTAACATGTACACGTACATGTACATGTACTGTACGTGTACATGTACATGTAGTGTACATGTAACAACTAAGGACAAGCAATGGCCAGCCGGGGCACCAAGGCAATGGCCAGAGGCACCAAGGCAATGACCAGGGGCACCAAGGCAATGATAAGGGGCAGTACGGCAGTGACCAGGGACACCAAGGCAATCATTAGGGGCAGTATAGCAATGACCAGGGGCACCAAGGTAATGGCCAGGGGCACCAAGGCAATGATTAGGGGCACCAAGGCAATGACCAGGGGCATCAAGGCAATTGTTAGGGGCACCAAGACAATTGCCAGGGGCACCAAGGCAATGACCAGGGGGCACCAAGGCAATGGCCAGGGGCACCAAAGCAATGACCAGGGGGCACTGAGGCAATGGCCAGGGGCACCAAGGCAGTGACCAGGGGCATCAAGGCAATGACCAGGGGCACCAAGGCAATGACCAGGGGCACCAAGGCAATGATTAGGGGCAGCATATGAATTCCTTTTCGCTCCTTTTCAATGCACCACACAACCACTAGAACATCCCCCATAGGAACGGTACACTGGAATCAGCCGGCTATTTTCATATTAATGTCATAACTAACGAACGCGGTAAAAGTCTTCGTTGTTAATCGAGTATCATGAAGAATATATAATATACTTTCGATTCATGTGAATTTTATTTTTAAAAAATGACAATTAATTACCGTCATTTTCTGGATAAACGTCACGACTCGATCCAGTTTTTATTAAAATTCGTGTGTTGAATGGGTATTTCCGCTAGTTTCTGCTGTACTGCCCGTTTTCAACTCGCCATAATTTTCGCTAGCGCCCTACTTTGACTTTGTTAATCGCACAGGAGATGCTGTGATTCCTAAGCTTACTATCAATATAAGTTTCATTGTGATTGGCCAATGTTAACAACCGTCCAAATGTAGACAAAGAATTTCCAGCCAATGGAAAAAAATTCTTATATCCATGGTCAACCAGTACCCAACACACGCTGTACTACGGTGTTGATGTGTACATGTACTGTACACGTACACACATGTGGCCTGTGTGACTTGTGTTTACACAATAGTTAATCCCAAAGATCAAGAGATACAGTGGTGTAAGGGTACAGGCGCAGGAGTTTTCGAAGGAGCGTTTTTTGCTGTGGAAGGAATTGATATGTACGGCAATGACCAGGGGCACCAAGGCAATGATTAGGGGCAGTACGGCAATGACCAGGGGCACCAAGGCAATGACCAGGGGCACCAAGGCAATGACCAGGGGCATCAAGGCAATGACCACCTGTAGGCACCAAAGCAATGGCCAGAGGCACTACGGCAATGATTTATAGGGGAACCAAGACAATGACCAGGGTTCTGTGCATTTCTAAACCTCATACCAAGTAGACAATATGCTTTTGAGTTTGAAAAACAAGAACCAAAAACAGCCAAACTCTACATTGAGGTGACACTAGCAAGACCAATAGAGCAAAGGGGGATCATTCACCCTAGTGTGACTGTTTATGGTAAAAACCAGCAGAGAACAAAACAGACCTGTTTCACGTAATGCAGCATGAAGAGGGAATGGCTTGAGGTCAAGAAAGAGGAGTCCATCAGCTCATACCAAGCACTGCACGTGCAGAGCTAAGTACTTCTAATTGTTCAGTCATTATTTTGTCAACGAATGACGTCAATGGAAGGTCTCCAGCTTTCAAGTCTTCTTTTTGTACCTACATGTACACTGTACCAGTACTGATCATTGAAAAAATGCCAATAACCCAATTTGGTACAGCACTTAAGACCATCCCATGCAAGTGGAGGAACTGACAGTCAGAATTGGGATTACAAAAAAAAATGCCTGCTACACTGTAAATCTACATCTTTTTTATGAAATTGGGAGTGGTAAAATGGCATCGGGAATATTCTCATGCAGTTTTGTGAAGGCCGTCATCTAAGGGCTGGATGGCTCATCAGATGGTACTAAAGAGTGCTGGTACGCATAATCTGAGGTCTTATATAGGTTCAACTTTAAGTCCAAGTTTAGTCCAATATTTTTTGCCATTTCTCAAAATCTCAAGTATGAAGTTAGATGGCCTGGCATTACGATGAAATCCCGACCCTTTTCAAAGAAAGGTACATGTAATTAAAAGTTCCAAGAAATGTTAAAGATTTTGACATTCTTTCACTTTTAGATTCTATGTGAAAATTCTGCACCATATATCTCTCATTGTAACCACGTGGTACTAAAGCTCACACTAGCATGGGGAGATTCAGTTATTATTTATCAATTGGGCAACCAGCGGATACTTTGGAGGCAGCCAATGTGACATATGAAACTGGATTATTCAGTAATTATCCAGACATAAAAACAATAAAGGACTGCTTGATGGGATTCCCCACTAATGAGGTGTGACAGGATTGAGATATCAATCCCCCCAACCGACTCGAGAAGGGGTTGGTTGGACTCATGTGTGGCCGCCTACGGTGTGAAGGGATCACTCACACACAACACACATACCGTACATTTGTACACATGATGTGCATTATAGATGAAACGCATAAAGTATGTACACATGCAGCAAAAACAGTGGAGTGAGAAAAGGCAGGGGGAGTGATGGAGACCTTCACCATTCATTATTGAAACCAAGGTGTCGGGCACAAGGAATGGAGATGTTCCCTTTGACGAGTAGGTGTGATTCAAGTGTATGCGCGTACGCTTGCGACAGACTGCACATTGCTTATGTGCCAAGTGGTATTCAAGTGTGCACACATGCACAGCCGACTGCCTTTCCGTCCCAATTTTATACTGCACTGGGCAGAGCTGAGACTTGCACAGTGTTACTCTTTGAAGATCTACCTGACTCTTGTTATGGTTTTGGTAAAACAGATTTCTACATCTGATGATGCTTCTCGAGAAGAACTACACATGTACATACTTCCTACATGTACATGTATGCTCCTGCTTTTCGGGAATAATCACAGCATGACTGGAGTCAACGTAAGAAGAAGCAAATATGACTGCTGACTAATCTAATATGCTATCTTTTATAGCTCAGGGAGAATTTGGACAGGGAAGGGGGGCAGGGAAGGGGGGCAGGGAAGGGGGGCAGGGAAGGAGGAGAGTGAGAGAGGAAATTCTACCAGAAGCACGCACACCTTAGACAAGACGGCGACACCATTTTCATTGCGACGAGATCTGCTTTCCGAGCGCGAGGGGGGGGGAGGGAGGAAGAGGGAGGGAACTGGCTTGAACGACTGTGCACCACCACTGTCCTCTGCGTGATTGCATAAGGCACGCCGGGCAAGAAATCAAATCAAGCAAATCTGCTGAATGCATTTCAAGTGAGACAAATCGATGGCGGACACTGTCTAGGCCTGCGTGCCGACTTGGGTCCTGCGACTGAATTTGAAAGGGAGGAGGGAGAGAGAGGAGTGCGGGGGGCTATTTGTAGTCAGCCCATGTAGTGGCAGACAAAGTACCACGCGCTGATGCTGCTTGTTTCCCTATTAAGAGACGAGCAACCAGGCATAAAGGAGCGACAAAATTGGTTTCGGTGGGCAAGGGGAGAGGGAGAGGGAAGGAGGGGGGGGGGGATGGGTGGGTTGTGGTAGCAGGGGCGGCGGGAGGGATCGGAGGAGGGTTGGCATTTCCCTTTCCTGTTTAACAGGCTTTGTAGGGAGGGAAATCTCACTGCTGGCTTTTGGAGGGGGCTGAATGAAATTGCTTCCTGGATATAATTGCCAATTGGAAGAAGGAGGACCGTGCAATTGGATTCACACTCTCTGCTGCATCTGCACACTGGCCTGTGTAAAGTTCACAACAGTGGTCTTGACAGACGATGTTCAATTATGTAGTTTCAGAGTGAAGTGCACATGTACATGTACAGACCATGCACATATACCAATAAATGTAACAAATGTGCGCACTGTACGTATCCTGAATGTGGACAAGAAACATGCAGGTACATCTGTTTGTGCCATTTCCGATGCAAAGTGCAGCTGTGCTGAATCACATACAGCAACCCTGGGGCAATATACATGTTATGTGTTTTGCTTGACAGCACTTAATTCCTTGCGGCTGAAGACACCAAGCTTAGCAAACAATGTTGCGTTTCATCTTTCATTGATTTGATTTGATTTCAAATCTGACTACCATGGTAGCCTCTGTCTAAAACTCATTTTGGTGATTAGCTGTTGCCTTGGCTACGTGTTACGAGGCATTTGAAATGCTTGCACTCAGTGTACATGTACATGTACATTGTACACATGCTACACGTTCAGTTCAGATATGTACATGTATGTACATGTACAGTGTGTATACACATGTACGTATGCACATGCAAAGCAGACATTCCCATACAATAGGCAAGAACAATGCAAGAACAAAGGCAAGAATAATGCCGCTCGATTTTCATTTTCCTCTCAAAGCATCTACATGTATAGGCACACAATTTCAAATTACCAGAACAGGGACAACAAATGGAGGGACAAATTCAGACAAACAAGAGGAGCACTAAATTGCTCCTTTTGTCCTCAAATGCCCCAACAATGATGTCAAACGCAATGTCAACAGTATAGGAAAGCCCTTTTTTCTGGGCATCCAGTGCAATACTATACACATGTACAATGGATATTGATCGGGGGGGGGGGGGGTGGACACAGTGTTACTCTGTGATTCTCCAGGGAAGCATACAAGTTAGTGAAGTGGAGCTCTTATGTAAAGTGTATTGAAAATGAGAACCAAAATACAAGTAGGGCCTACAAATGTACATATCTCCGAGATCCCCTACATTGTACCCTAGTCTCTAAGGCATCCATCAAAATATTTTGCCAAAAAGAGTTAACGTGATTTGGCCTTAACCTTGGTTTTTCTAGTGACAAGCTGGCCACATACATGTACATGTATGTTCATACTGTAAATCCTAACCAGCCTGTAGTATTTCAAGGGCCCCTACCCCTCTTTTTGCATTTGCAGTGGACCATGCCTCTGTGATTTCCAACAGGTGGCTAGAATTGCAACATTGGGCACACCTTCGTGAATGAAGGCAGGATTAGACAGTCAAAGAGGGATGCTCCGAGATTAGGCTGAATTGCATGCAGTTCTTATTCAGGTGTGTTCTTTGGGTCTCAAACATAACTTCCATGAATGCCTGCTGGCAAACCATGATGGAACTTTAGATGATTTATATACCAAGGTACAGTGTACATTATGTAGTGCAGTGACTGCATGTGGATTGTTGGTGCAATTATTGGTGTTTTTTTCCCAAACCAGCCAGTCGGGCAAGTTGTTAAAGACCTTCAACTGGCCTGAGGCAATTTCAACTGCCATTTGGCCACCAGGCCACTGCGAAATTCAAACCCTGGTGAAGCATACGGTACATGCCTGTACATGTACCGGGTATGTAATTGTCTGAGACTTTCCATACACTGTACAGTGTAAATATTCACACATGCTGTACATCCAAGCACTAGTCATACGTACACGTATGTCACGATCTTTCCTGGCTCCCCTTCCCAGTCCTCATGATCAAGTCAGTTAGTTTGGCACACACTTTTGCACCTTCTGATTGAAAAGCATCCTGTATGATAAGATTTGCAGGTTTGCAGGTTGGAAGCATACAGTACAAAGTGGAACGCTTGCGGTAACACCATTTACATCGTCTCTTGTGAGATGGAGTGTTGCTCTGAGATGAGCCGCTAACTCAACATTTTGTGCACTGTACACTCTGGCCATCATCAGTAGACTGTCAAGTGGCCTGCCGATATGTGCTGCTTTATGGCTGGCTTCAGTTGGCCTTGACATTGGGCCATATCTAGAGTGTTTGTCAACTGTTACTGGTACAGATGTACATGTATTTCACAGTGTACATGTACCAGTACATGACATCTATTCATGATACATATCCATGTCTACATGTATGTACAAGAATAAAGAAATTCATCCTTTTATAATTCTGGTTCACCAAGATCAGCCTTCCTTCATGTACAGTGTGTATGCTCGTCACTCATACGTATGTACCTTTTGTGGGAAGCCTTCAAAAGGTCAGAGACTAAAAACTGCACCTACTGTACAATATTTGAGGGTTTAACTGGAATAAAAGTGACCTGGGTGCCCAACGGCTGCACTGAAAATTTGCTCTGGCCACCTGGATAACCAGGAAGGAAAGCAAGCTCACGCCAACCCTGAACCTTCAATGAAAATTTCCCCACACATGCACATGTTTCTTGGCAAAAATATATATCTCGTTTCCAATGTTGAATCCAATTTAGCCATTAGAAATAAAGCCAGTCATACAGTAAATGAAGAGAGAAAAGCATACAAGGTAATTTACATGTATGGTACCTACTGTAGGTATGTACATGTTCTTTCATGTGCCGCCTGGCCATTGAAATGTCATTGCCTTAATCAATTTCTATCAACACAAAATGACAGGGGACACAGCGCAATTGCAAAGTTCCCATGCAATACATCAAGGCAGACCATGTTTACCAAAAGAAATAGAGCGCGCTCACGGTTGCAGGTACTGTACATGTACACACACTGCACATAGGCATGTGCAGAGAGCAATTGGATGGAAAATTTGAGGACGGCCATCGGCTGGTATCAAATTATGCACATGGGGGATGGACTGTGTCCAAGGCTTTCCAGCGCGATGCAATGCCATGCACGGACAATGGGGCATTTCGTTGTCATTACCTGTCGGATTGTCTGCACTTGACACGGGGAGTCGGGGATCCAGCTCCGATGCTAATATGCAGTGCATTTCAAATTTCAATGCCATTTTAGTGAGAGGGGCTTTTGGGCTCCAGCACACGCTCTGCGCAGTGTAATTGAGCATTGGCTTTGAGCTAAAGCATTAAAACAACCATTACAGATTGTCTCCAAATGGTCTGGAAACATGTGCCTTCTGAGCCACTTAAAGGAGTCACGGAACAATACCATAACTCCTCTGTCTTACTGACTACAAAGCCACTGATTGCTTCCTCATCCGGTAAAAACACTTGTAATAGATTGTCCCACACTGAGAGACTGTCCCTGTTGTGGAGAATGTGAAGTGTCATAATTGGTGATTTCAGTGTTGGTACAAATCAGCTGCGATTCAATTATTTGCTCAATCCCGATGGCCCACTCTTGGATGATATCATTTGCAGTGCAGCCCGGAGGGCACCGATTTCTCCAGACAATGTCAGAGTTTACACGTGCACATCGCATTATGCCTGTGCACAGTGCAAGGCTCTGCAGCGGTGCACTGTGCACGTACATACATGTACGTAGCTCTGCCTGACTCTCCGTACACAGCCCACACGCAGTCCTGTGTCCACAGGTGCAATCACAGTAGAAGGGTGGAAGTGGAGGCCTATCCATTTTGCAAAATGGTTATCGATCGGCCCGGCACATGGTTCCCAGACTGCCGGGGATAATTTGGTGGCTTTTTTTTTTTACAGATCTGTGTTTATTTTTATGGCAGCATGCCCCAGTGATTAATCAAATCAACATTAACCAGGAACAGGTGACTCGCTGAGGTTTATGAAGTGGTTTATGAGTGTCAACAGAATCAGAAGTTGAAGGCCTTCAAAATCATACATCACATTGTTTACATTGCTTTAAAGCACACCACTAGACTGTATGTGCACATGTACATATGCACAGTCTGTGTAAAATAAGCTTGGTTTTACCATTGGGATGGGTTTGATTGGAAGACCCCATCGGCCACATGAGATGAATTTCTTTCCCAAACATGTACATGCAGGCCTATATACGGTATTGTATGTTATGCCTGTCATTGGTATATATTGGTATAGACTGATCTAGAAAGGACCCCCAGGGACGGCCATAGATTGAAGGGGGGAGGGGCTCCAGTCTACCCTGCACCAACCCTTCAGTCCTGCCCCACATCAGGCATCTGAGAGCCATTTTGGCAGTCAAATTACATGCATTTTGCATCCAGTGCATGGCTGGCCCCCAGCTATGGTAGCCCCCATGAAAAGAACGCACCAAATGGGTCTACAATGACAATCGATGCCGCGTTGAGATTTCCCCTTGCAGGGAATGTCTTTTTAATTCAAGGGCAACATTCAGGCATGAAAATATGGATCAACCCTTTCAATCGGGTCCACCTAATATAGAGCCGTATACCGGTAAGCATTACAATCTGCTTAGGACAGAAGATCATTCTTCGACTACAGCAGAATTGCTAATCATATTTCTGTGTGATGCAGAATGCCTTGAGAGTACATGTACTGTATATTAGACGTGTCCCTTTGCTTGATATGAAATGAAAATGGTACCTATGTACTGTACACGTGCAGTACATGGTACCGTACCTCAGGCTTGCATGTTACCAAAAATGATTGAAAATGGTGCTTGTTTCTTGTTTGTCATCATCTTTTAAATGACACTATTTTATGTGACAGACACACAGTTTGTACTTTAAATTCAGATCTTATTTCAATGTTGAGGTACACGTATGGACCAAACTTCCTGATAAATCATGCTACATGTACATGTACGTACGGTACACCAGAGACTGTCCAATTCCAACATTTCTGAATTAACCAAAAAACGCAGGAATTTCTCAGGTTTGCTTTCTTAACTGATGGAAAGATTACAGCAAGTACATGTATATGTAAACATTCAAAATATGCATACATGGGTACAGGTGGGATGTCAAATGTCCCCTTATGAATATATTGTATGCATACAAGTGTTTGCAAGTGTTATATGAACACTTATATATGTATGCGGGTCAATGGTATGATTTTGCCTATGCCCGTGCACAGTGTAGTTAGCAAAGAGATTCAAAGGGGGGGGGCAACTTTGGCATATGGGCACCCCAGAGTCCAATGAAAATAAACAAGTTGCGGGCGGCAGAGTAAGGCTTGGGCCCGGGCCAGCCTAGCGTCCCAAAAGTAATTGATTATGCTCCGGGCCCACCCCTTAATTTCCCATCGGAACCGGTGAATGTCAATTTGCTGGAGGTATAGAACCTGCAATCAATTGTGTCATCTGTAGGAAGGCTACACGTGTAAGGCATAGGGGGGTTCCAATAGGAGGCCGCAGGGGGGGATGCGTAAAAGCCGCCCATCTGATAAAAGTTAATAAAATGGCACATTACAATGTGCATCTGATTTTGTCCTTGCCAGTGCGCCTTTCAGAGAAGTCCCCACTAGAATCAAAATGTCAAGCCCTCCCAAGACTTGCAAATTTGGGTCATTTGATCAGTGGGCAGTAGGCCCTATAATAGATACAATTTTGTATCATGTACTGTACATTGTGTGTACATGTACCAGTATACCGGTGAATGTACATGCACTACAGTACTGTGCATGTGCATCACAGTCGCAGTTTCCAGAGTTTCAATGCCAGCTTCCTGAAAACATTGAGGATGATTTAATTATTTTTCACTCAGTGCAGATCTCATTCACATCTGAAGGACTGAGCTGTCACTTGAGGTTTCCTACACACACAAAGCAGGTAGAGTCATACACACAACTGTATGCTGCAGTAAGACTAGTTTGGGAGTTTCAATGTCACCTTCTCCAAGCAATCCCAAATACTCATTTCTCATTTCAGAAGTTTTGTTTTCAGTGCTTTTCACTGACATAGACACATGGTTATTAATGGCAATTATTGGACTGGGACTGCAATTATTGGACCGGGATTTCAACCCGAGATTTCGATCTCAGCGTACATTGTGTACCAGTACTCATACCAAGGAGGTAGAGGTCATACCACCTGAGCTATCCATCCAGCCCTCAGATGGCAGCCTTCCCGAATAATCTTTGTAGGGGCTTGTTTGTTTGTTTGTTTTTTTGTTGGATTTGATACCTTACTTTAATATTAAGTCAATTGCACTGCAGTTTACTACGTGTACAGGAGCTTTCTGTGCCAGCTTTCCAAAATCATCCCAATTGCAATGTGCAGTGTATACATGCAGTGTATCTAAATCACCAGAGAGACTGATGTTCAGCTTCAGGGCTACTGTAGTTTCCTGGGATCATACATGTACAGTATTCATGGTCACTTAACAAACAATCCTGAAAATGGTACTGTACTCTTTTTTTAATGAAATGCAATTCCTGAGCATTCTGAATGGGAGCAGTGGGCCAAAATCTAGGTGCAAAGAATGCCACCCATTCGTGCTCTCCCTGTGCATGTATTTGAAGGATTGCCCTTGATCATTATAGTCGGACGATCATCACACTGACTGACCCCCCCCCCCAAAAAAAAAAAAAAAAAAAAACACCATTCAGTGACTCCTGCTAATGGGTTTACATGTAATAGGGAACTGAATGGATGACGACTGGCATTCATGTACACAATGTACGAAAACTGCGTACATGTACATGTACGGTGTAATGTTGGCATGGTTGGCATAATTAATGCCATGAATACATTGGTAAAATGCTGGTATGAAGACGATATGTGTATACATGTAGCAGTATGTAAGCCTGCAGCAGAAGCGACCATCACGTTAAGTACATTGTAATTTAAGGATCGGAATGAAAAACACCAGTTTGCTACCAGTAGACTAACTGCACCTTTCGGAGAAGGAAAACACTGAAACAGTAAATCCTTTAGACACATCACCATTGTACAGTACATGTGTATATTATTTACGTGTACCGGTACCAGTATATACAAAGTATACATGAATCAAATCGAACCACACTGCCACAGTACAGTATGTACATGCACATGCACATGCACATGTACATATGTACTGTCTGTACTGTAAATTGTTTACATTTACCGGTACATGTAGGCCTATGTAACACAGATATACATACATAAACACAGGCATGCTGCAAACTGTGCACAGGCTACAGTTCCAAATGCCCAGTGACCCTAAAAAGGTCTGATGTACATGTACATGTATGTATAGTTCCATCCAAGCAGGTCCCCCCCTCCAATGTCCAAAAACACACACTGTGTGTGCACTAAAAAGGGCCGATAAGTAAATAGGGCAATCAGTGGGATTGGGGATGTATGGAACTTAAAGAGAATGCAGGATATCGAGAAATGGTTTGGATGACTAAGTACGTAATTGGCAGCAAGGGCACAGTATAACTGTATTGTACCCAGGCCTATGCACTCCCAAATGAGTCCACTACTGTACATTGTACATGTACTCTACAGATCTTTGCTGCTGTGGGAGACACCATTCAAAAGCATTGAACCATTGACTGCCGAATAAAGCAACAATTACTCGGTAAATGCATCTGAATGGTAAACAAATGCTTCCGAGGGTGAGCAGGCCTGACATTTCCATTTCCATAATGCACTGACAATGATTGACCATACACATCTGTAGGCCTACAGAAAGAAATTGCTCTGTTGCGTCGTCAATATCGCATCAAATTCACTGAACGGTAAAATGTAATGTAACCATATTGCATAGAGCGTAGGAACAGCACACAATACTGCATCAGTGCAGAAATTCTTTACATCAACCTCTTCCTGACATCCCGTCCACGCAGAAAAAAAATGGCATTGACTCCCATGGGCCTCACAATAAAAACTCTTAGCGGGCAAAGGGTGATTGAGCACGAGATGAATGATCACTGCCTATGCAAGAACGCACACTTCTGTACATTTTATAAAAGTGTCCATGTGTTTATGGTTCTGCCAATGACTCCAATATGTACAAGTTCTCTGCAATCAATACACACCGGTACATGTATGTAATTTCGCTCATCCACTGACTCAAATCTGTATGCTGTACCAAAAAGTTCCAACCAAGCGTGGGAGGGGGGGGGGGGGGTCGGTCATTTGCCATTCAAGCCCTCTTCTTTGAGACAAATTACCTGAAGATAATTGGGAAACTTACAATGTTGATATTTCATGACATATTCGTGGCACATTATTGTATACATTGTACGTGTAGATGTACAACTAATGGATGCTTTCTGCGTTCTCTGTTGTACCGGTACACATGTACATCGGTACGCATACACATGTTAGTTTCGCTCTTATGTTGTTCTATCGATCCATTTTTTTAGCACTTTAATGATAATGATGATATTGAACATTTATGCCAGTATCCATCAAATAAAGACACTCATGGAGCATACAAAAGACCCTACATGGAAAATACACCTTTATGATGAGAGATTACCAATATAAGCATGTACATGTTTTGAATACATGTACAGTTTAAACAACTTAAATGTATTTAGTGCTTTCATACAAAACGAAATATTTGTTTTCATATTCCAGCATGTACCATATTATTTGTGCATATGCAAGATGGTCCCATCAATCCTTTTTTTTTCTACTCATCTTTCTCCACCCCCCCCCCCCCCCCACCACCACCCTCCCCTGCACTGCCAGAACGAAATTTGATTATTTTCATCTTCCAGGTTGCATCGGACACTTATCACATTCCCATTTGCTTATTGCATCAGCAATATAGCGCGGTCCATTCGCAAGAGTCCGTCCCCCCAACCCCCCCCCCCTTACACTCCACCCCCTTCCCCGCATCAAACAAATTGCCCTATCTGTACTCGTGCAAGAGCAAACATTTACGTGGAGGTCGAGACAGCTCACATCAGAAGAACCGATGAATAAATTGGTGATTTCCATTTTTCATGGTTTTTCGTTCTCCTTATATTCCCCCAATGTGAGCGTGTCGAATGATCTGAATGAGATTGTCACTTGCAGGGAAAGTTGCCTTACCGGAACATACATTGATTTGTGTGAGCATCTGACAGACGACTATATCCTGAGGAAGTAAACAACAATTGTTCCCATGGGCTCATTTCTAATTGTCCTCATTGAATGGCGTCATTTTAGAGGCAAAACCAAATGCAAACAGAATACTAAGGTGGGATTCTGCATTTGAGAGAAGTTCTGCTCGTTTAGCCTCACAAATTTTGTAGAGTATTCAGATTTCAAGAATATATGTATCCATTTGTTAACCACTGATCAATTTCTTCTTTCAATAAGAGGTAATGCTTGTACCCCAGGAAGGTCGCGTTATCATGGATTCATGTCACTTTGATAACTGCTTTCCTTCACACAGTACAGTGGTCTCATCTGAACTTTCTGAAATGCCCGACAGCAATCAAGTGAAACAATGATAGCATGATGCTCGACTATAAACTCTTCATATAAGTTACAAGTAAGAGGTACGATTCCATCTAGTTTTCCTTCTTTTTTTCTTCTACAAATAACCCTTGGCCCTTAACCACATCATGAGGGTTTCCTGAAAGCCGATATCCACACTTGATATCCCCGTCTTTGAAGAGATTTTCACGAGACAGCAGGTGCATAGGCCCAAAAGAAGGGGGCAAAAAACAACTGTTTTTCTGGTCCAATTCAAATCTGGTTAAGTCTGTCACCTGGCAGGTATTCAAAAATAATGTGTTCGGTAACGAGGTACAGTACAAAGCAGTCCTTAGCCACTTAAATGGATGGCTACAAATATTATTAAGGATTTGCATGCACTTATAGATAGAGTACATGCACACCTGTACTGTTGCAATTAAATCCACATGTACATGTATTTAAATGCACCCATCGACTGCAACCTTTAGTAAAGCGCACATGACAGAGCAGTACTCGAGTTACTCAGGCCCATTTTCAATGTACGATACATGTACTTAGGTTTGCATCCGATTTGATCTATTCGGGCAGAAATCATCCCTTAAGCCCTCTTACTTCTGTGGGGGAGGGGGAAAAGAGTCACACAGGACTCTCTGAACAACTGACTTAGTCCCTCAAGAAGCCAGCACATCGGGCCGGGTAAGAAATATGGCTGTGCCGCACAGGGCCAGCATGTCAATGTGCAGTGCATTCTACATTGAGTACACTGTGTGCATACATGTGTAGTACAAATGGAATGAAAAAAGGGGGCACTCCTAATGCTTGGCCACACATGTACTTGATCGCAGTCGGGCATCCCATGCAAAGAGCAGAGACACAGTGGCTCTGATGAGCAGCCTGGCCTGGCCTAGCCTGGCCTGCCTCAATAAATTCACGGGTAAATCGTCACATGCATCCGAATGCAAATTGGATTGAAATGAAGACAAATGTTGACACAACTGTGCACCAGCTCGAGTCAAAATAAGGCATCAATAACCAAGTACAGTACTGTACCTGCGGGTAGGAGTGGCATGTGCCTGGTACATGTATGAGCTTGTGCACTACGGGTTTAGAGTTGCACCAGGGTGTACCTGAATGTGCATACCCCCGGTACAGTACATGCCTGAATGTGCCTATCTACTGGGTATACCAGTTTTCTGTACGCTCCAGAAGGTAACAACTGTATACGCTTTATTCACTATGCTTTACCTGTACATGTACGTACATTTGGTTATGATTCCATCCAGCCAAAATGCCAAGATAAACATTCTGTAGAAATCCACATGAACATGTACACAAACTTGGACATTGTGTCATATTCCAATGTTTACCCAAAAGGAAATGTGAAGCCTGACTGAAGAATGCAGCTAGGTCTCTCACTGCAAAATGTGCAGCCTGCATGAGGCACATGTACAGACCATTCCATTTGCAAGGTGTAAATTCCCACCATGAAGACTCGGGTAGGCATACATACTGTATCCTTGTGGGGACATATAGCTTTGTTCTCGTGCACTAACACAACCGAGTGAGAAACGAAAAATGTTTTTAAAAAATGCTCCCGGGTTTTGGGAAAAGAGGCAATGACGTCTCGATCCTAGCACCGCCTCGGTGTACATGTATAGATCTACATGTACAAATGTAGGCTGGATCACTACCAATGTGAATGCTTACTGCCAGGGTCATTGACAGTGGAGAACAAAGACGCAACAACTGGAGCAAATAAATGCCATTCATTTACATGCATTTTTGATGATCAGGACAAATTGCATACTCAAGAGACCACTGAATGACACTTGTTCACATGTACTGTATGTGAACAGTGAACACTGTGTGACTTTTTTTTATTCACGACAGTCACTTGGCAGTTAAAAGTGTAAATAAAAGATACAACTCTCTGTAGTCCGATAGAGTAAAGGATACAGACCAAGGTTTCAGTTTTGCAGGTGAAGCTCACAGTCAAAAATGTGTGGAGTTGATCAGATTGGAAGAACATGCCTGTATCACACTGTATGTCTCGTTTACATCATACATGTATACATATGAACTTAAACACTGTGTGACTTTTTTTCACAACAGTCACAGCATATGTGTGAAAGTATATGGGGGGGGGAAAGGATTTGTAACAAGAACATTAGAGTGTTCCAGAATGTTGGTGAAATAAAAGGTGTCATTGAACAGCTACATGTTTAAATGCAAATACCATAATAAACTGCGACAAACTGCTTACTGCATGACTCAACTGATCTGAAAATGAAATACACAAATCTCGAGGAGTTAGAGGGTCTAACATTCTAATTCGGCCCAGTGCATACCAAGTACAAGTGTAAGAAGCCAAAACGTCAGGCCCCCTAACTTGGATGATTTAGATTTGGTTTGCTATTGTCAATGAAAATTCATTTAGAGTCCTTCTAGGCTTAAAGACACCAGAGTATTAAGTTTGATCAATCCATCACAGTTGTTCCGCTATATACATGTATACACGTAGATATGACATACCCAGGAACTGAACAGTGTATTCTTGGTGTGTTTTTTTTTTCCTGAGAGGCAACTGGCAATTTGATCGGAGACAGACTGACTGTCTGAAATGGGGCCGCTCATAAGATTTGACATGCACACGGCACAAAATCACGTGAACATCACCACCCCAGGCAGCAGGCGTAATGTGATTACAGCACTCATAACCCGCTCAGACCTCTTCCCAGGCCCCAAAGTGGACCCACACATTTGCTCAAAGCACCAAGGGCATAAGTACATCTCCCAACTTGGTTTGTGAGGTTTTGTCTCCCTCTCTCTCTCTCCATCTCTCCCTCCCTCCCACATCTCTCTCCCTCTCTCCATCTCTCCCTCTCTCCATCTCTCCCTATCTCCCTATCCCCCTCTCTCCATCTCTCCCTTTCTCTATCTGCCTCTCTCTATCTCCCTCTCTCCCTCTCTTCCTCTCTCCATCTCATCATCTATCTATCTCCCTCTCTCCATATCTCTCTACCCCTCTCTCTCTCCCTCTTTCCATCCCTCTCTTCCTCTCTCCATCTCTCTCTCCCTCTCCCTCTCCCCCTCTTTCCATAATCTCTTCCTCTCTCTCCCTCTCTCTCCCCTCTCTCTCTCTCTCTCTCTCTCTCTCTCCATCTCTCTCTCTGCCTCTCTCCATCTCTCCCTCTCTCCGCGATCTCTCAATCTCTCCCTCTCCCTCTCTCCCTCTCCATCTGTCTCTCCCTCTCTCCCTCCCCCTCTATCTCTTCATCTCCCTCTCCCCATCTCTCTCTCTCCCTCTCTCCATCTCCCTCTCTCCCTCTCTTCATCTCACCCTTTCTCTCTCTCTCCCCCTCTCTCCCTCTCTTCCTCTCTTCCTCTCTCCCTCTCTCTCTCCCTCCCTCTCTCCTTCTCCGTCTGAGATTTGTTTCAGCCTTATCTCTTGTGACATGTGTAAATCAGGCTTACATTACCGTACAATTTAGTGGGGAATAGCAGGACCCGTTTATTGTGATCAAAACACATTTTATTATCAGTGAACGATGCCCAAGCTACAGTGTACATGTAGGGCATACATAAAAAGTATTCAGGAGAAATCCTTGTTAAATTCCGTTTTTGCTTCTCCGTAAAATTTCCTTCCTGCACAGACCATGCCTGAATGCACCATAGTCTACAGAAACAAATGTGGGGTTTATTTTCCAAATTACTATGCAGTGTAGATCTATTTCTTCATAACTGGTCATTGTTTCCACTTCTTCCAATAAAGATGATAACCAACAGTATACCACTATTCATCTGCTGAACATATGTACATGTACCAGGCAGGTTGACTTATCGTGGATTAGAGGCTACAGTACATGTAGATTGGGTCGCTACATGCAGTTCACTTCAAATGGCACAACCATGGTCTACTCATGTAATGGCACTCAACATGGCTAAGTGAGCGAATCGTGTTCGCCTTGCTCTGGGAAGGAGCCCTTCGGAGTGCTCCAGCTTGGGCGTAGCTTCTTAAAACTTGAGAGCTTCTGTCAATTCATTTGCCACTACAATACCCATCCATACAAAATGTCCACACAGCGACTGGACAGTCTCTCTGCTCCCCATTCCCCCTCCCTTTCAGGTGGACAAACAGCAGAGCAGAGTATACTGTTCGAAACGTCGAGTTCCTCCGGTTCTCTTCAGAACCACACTTACTCACAAAAGAGAATTTACATGGTGTCTCCGCAAACCTATTTATCCCAGCATTAATCATGCCGCCATCGAAGCAGTTTTACTGCACATAAAAAAAATAAAGAATAAAGAAGAGAGATAGAGCACGAAGAGGCAGGTGCATCTCTACTGATGGACAAGCAGGTGGTTGGGGTGTGCACACAGTAAATTAACAGAGCTCGTCAAACCATCCCCCTCTAAATATCTTACTGTAAGGTCAAAGTTGCGAATTTCAACTAAGGTCACAAGCTCCTCAGCCAGAGATCCATGCATAGTGATGATACAGGTACTTGTACACCCTGGGGGCATATGATTTTGTTGTTGCCATAGGCCTGCCTCATGTCAATTTTTATGAATGTCATCAACTTTTCAAGCAATCCTAACATTGCGAGGGTGCAATAGAGGGTAGTTCTGGAGATGAACTATCTTTTATTGATGTTACAAGCACAAGAAAAAGCCCACTATAACAGAGTGGACTGGCGAGCTTATAAAAATTAGCACCTCATGAATGCGTGCAAAACAAGACCAGGTGCAGGGATGGGAACACATTAAAGAAATAGTCTTGTCCTTTTAACTCAAGTGGGAGCACCCTACGATCTGTGGGCGAGTGAAGCCCGGTGAATATACAGAGAATGGGTCCCTCGTGCCACACTCAATGAAAATTTGCGGGGCTGCACTCTGTGCCCCTGCTCCAGATTCGCTTTTACACAAGGCGAACGGCGCCATTCAGTTTAGATTTGGGACGCCGACGCAGAAGATACAACTCCATCTATTCGCCGGTGATTGCATACTGCCTCTCTGGGAAACCTTTGTCGCCTATCCCTGCTGCCTCAATTACTGGCAAGCATTGTCCTCCGCATTAAATGCTCCACTCAACCCCCCCCCCTCCCCTCCATGCCTCCCCTCCCTTCCTCCTTCCCATCAGATTATTTTCCTTGAGAGTGTACTTCATATGAGATATGTATCTCCACTAGGTTTTTGAAATACACGACTTTGCACAGACCGGTGTGGTCTAAATGGGGAGAGTGCCGATTTGCACGTGAGAGTGGCTCCCCTCGACCTAATACAGTGGTGTAACGCAGCTCTGTATTAAAGCAAAATCTCACCGACAACAACCTCTGACATTTTCATCATGGCTTCCCCTGGCTATCGTGTGCTTGTGGTATAAAGTGTGGAGCCTGTTTGCTGGAGAAAGAAAGCCTGTGTACCAAACTTTTGGATTTGCCTGGAAGTAAAACACCCATTGACTAACAAACAACTTAAAAGGATGGGGAAAAGGACTAGCAAAAAAAATTTAAGCAATTTGAAAAATAGCGAAGAAACTTTGACTGGGCCGGGACTCAAATCTTAGACCTCATCACCTCATCAGGCTAAACGTACCAGTACTCTAGTCTAATTGCCTCAGCTACACTGTATACACTGTACAACGTACATGTACATTTACACAAATGTACATACATGTACCATACATGTATGAACATGTATACAGCCCAAAAATAGGTGGCAGTCTCCCCATGGACAGCCGTGTGTAAATACAGACAAGGGCTGAGGCATGAAAACTTACACTGCAAAAACTGTTGATCTATCAAACCTTGATCAATTATTGCCCATATTGATTCAAATATCGCCTTGAAAAATAAGAGCTGTAATCCTTAGGGCCTATATCTCACATAAGAGCTGCTGTAGCCAGTTTTACAATCAATTGGTTATTTGCATCTGAATGAAAACACAGGCGTGATTCCTGCTGCAGTTAATGGCTAAATGCTTCAAACTGCCCCCCCCCCCTCCACATCCAAGCAAAGACTACATGTAGTTGACTATTTGGGAAAGCTATCATCTAAAGGCTGGATAACTCATCATCGGAGGGTATGAGCACTGGCGCACAAAACACGAGGTATCTCGGGTTCAAGTTCAGGTCAAGTCAAAGTTTTCATTGCCATTTTTCAATATCGGATAAATACATTGTGTAAGGGGGTATGGACCAATTTCGTTCAGCACTTAACTGTATGCCCGCTGACGGATGGGCAACCTTTCACCAATGCAGGGGAGTCTTAACCAAAAAATCATATAGGTCAAATTCAAACCAGCTTATTCAGCTGATGATGTACATGTACAGTACGCATATTTCAATAGGAGTTGGGCAGAGTTGGATGGACACTTTTTTGGGGAGGCAGAGACTGTAGCTGAACCTCCTTTGTAACCAAATAAGGCACAGTTTGTCCATATGAAACAGCACTCAGCAGGGGGACCTTTAACCAACATGCACTATATACATGAATGTGCGTGGGCAGTGGGCACACTGATTCAATAAACGCTCTTGGAAATCTCACCAAAGCACTGAATTCAGACATAGAAAGCGGCAGCTTCACTTTGACCATCAAGAGCCATTTCTCATTCCCGTGCTGAGAGACTAGATGCAAGTCTCTGTTCTGATGACTACCGAGGATCGCACCGCACTCGCCATTTCAGCCATTCTCTCCTTTGCTCCAGTGCTGTACTCATTACCTGATGCGCGACTTCATCCCCCTGCCTCTGTGAACAGACTGGAGGCTGTGTTGGAAAAAGTGACAATATTGTTCTTCCGACTTTCCATTTCTCCGGGGAAGTAGGAGGAGAGAATTCCTTGCAGATAATCTCATTATGATCTTATTATAATCGTGACACAATTATCCCTGACCCCCCACCCCACAATGGCACAAGCCTCTTAGAGAGAGACAAGAAGCCTCTAGCTCTAAAACTCTTCCATGAGGACCCATTGGAATGGCATCCAGTCACTTCTCTTCACAGAATTACTCCTGAAATAAGTTCCCAGGCAAAAATAATGCTAGCTCGTGCAAGAATGCGCTGCAAAGCTAATCTGCACATGTCTGCAGTTTGTTGGGGACCTGCAAAATGGCATTCCACATAATAAACGCATGCCCGCGGACAGAGATCTAGACCAGTTCTCATTGAAACTGACAAAGGAAATTGGCCATGACGCTCACAGTTCATGTGTGTGTGTGCCTCGTTCAATCTGCCGCATTCTAACATGAATTGCAGGAGAGTCAGCATGCCCAAACGGATTTGATGGGGTTTCAAAGCAGTGCAAATGAATTACATGTACAGTACTATTCAATATATCCATAAATGCCTGGCAGGAATCCATCACTGCATGTATCATCCTTTCCAACTGGCTTTCTGTGACGTTTTTTTCCAACAGCACTTTACTGTTGCAACGCAGAAGTAGTATTACAACCGTTTATACAGGTCTCATGCACTTATTGCACAATGTACAACTGAGAAGCTTAATTTCCAAAGTGAAACCAACACCATTTTGTCAGATTGGTTCCCTCTAGTGTTTCGGCCAAATTCAAACCAGATATTTCCGGTGAAATTTGATGCCAATTCATTATGGCATCTATACCCACAAATCAATGGGAAGGTATACACTTGAATAGTACAGTGTACATTAAACTTCTAGGGACTTACATGTACAGTACATTGTATTCTATTGACAGCAGGAAGTGGAATTTCATCAGGTCTCCAAAAAATGGATCATGTGGCAACTTTGTACCAACATTGCTATAGGTCACGTGCATTAAGTGAACTTCTCAGATGAGAATCAAAGTAAATAACTGCAGTAAAAGAAAATAGAAATGATGTTTGTACGTGTACACAACTACACGTGTACACTGCTCAGATTATCAATCAAGACGTGAAACATTTGACAGCAGCAATTTGCTTCACTGTCATTTAAGTGCCAGAACCTTGAGGGTACATGTATATTTTCTGTACACTGTACAGGTGCATTAAATTCCATCAAATCCATAGTTTACTCTCTGAAAAGTGAAAACAATGTGAGTGACAGCTGTTTGAAAAGGTGTCAATGTGTGTTTTAATGGTGCATGGCACATTCCACTTACTATTCATAACATTTCTTTGCCAAATGGTATTGTCATGCTTTTTTGCAGACCAGCTGGTTTTATTCCCTCTCTGTCTCTTGTCTTGTGAAAAGGACGATATATAGCAGAACCACACAATCAATGGCTCTGCCACACGTCCAAGCCGATTGATCCGTCTGAGCAGTGATGCTTCCAATTCAAGAGGCAGCGTCCCGGGACAGTAATAATTTGTCTGGCGGAACGTCATCGGATTCACACAGGTGTGAATGAGTCGAGGAAGACTCAGCCAAATCAGACAGGAATGTCAATTTATGTACAGTGTGCCAAGGTGTACATGTACATGTACATGTACATGTGCATAGGAAAGGGGGAGGGCAGGGATGGGTGTTGTTGGAGAATATTGGATATTTACTGGGCAGACCCAAGGTTACATACATGTACAATGCATCCACTGCTGAGGGCATTTTCTCCTCTCCTTAAATTATAAACGGATGCCGAGCGTCTGAACGTGAAGGACAGAAGCACACAGCAGATGGTAGTCATTGTGTGGGTGCCCATTTAGATTACTGTCAAACTGACATAGAGAGCCTAACGGCATGCGTGCACCCCATACACTGTACACGTTGACACTTGCACCAGGGTCTGACAGCATTCTTCAAGGTGCAAATTGCATCATAATGCAATACGGTCACGGATGCACCACCAATTGTGTTTGAGTCAGGGAAAACCTAGATACATGTAATCTTGTCAGTGTCTGTCTTCTCAGAATCCATCCAATTGCTCTAATCCATTGCTGGTCATTTCCTGTATTACTAACGCTTCTTACCGTACTGTATATTTGTGCAACTTGACATTTGGATTCTGATCTTGAATGCCCATTCATAATGTGCATGTTGCTGTGTGGGATGACCATGTTGTACTGTACATGTACAACATGTAGATGTCTGTGAAGAGACCCCAAGCACTCCTCACAAGAGCTCACCAAATACATGTAGTATGCGTAAACAACATACATACTCATACATGCATGAATGCAAGTTTCTCACTTTTTAATTAGGTGCTCTCTTGTCATGCTTGTGTTCTAGAAAATTACAACTCAACAAAATTGTCAGGCTTTTGAAAGCAAATTATAAATATCACAAATTACAACAAATGTTCAAATATATCAATAGATTAACAAAGGGTGACCTTTTTGGTCAAAACAGTTCTACTGCTTTCTGACAGAAGTGCAATGTTATTCATTCTGAGGAAAAAGATATCATCTTTTTGTAAGACGCAGATTTGAAAATAAATAGACATCCAAACTGTACAGTTTTGAGAGGATGCATGGTTTTGATCATAGTGTGACTCTTTTCAAAGGCTCTTCTGCCTTTGATGTTATTTCTTTTTAGAGAATAAATTGTTAAATTTGAAAGTCAGAAAGCAGTGTGCAATATTATTGCATTACTTTAAGATAACTGCATGCATCATGCGATGCAACTGATGAAATTGCAACCATCTGCGATGAATTCCGGCACTTAAATGCAAGAACAAATTTGCACTGGGTCCCAAAGTGAAAAAAAAAATCAATTCAAGGATGGAATGTCACCCCGGTCTGGCAGCGTCTTGGAAATTAAAACAAAGATATTAAAAGCTCTGCAGTGCACTCGATCTGAAGGCAAGGACTGACCGAGGAGGAGTAGGATTCTTGGCAGGCAGAGTGACTTTCACTGCCCATGCATCATAACACAGTCCTTCATCACCAAGGTCTGTGATGGAGGGTGAGGTGGGGGCATTGAGAAGAGGGGTGGAGGTTTCTCGACAATTTGTAATCTGGATTTACACTGCCGATGGGCAAATTAAATACAAGTTTGCCAGCACCAACTCCAATGGGAAGGTGTTTGCGGTGTGGCAGACTGATGGATGGCATTCACACTTGCGCAAAGGGCACATGTATGCAGGGGACGCTGCGCTACTGCGTTGCACGTGTATCTATCTAATTTTGTGTGCTATCTCAAAGTGGGACGTGCTCCGTTTGCGTACGTACATGTAGAGAGGAGACCAAGTCATTTTCCGAGATGGCGTGAAGGCACCGCTTCGGAGAGAGCAGTGAGACTGGGAGAGAGTAGGTCGCAATGAAACAGGCACTAGAGGATTTCAGAGTGGCATTCAGGTGATAACCCAGAGGCAACGCTCAGCAATTACTTTTGGGGTTGACCCCCATCAGGCGACACTGCCTTGTCACCTCGTTTCCTGATGACAAGGTGGGACTGGGTCACAAATTAAAGCTTCTAGAGAGACCATTATACTGTAAATGTATGTATCTGCTGCAATAAAAATGAAACTGGAAAGAATCCCTCCAATTTGCAAGGGCTTCACTTGAGAGTGCCAAAACCCATCCCCAATATTTCTGAGTTTTAATGAATCCCCGGTAATGAATTCATCAGTGTTTTCACAAAGAAGTCAATTTAGTGGCAAATTTTGTCTTAGAACTCAAGAAAATCCTAGGACGAATGACATGTACAATGTAATGTGCATGTTCCTGTACATGTACTTAAAGACCCAATACAACATTGGGAAGATTGGAAAACATCAATGGCCACAGATTTCCTTCTAATTTACACAGTTTGTAGATGATCATCATCTAGAATCCTCATATACGTAGAAATCTTACAGGTTGGGATGCCTGTACTTCACCCCAACATCGACAAATAGTTTTATTTCTACACTACAGAACGGTACAAAAAACATGTTGGCTTTTTGCCTTTTTCTTCTTTCTGAGATTACCATTTGAGCTAAAACCTTAGCAGGATTTCTTTTTGGAATGTTTAATGGTTTAACACACAAACTGTGCTATAATTATAAGGCCTTTGGAAGGTTTAACTCGAACTTCTCTTTTCCCATGAGCAGCATTTTTCATTAACATCACCGACTATGTAGGAAAAACAAATCCATCGACTGTACATGACATGTTTAATAATAAACAAAAGAGTCGGCCACCACTTTGGTCCACAAACTAACTGACAGCACAGGTACAAGGAGAGAGAGAGAGAGAGAGAGAGAGAGGGGGGGAGAGGGAGAGAGAGAAGGGGGAGGGAGAGAGAGAGAGGGGGGAGAGGGAGAGAGAGAGAGAGGGGGAGAGGGAGAGAGAAAGACAGAGAGAGAGAGAGAGAGAGGGAGAGAGAGAGCTGAGCGAAAACTGAGACTCTCCCTTTGCAGTGGGAAAAAGGAGACATGCTCTGGCATTGATCTGTATAAATGCATCCTCTATTTATAGACCTCAGAGCCTCAGGTCTCCAAAATGTGTGAGCAGACCTCTGGCCGATCAAAATACACCAAGGTGAATATTATGTGGCAGGCGCATGGGGACCAATAAAAGTTCACAGACAGGACATTGTATCAAGTCCCATCCTCCATCCCTCCCAACCCCCCCCCCAAACAAATTTGTGACATTCTACTAAATGCTTTACCTGTTTGCAACACGAGCAAGCATGGATGGATGACAAGCAATAATGTAATACACTAAGTGTCACCATTTTTTTTTCATTTTCATTCTGTTGGCCACACACTAAGCCCACTGAGAATAGGAGCTTAATACAAGTCAGGGTCAATCTGTGTCTCATATAATGTACGTGTAGACAGTTCATGTACATGTGCATTACCTGTATACACACACAGACACATGCTAGAACTAGTAGCCAGGTCAGTGGTACAAATGTACGTGCTTGTGCACACCACGGGGGACCTCATCATATTCCCAATGTCATTCCACTTGACAGACTCTCCAGTCACATGCATGGGTCAATGGTTCCTCGCAGGCACTGGCCCGCTCAGAGCAAGTGAATACTAGCACAAGCGTAAAGGATTCCAAATTGGCCCAAATCAATGCGGGGAGTGGGATGAGCCTGTGTGAGGTAATGGAGAGTCCGCGGAGTGGAGTGGAGTGTGGAGTGCCTATACATATGTGTGTGTATTATGTCCGTGTAGCTGCCAGGAAGGGGGAGATTGGGGGAGTAGCCGTCAGACGCAGCAAAGAGGCCAAGCGTGAGGCTATACGTGCCAAGCACATAGACTGTAACACACAAAGCTGTAATAAGGAACAGGGCCTCTTACACTGCACATAAATGAGTACCAAATCATCAATGTGCATGTGCACTACAATAATTATGTTTGCACATAGTTATAAATATCAAGAAATTAACTCAATTTGACTTAAAGTAATCAAAAATAATTACTGACTTGAATTACAAATACTACATGTATGTCAATCAGTTAAATTTAGACCTACGGTACCATTTTAAAGAGAAGTCCTGATTTTCTTCTTTGAGAGATCCTGCTACTGCACTGTACACAGATCTAAGTCTGAAACGTCAGACCCATACAATTTCTGAGAATACACTAGAAATACAAACTAACTATTCCGTATGGTACTGTACATGTACAAACATGTACACGGTCATGTTCACAGGATGTATAATATGTACAATACTATGTACATGTATTATAAGTACAATGTACATGTATGCAGTATGTAAATGTACAAGTGCTTAATCTTAGGTGTACATGTACATGACTGATCAGTTTTTAATTAGTAAAGGCCGTGTATGGTGGAGAATGGTATGGGGGCCAATAGCCCTTTGAAGGGATGAGGCGTAATTCGTCTGAAAAGACTACAACCACAGAGTGTGATTCTAACAATAGCCAAGCTATCAAATGGCCCCTAGGCAATGACACTGGGCCACCAGACTAGAACATGCAGTGTCAGTGGCCTGGCTGGACTCCTCACTTAAAATTCAAGCACCCCCCCCCCCTCCC
The DNA here is from genome assembly GCA_949987565.1 of Luidia sarsii. NCBI lineage: Eukaryota > Metazoa > Echinodermata > Asteroidea > Paxillosida > Luidiidae > Luidia > Luidia sarsii. The sequence goes on from OX465112.1 coordinate 7,762,616, forward strand.
ACCTCTTTAAAATCTGTTTTCCAACCTGCCCTTGGTGAAGCTTCTCACAGATAAGTTGACTATTGGGGAATGCAGCCATCTAAGGGCTGGATAGCTCAGATGGTAAGAGAGCTGGCATGCAAAACAAGAGGTACAGTCGTTCAAGTCCCGGTCCAGTCCTTTTTTTTCTCAAAAATATTCAAAAGTCCACAGTCATATTTTTCCAACATTTGTTCCAAAAAATTAAATCAAACAATAAATCAACTTTCACCAAAACTTTCACTTTCAGTAAACTGCGACTTTAGGAGTAGCATATATTTAGAAGCCTCCCCAAACCCTAAAGATCCAAGGCTCCATCAAAATTATGTTGCCCAATTGGTCTGTCTGATCATGGAAGTCTGACCAGTCATGATGTAAGGTTAGGAGGGCAAGCACTGCTGACAAGGATGAGCCATTTTGCAGCCGTTTTGTCCTGCCTCCATCCTCCTGAACCGTTTTTATTTCCCTAAGGGCAACTACAGCCCAAAGTACAATGTACCTCAGAACAACAGAATCTCTATGGCATGCAATAACTGAAAGGCTGAGTGATTCAGGATTGCACACTTAAAAAATAAACACACAAGAAGGAACAGGGTTTTGCCTTGACACATACTGTACACATGTATAAAGGCATTCATATGATAAAGGCCTAATCTGTGGCCGTATCACGAACATTCTGCACATGTTAGATAAGAATTAAAAGTTAAAGGTTGAAGATTCCTGATAACAGGCAGAGTACGCCCTACACACTGCCCGAAAAATTGAGTTAGTGGCTGTTTCAAACTGTGCTACATGATGTCACCCCAAAACTTCAACTTCATTCGCCATGTTGGGAGCTAAGCCATGTCTACACCCTTCCATCTCCAGTTTGTACTCGAATCACACATTAGAGAAAAACACACGTAGGAGTGAGTGAGGTGAAGAACCGTTTGTTCCCTGATCACTTGGTAATTCGTTTGTATACTACGCACGCATACATACGTACAGTACACCCGCATGTACACTTCCACAGTGTAAATTGCAGGCTAAGTTTTGCCTCCACGGTATCATTAAAATGCACAGCACCTGGTTCTTAGGGAGCTGAGGCAATTTCCTCGGAGCAAATTGCCACTTCTGCGAGAAGGGATGACGGGGGGGATGGGAGGGAAAGGGGAAAGAACCCAACAATTTACTGCCATGAGTACTGGGAAGGAGGCATCAAGAACCAGCGAAAAGAGGCTACGGAGCAATTTGTCTTGATTGCCTCAGCAATTGTCCTCTTAAAGATGCAAATAACGGAATTCCTTATTACCAGGAGTAGGCTGTATATATTTTCAAGGGAACATCTCTGACCACCTCCTCCATCCTTCTCCTTTCACAACTCTTCCAACAAACTTGTCCTTGGTACATGTACATGTAGTAGCAGAGGACTGGGGAAGTATCGCTTATTGTCAAAACTCTGTTCCCCGTAAATTGAGACTTATTCATTTTCTTTTCAAAAGTTAAAGAGCCTTACGTTTTGATCCTACCAGGACCTTTCTCAAAGGCAAAGTGACAAGGACATACACAGACAGTCAGGGGAAGAAAAGCCCCGACACACATGACAGAGGAGGGACAAACGGGAAGGGAGTGGGGTGCAGATGTACACAAAGGGAGGTGAGATACACAGGAGTGGGCAGGATCAAAGGGACAGGAGGGAGGTGGGAGATCAAAGGGGAAAAGTGACAGGAATGCCTCTAACATTTCGGATTTGTGTATTGCAGGTCATTTTAGTCAGTGAGCAGTTTGCAATTTTTCTTTTTAAGGATGGGTTTCAGACATCTAGAGATCTGGAAGACTAATGAGGGGCAGTTGGTTGAAATGCCAGGGATTTGAATCCAATTAAGGAAGGTGAGCTGGAAAGACGGGTTTTAATTTTTTGATTTGCATCTGAATGAAAAGGGGGTGTGATCCCTGGAGATCTCCAATTAGGCTAAATGCTGCTGACTACCCCCCCCCCCCCACCACGACAAAGATTAGTTGACCATTTAGGAGGGCCACCATCTAAGGGCTGGAAAGCTTAGATTGTAAGAGCACCAGTACCTAAAACCAGAGATTTTAGGTTTTCAGGGGTTCTTAGCCTTTTTTTTCTCAAAAATTGTTCAAAAATTGATTGATTTGGAATTGAATTGCTCTTTTTTTTTCTATTATCATAATGGGTGAGTTTTTCAGGTGTGAATAAATTTTGGTTGACATTTAGGGTGCGTTATGGCTGTGGAGCCTGTCATCAGTACCAGACTAAAAAGACTATCAAATTACCCGCTATAAGTGCCCAACACTAATAGAAATGTTACAGCCTGATGAAATTAAGAAATTGAATGTATGTAGACTGGTGGAAATTGTATCGTTTGAATGGTAGCCTCAACTCTCCCCTCTCTCTCTTCTCCCCCTCTCTCCTCTCTCCTCCCGCTCTCTCCTCCACTGCCTCCTCCATCCTCTCTCCTCTTTCTCGACTCTCCCCACTCCTGTATCTTCTCTCCTCTCTCATCTGTCCTTTCTCCTCCCTCCTCTCTCCTCTCTCCTCTCTCCTCTCTCCTCTCTCTTCTCTCTTCTCTCTTCTCTATCCTCTCTCCTCTCTCCTCTCTCTTCTCTCTTCTCTCCTCTCTCCTCTCTCCTCTCTCCTCTCTCCTTACTCCTCCATCCTCCATCCTCTCTCTTCTCTCCTCTCTCCTCTCTCCTCTCCCCTCCCTCCTTTCTCCTCTTTTCTTTCCTCCCTCCTTCCTCCTCTCTCCTCCCTCCTTCCTCCTTTCTTCTCTCTCCTCTCTCCTCTCTCCTCTCTCCTCTTTCCTCTCTCCTCTCCTCTCCTCTCTTCTCTCTCCTCTCTCCTCTCTCATCCCTCCTCCCTCCTCCCTCCTCTCTCCTCTCCCCTCTCCCATCCCTCCTTTCTCCTCTCTTCTCTCTTCTCTCTTCTCCCTCCTCCCTCCTCCCTCCTCCCCCCTCTCTCCTTCCTCCTCCCTCCTCCCTCCTCCTTCCTCCCTCCTCTCTCCTCTCTCCGCTCTCCTCCCTCCTCCTTCCTCCATCATTTCTTCTACCGATATATCCACCTCGCTCTCCTTTCCCTCAATGTTCCAATATTGCTCAAGGTCAGTGCTGACATGCCTGCATCTTTGTCATTTTTTTGTCGATGCAAGGACAGCCTCTCAATAACAGACAATTGATCCCAGGCCTTGCCATCAGTGGACCCCATGGGGACTTGTATCTGGGGCTACAATTGCCATGCAGTGGCGTAGGGGGATGGCTGTGGGTCCACCATGCATATTCATCATCAATGATGGTCTCCCACTAGCAACTCACTCTGTATTCCCTGCTCTCTCTCTCTCTCTCTCTCTCTCTAAAAAAAACCCCCAAAACTGTAACAGTATCACACAGGATGGTCGTCCAGAAATAATATATTTAGATATGGAGTAAAAGTGGAAATTCATAATGATAAAGAAGTGAAATTCAATCCCACATTATCACACCAGCAAGTACTTTTGGGAGGGATGTTCCCTCAATACCCTAAGTACAGTGAGGCATATATACACAATTATACGGGAGATAAAAATGGGATGTGTAGGCCTATCTCATCATATGCAAGACATTATCACACTCCTTTTTCTGATTGCTTTCAATACTGTGAGGCATGCACATAATGTGCAGGCTGGAAGGAGTTGCATGCATGCAAAGGGCCTGCAGATTCTGATTGCCTGAGGGCATCAATTACACGGATGCATACCCAGTTACATACGTGATTTAATATTTCCTCTGCTAATTTTTAATCATTCCAAATGTCCCCATCTGCATGTTTAATGTAGCCCTGGACTGAGCATACCACTAGTACACTGTACAACTACAGTACATACACATACACACTGGTCTGTGTGTGCCTGGTTTCGGCCCTACATGTGCACCACTTCCCACTAGGTCCTCCAAATCTGGGCACCACTATTGTCCACATTCTAAACAAAGAGACTTTCCTCTACCTCCATGTTCCAGCCTACCATAAAACAAAATGTACATGAACTGTATCCTGGCAAAAGCCACACAGACGTCCGAATGTCCTAGGTCTGACTACGTACAGTAGCTTAAACACATAGTGTACTGTTATATTGATGTATTTTACAGGTTTTTATGATTCCCAAATGTTTAGTGAGTTTTGAAAATGGCACATTAATTTGTGTTTTTTCTAAAATGTGTGGCAGTCATAGGTACTGAAAAGGGGCCTGGTGTGACGTGGTTAAACTGTCAAGTGTCCCGCCTCATTCCTCTGACGGGCAACCTCGTGGATTTGCCTGGCTGAAAGTTGCCACCTCAGAGACCAAAATCATGTGAGAACGAGATGGAAACAAATGCAACTTGTCGCAAATGTGATGATTTCTCCCTATTCAACATGCACATGGTTATTACAGCGCTTCAGACTCATTCCCTATCTAGTCTGAGACCCACGGACATACCCGGTACATGCACACAATACACAGCGTTCATTCATTGTTATCAGCTGCCGTCTCAGTCTCCCATTCCCGGGGAAACCTTGGACTGCCCACATCCGATTTGAAGAATCTACTGCGGCAAATTTGTTTACATGTTATCTTCGTCAATGTGAAAGTTCGAGTCAATCAATATCTCTCCTTCTCAAGTCGGCCACAGGCTCCTTTTTTTTTTCCTTTTTGCCAATGCCTTCTGGATCAATATTCCCCTGTACAGTTGACAATATGAGCGCAGCCCGGCCTGCTTGTTGCAATCTGCAACACAATATAAGGTATGCACATATGCACGGAGTGTGCACACTGCACTGAGTACAATAGTATGTCTTGCCCTGAACTGCCTCTAGTAGGCTAATGACAATAATTGCAATAGGCCTACTATGTACAATAAATGTTATTACTGGTTGAGGATCATGCATGTAATGTACACTCTCATTTTACAGACTGCACGCAGACATTGGCAAAGACGCACTTCTCGCTGCCCGCGGTACAGTATGTTAATTCAGACATGGTTTATACAACTGCCATTAATGTCAACATTCACACAATTGCATTGACGCCCACAGGAGAAGCTGTCATAGTCTGCTGGCTCAATAGGGAGTGCTTTTGACACACTTTTCATTTTTAAAATGTATGTGTCTTTCCAATTTCCGCCGTTATTGAAAAATTGCGGGTTTCCGGGGGGGGGGGGAGGGGGGGCGCGATAAGAAGGCAACACTATGTGATTCTAAAGATGGAAGAAAGGTGATCTTAAAAAAATGGAAAAGGAAGAAACACCAAAATTAGTAAATTGATAAAGTCTGCAAGAATTAAAATAGGCCTAGATATATATTCATTTCTTTTGGAAGAGTGCATGTTTATATTGTACAGTACTTTATAACGCATAAGGGTCCTTAGGAAATTGCCGTGGAAATGACAACTTGATAGTGGACATCAGAGTGAAATGGCTATATACATGTCATGTATACACCTGTCCAAATGCATGATTACATCAAATTGCATCAGAATTCTCGCTGCTCACGTTGCACCTCACTGTGCCCAAATCATCATAATTTGAGCATAAAATAAACAGGTATGGCATGCATACAATCAATCGCAAGGTTACCTGTGTGAAATGCTATATGTACAATTGTGCATGAACATGTACTGGTACATACGTACTGTGTCGCATTTATAGATACAACCGTACCACCTTGTACACACAGTTGACAATGCAAATCCCAAATGCCCCATACCACAAACACACACACACACATATTAGCACAATCGACAGTGGAGAAAGAAGTCCACTGACCATGTACATGTAGTGGCCCAGTGAACACATCAATGCAAGACAGACAATTTAATTTCAAAGCATTTCCCTGATCTCCCTGAGTCAACAAAGTCCTGCCATTACTGAGCCCCCCAGGCAGACCCTTGTACAGCAGCCCAGAGCAGTAATTGAATATAACTAAAGCATGTGTACTATGTAGGCCTATGTGAGCCAGCATGGACTGGCAAAAACTGGCAAATCTCTCAGCCACTGGTTACAATCCAATTGATGCACCCAGTACTTCAGACATTAGCTTCCACTCAGAGACAAATTTAAGTGGGGGGAGGGAGAGAAAAGTGAGGGGAGGGAAGTAAGTTCCACAGCTGTGGTGGAATTCCTCAGCCAATTACAATCATCTGTGAAGGTTGTGTTCATGAAAAGGGTCTTCCTGGACAGCTTAGGCCTACATTGGGTCAGCCTGACACCCCCCTACAGCTCAAGAAGACTAGTAATTATATTAAAGGAGACTCCTTCACATTTTCTAAATCACATTTTCCTTCTGCCCAACAACCCTCAACCATCATCAGTCACAAATGTTCACTCCAAGCTGGCTTTTCTAGCCAGCCAAAACAACCTCTGACAAACTTTGAACCCCTGAACTTCACAATTCCGTTTTCCTCGATCTCCTGCATCAACAAATTAGCTTTCTCTTCCTGAATTTTTCCAATCTCTGGACAGAGTTGGAAGCATGTTGCTCCAATGCAAGGACAAGTTTCCTCTATTCTTGTATCACCAAAGTTCATGTAGATCTCTGCACTTATCACCTCCTTCCTATTAACCTTTAGGCCTACGCATTTCAATAGAATGTTATTTATGCAAAGTTTTACCCCTGGATAGAGGCAAACCGAAGACAAGAGATTCAGACTGAATTCAACTGCTTAACCCTAGTAAAAAACCCATTTATATTCATCATGGGTTTGGCCAGAAAACTGCTCAACTGGCTGAATGTATTTAAAGGTAAAGTACATACCACACCACTTCACTACGTGGGAGTGGGACAAGTCAAAGCTAACATACGAAACTGAGTATCAGTAGACCAAATTCACTGAACCAAAGACTTGCAAAATTATGGCCATGATCAAACATGCTGGCAGTCACAGTGAGCTGAGGTTCAGGTCTATTACACTATTTCATCTATTTCACTCGGAACCATCGAACTCACATGTACTGCCCGCACATACATTGGACAGGGATTTGACCTCTGTGCAAAACAATGAGTGGTGGAAGCTAATGGGAAAGTCAACAACCCGTAACATTTGTAAACATCCCAAATACATTTAAGTGTGTCGATCATTATACAAGTGAAGCCTGTTTAAATATCTGTCAATGATTTTGGCATCCTGAATTTTATGGAATGGAAAATTGTCCAAAGAGGCTTTGAATTTTTCAGTGTTGAATTTGTTTTAGAAGAGTCAGGAACTTGAATTATATATCACGTATTCACTGTTTTTTTACAATTCATTTCCTGGTGTACAGATATTCCCTATAATCCAATAGTAAGGTAAAATAACAAATTTAACAAGGTCCTATCTCAGTTTAATAGTGTAACTAACCAAATAATATATAACACAACCCTTTTAAAGACTGATGTAATATAATGCATACACTTGTTAAACATATTTATGCAGATAAGTATACGCTTGCTTAGCAGGGGATTAACCTAAAAATGGTAACCAGAAAAACGAATAATTATGACCACTCACATTCCACGTTAGAATATAATTACTAACAGTGACTGGTGTGTACTACTTGTATACATATTCTAAACATAGTACCAGTCTATTCAGCCAACTTGACAACAAGTGAAAGCCATTGTTGAAGGGACATTTTTCCACACACAGGAAGATAAATGACACACCAAACCCACACAAAGGTTGTAAAGTTATACGGTTCATACTTTACAGTGTCCTGGAGCTTGTGAAAATGCACCATGGGAAAATTACGCATTTTGTTGTTTTTTCAGACAATTTTTACTCAGTTTTTTTTTCTTCAACCAAATCAGCTCTGAATCAAATTTAAAAAAATAGAAATTGGAACATTTCAATGCAATAATTTTTTCAATCACAAATTCCATTTAAAGAAAATGTTCAACCAGTGACAACATTGTTGTGCACTAGTCCCACTTACTGGGCCGCTAGGAGCTCCCCTTAAACGAGTTTAAGGGGAGCTCCTACAGTAGCAGCCCAGTAAGTGGGACTAGTTGTGCACAACATGTCAGTTTCATTTTTGCATAATTATTATCACCTTGCAGTTACCAAATTATGACTAGCATTAGCAATCATCAGTCAAAGTGTTGGTCGTGCGTGAAACAAAAAGAGACCGGGTCGCGACAGTTTCGATACCTGTGGCTCTGTCTGACACTGACACTGTGCAGTGACAACATCTCACAATTCAAAACACGTTTTGTGATCTAGAAATCCAATTAAGAATACGGTACAGACAGGCTACAATATCTGGTGAAACCATAGACCAAGTTGCCTTGCTCTATGGTGAAACTAACACCTAAATGTCTATGAAGGGAAATCAAATTACAATTCAATAAGTCACCCGCCTATCCGATAGACCGACGTAAACAAACGCAATGTTGTTAGCACGTGTACCTAAACTTAGCACGGACCGTACCACAGCCGGCGATGGGTAGGTGTCGGTTTTCAAGTTTATTTTCTTTTTCATGATTTCAATCAACATTTCCAGTTCCAATTCAATTTAAATCAGACCTGGAATCAACTCGATGAAATTTACAACCAGAATTCAGTGAGAGTCGAGAAAAAACATTATGGGGAGAAAGTGTAAATTAGTGAGGCGTTGTGAGTAAACACAATTATTTTTTCAGGGGGGAGGTAAACAGTCAAGAGGTCAAAAATGGGACTTACTGTTCGATCCAGTCCCGTCATCTTTCTTCTTTTTTCGGCTCCTGACACGCTTCAAAACTTGTCCCACTGCAGAGAAGGGGGAGGAAGGATAGTCGACGGGCACCGTTAGAGCTGAAAACAAGCGGCTGTCGGCAGGGAAAAGGGGTGAAAAGGGGGCCACGTGCGAAAGGTGAAACTTACTCATTCCTCGGTTTGGGTCGGTGGCTAGGCTGAGCACACGTTAACGACTGAGAGCAGACGACAGGGTTTTTGTTAGCGTTCGTTGCAAACAAACATTGGACGCGCTTATGTGCGAGTATTGATTGCGGCCGCTTCGACCTGCACGTCGTGCGTGCGCTGGAGCGCCGCGGGTTCCCGACTACTCCTCCTCACCGGGTAGGATTCCCACTAATAGTGGCTTTTAAGTAGGCAGGGAGCCAGACATTGGTGAGTCGGGTTTTTTGGTTGGGGATGGAGCCCTCTCGTGGCGTGCTGCGGAAAGGCAACCCTCAAAAAGAATCGTTGAAAAACTCTTAGTGAAAATGAGATTTGAAGGTTTGCATGGTGAGAATAGCAGGATAATTAGGTTTGCAGTCTCCTGAAGACGAGCAGAGCACACTGTTCGAAACGTCGAGTTCCTCTGGTTCTTTTCAGAACCACACTTACTCACAAAAGAGATTTTACATGGTGTCACCGCAAACCTAATTATCCAACTTTATAGTGAACCTGGGCAAAAACACATACTGCAATGTTGACAACATGAACGCTCATCTTTCTTCCTCCTGATCTATTATGCTCCTGGTTCTTCTCCTTATTACTTTCGTTTTAGCCCTCACCTTGAATGGCCTTTTGGGGCCTTGTGTTGGGCAACTTTCTTACAAAAAACCTATCGTAAAAATGTAACCGGTAATAATAACCAGCTTCACAATTGAAGCAAAATAAATGTTCCAATAAGCTGAGGGTATTTGTTTGATTGTTTTCGATAATAAGCGATATTTTTTGGTGCATTCGTACGAAAGACTGAACGAGTTCATACTAAAATGAAACCCTCCCCCCCCCAAAAAAAAATCTAATTTCCGTAGTACTCGCCCTTTGAACCATGGAGAAATAAGCCCTACTTATTCCACCCTGGTTGGACCGGTCGCAACACCAGTGAAAGTCGGTCCTATTTTTTTTTTTTTTTTTATTATTATTGAAGATCCGTTCCGCCAACTGATGCCTACGGCAGGCGTGCACAATGGAACGGCCTTTTCCCCCCTGAATGGTTTCACGCTGGGCCAACCAAGAGCATCGCTCTCTCCACATTCACATCCACAGCCACTCGACAAAAAAAATAATGATTCCCTCGGCTAAGCCTGTCATCGTATACACATCTCACTCCTGCCCGGCCCAGTTCATGCCGTGACCAGCAGACGCCACAGCACATCCATAATGGCACAACAAAAGTGTTTGTCGCATTATTGAAAGCATATTAATGTAAAAGATACTTACTACCAGGTGAAGAGGAGGTCGCCCGAATACCAGCAACTGCCATTTTCTTTGCTTCTCCCTTCTCCCGGAGCGCCTTTTATAATAGTTCTTTCTTCCTCTCGCAGATATTACGCCTACTCAATCGTACACCAAGTCTACTTTTAAGCTCTTTTCAAAACCAAAACTGATCCATTTCTGGTTGGAACTCTGGCAGTAGCGATTTGATACAGACAGATGTCGTAATTACGTTCCTTGTCACGCGGACGCGTATAGTATTATAAATCGTTACAATTTTATTTTATTTTTTCTCCATTTTTTTTCTTTGGTCGGTGGGCGTTCATAACGATCGTCGATGATGGTTATTATTATCAGTGTATAATTGCGAGAATTGTGCAATGCATACCGTTATCGATTCCCATCCACGCCCGACCCTGAGAAAACCTTCGACATTATTAGAAGCGTGAATCGGGCCAATCTGCGTTGACGAGTGCATGGGGATAGGGGGAGGGGAGGGGAGGGGAGGGTTAAGAGAGAAACCTTGGTATAACACCCGCGCCATTGTGCGTGGGACAATCAACCAAATCGTTTCCCTTCCCATCGTCTCTCTCTCTTCTCATTTCTCCCGACCTCTCCCGTTAATTCTAGTAGCTTAGCCACTTGTCAACCGTTTCATCGGAGCATCGGTGATTTGGAAACATCACAGCTTCAACAATGGAACGGCCAATAACGGGGGGGGGACAGAAACAAAAAGATAGATTTCATTATTGAGTAGTTTCAAAAGATCTAAAATTTAGTGAGCCTGACGTTTCGATCCTAGCAGGACCTTTCTCTGCCTTTGAGAAAGGTCCTGCTAGGATCGAAACGTCAGGCCCACTAAATTTTAGATTTACATTTTGGTAATTTTAGTCAGTAAGCAGTTTGCAACATTTTTGTATATCACCTTAAGTTTCAAAAGATAAACAAAACATTGAATTTTTCTTTTTCGTCAGAGTATAACCAGCTACATGACACTCATTATGATTACGCATAATCATTTTTCAGGAGTTTAAGAGAAAAAAATCAACTTCGTAGGCTTTCCCTCATCCTGAGTTTTCTGAAACAAAACGACGGTGCTTTGATGAATGATGAGAAAGTTTACTTCAGAAGGGCGTGGCTAAAAAAAAGAGCCGGTAACTCAACGATTCGTGCAGTGTGCCCGTCAGAGTACCAAAGTCAAACTTGTATTGAACGGCGTATTGAATAGCGAGACATACAAGTTTAAAAATGTATTACATGGGATATGGACGACAATCCTCTTTTGAGCAAAGGGGGGGGGGATTTCCAAGCACAGTTGGTTTGGGTGCCTCAATCATCCCCTTTGAAAGTGGCCCCGGAGGACATTTCGAAAAAAAAATCGTACACGAAGTCGTCACGAGCTCCCGCATCAATAACCTGCCCACAAGAAGAGTCGTCCACCCCATTGTGTATAGGGAACTAGTGACCACCCCCACCCCTTCCCACACTCCCCATTACGGCCGAGGTATAACCTTGGGTTTGCAAGCCAAGCAATTAGCGACCACTCCCAGGGACGCAGTCGGGCGGGGCGGGAGAGGGAGTAGAGGGGAAAGGAGGAGGACACTCGACGAGGGGGAAACAAAATCGATTGTCCACACGGGAGAGTCACGGTCAATTGAACCGGATGCTTTCGTCGGTTACAACCGCCGTGGGTTCCCGCCGGGAATTTCCGCCCCCGTGTACGTGTAACAGTGCATTGCGTCGGCCGTCACGCACATAAATACACGCGGGACCGCTCCATCCACAAGCCATCACGCGCACTTGCCTGCCCTATACACTATTGCGCTAACGCTTTCGAGGGAGGAAGAGGAGAAGGAGACAAATAAGTTCCAAAACGATCAGACGAGTATAATGTCGTTTTTTTGCACGCGATGGTGACTAATCGAACAAGCGGCACGGACCACCAATGGGTTGGCCGTCTCTTTAACACCGGGAACGGGTCGAAGCGCAGCCGCAAATGAGGCCCGCGGCGTGCGTGCGTGCCCTTCGACAGAGGTAAAGAACCGGACCAAAGCGAACTTAGATTATTTTCGGGAGCGCCGATCATGCCTCGTTAGGAAGCGCCGCTATAAACAACACTCGGCACCAGACTGCTCCGACTGGCTGGCTGGCTGTCTTGACCGACTATCTGAACGGGTATTAAAATAAACATGATCGAGCGAGTCGCGTTTATCAAATTAGAAACAAGATCATAAACTACGCGGTCCAAAAGGCAGGAATGTGTATGGATAGCCTGTCAGTGTCTGTCAGTGCGTGCGCTGTGGGTCTGTCAATCGGTGTACCAAATTTTATGGGTCTGTCATTTTGTGTACAAAATTCACGGGTCTGTCATTGTGTGTACAAAATTCATGGGTCTGTCATTATTGTGTACAAAATTCATGGGTCTGTCATATTGTGTACAAAATTCATGGGTCTGTGATATGGTGTACAAAACGTATGGGTGTGTCATATTGTGTACAACATTCATGGGTCTGTGATATGGTGTACAAAACGTATGGGTCTGTCATTTTGTGTACAAAATTCATGGGTGTGTCATATTGTGTACAACATTCATGGGTCTGTGATAATGGTGTACAAAACGTATGGGTCTGTCATTTTGTGTACAAAATTCATGGGTGTGTCATATTGTGTACAAAATTCATGGGTCTGTGATATGGTGTACAAAACGCATGAGTCTGTCATTTTGTGTACACAAGTCATTGGTCTGTAATTTTGTGTACCAAATTGTGTGGGTCTGTCATTTTGTGTACAAAACATATGGGTGTGTCATTTTGTGGGGGTCTGTCATTGTGTGTGCGGACTTTATGGGGGCTGTTCATTAAAATAATGTGTACACATTTCAATGAGCGACAATGCAAATAATTATGTGTATGCGGGAGGCCGGCAGATCCAAAAGCATTAGATTTAGACAAGGTAGGCCTGGGTGGAGTCGTGTCCGTCAGATCAGCGGCATGTTTTCCTTGACAGATTGCTGCAAATACAAATTAACAAAATTATGGATTGTGACTTGGACCCAGGAATCAGGTCTCATTTCTCCGTGACTCGGACAAGACTAGTCTTGACTCGAGTCCCGATTAAAAAACAAAACAAATCGGACTCGACCTGCTATGGTTAGGTCCCGGATTCGGACTCGGATTCGGACTAGGATTCTGTTTCTGATTCGGTTTCTGTTTCGGGTTCGGACTCGGAAGCGGAATGGGAACCATCTCGCCAATGTGAATCGGGTTCGGACTCGGACTCGGACTCGGATTCGGATTCGGATTCGGACTCGGATTCGGACTAGGAAGCGGAATTGGATTCGGACTTGAAATTGTGACTCGGATTCGGCCGCGAATTCGGACTCGGATTCGGACTCGGATTCTGTTTCTGATTCGGTTTCTGTTTCGGGTTCGGACTCGGAAGCGGAATGGGAACCATCTCGCCAACGTGAATCGGATTCGGACTCGGCCTGACTCGGACTCGGATTCGGATTCGGACTAGGAAGCGGAATTGGATTCGGACTTGAAATTGTGACTCGGATTCGGCCGCGGATTCGGACGCGGATTCGGACTCGGATTTGGAATAGATTCGAATTGGAATAGATTCGAATTGGAATAGATTCGAATTGGGATAGATTCGAATAGGAATAGATTCGAATTGGAATAGATTCGAATTGGAATAGATTCGAATTGGAATAGATTCGAATTGGAATAGATTCGAATTGGAATAGATTCGAATTGGAATAGATTCGAATTGGAATAGATTCGAATAGCCTACAAGTAGCCTATAATTCATGTTTCAACCTTTTCACCTATCATCGAGGTCAAGGCACCAATGCGATGCTCGCTATAGTTGGCACATCTCTCCTGGTGCGTGAATGTAGTCAGCACAGAGCTAAAATTGTCCCCTAACTTCGAAGGACAAAATAGGCCTATAGCGTGCAGACCTTTCATTGTGCACTGCGTACATTGTGCACTACTTTTGCTTCTTCTTTTTTTAACCGATCGCCCAGGAGCGTGGGGCATAGCGGGCCTTGCATCCCATTATCGTCCGTTTCTTCTCGGCTCTCTCTACGCTCTGTCTGGCAGCTCAGAGAGCGTGGAAGTCTTCATTATACACAGGCCGATAGATTGATTGTCTGAAGAGGCACTTGGGAGCGTGTGGACATGCACGGGACGTGGGAGAGAGAGAGAGAGGGGGGGGGGAGGGAGGGGGAGGGAAAAGACTACCAGCCACTGGCGAGGCCGCCCTGCCTGGCAAATTCATTTTCCATTTGATGCGATTCAATCCCGACTCCAAGAGGTTGGGGTATGGGGTGGGAGAGTAGCATTGTGCAGCATGCGCGGGAGAGGGATTGAGAGAGAAAGAGGGGGCCGGGAGGTAGAGAGAGAGGTATGGAGGGCCATGGAGGGGGAAATGGGGAGGGAGAGGGAGAGGGGGGGGGAGAGGGCCGGAGGGAGGCAGAGAGAGGGAGGGGAGAGATAGGGGGAGAGGACGAGGGGGGGGGGTAGGTAGAGAGAGAGAGAGGGAGGGGAGAGAGGGAGGGGAGAGAAGGGGAGCCTTAGGACGAGAGAGGTATATAGGGAGGGAGTGGGGAAGAGAGTGGGAAAGTGGGGGAGGGGGAAAGAGAGGGGGAGAGAGAGAGAGAGAGAGAGAGAGAGAGAGAGAGAGAGAGAGAGAGAGAGAGAGAGAGAGAGAGAGAGAGAGAGAGAGAGAGAGAGAGAGAGAGAGAGAGAGAGAGAGAGAGAGAGAGAGAGAGAGAGAGAGAGAGAGAGAGAGAGGGGGGGAGGGAAAGAAAGAAAGAGAGGGGAGCCAGGGAGAGACAAGAGACACAGAGAGAGACTGACAGAGGCAGATAGACAGAATACAGAGAAGGAATGAGAGAGACCGAGAGACCGAGAGCGAAACAGGGAGTCAGAGAGATTGAAAGAGACAGAAAGGAGTAGACAGAGAGAAATAGGAGGGAAGGGAAAGCGGAAGAGAGAAGGGATAGAGGAGGGAGGGGAGAGATAGACAGATACACGAGGGAGAGAAAGCGTGTATACCATCCAGCAAAACCAACACTAGCAGCTATCGAATAACGCGCTCAAGTACCTCGGTGTATAATACTCTTCTCTCGACCGCGCGCGCCAGAGGCAAATTATTACGGAACTATATCCATCCCCCATCCTCGAAAAAATGAAACTGCAGAGTTAAAGCTAACGCTGCCTGTACATAATATAGCTATAGGTACACAGTTTTCGTTCATTTCCACCGAGTGGGGTCATTTTCTGAATCGGTCGCGTTAATTACCTCGGCGGCAGCCAAGATTAATTATTCACCGTGCACGGCTGAAAGAGTGCAGCGGGTCAGACGCTGCACAAACCCCGGTGGTTATTTTCTTCGAAAATTGGCCAAGAACAATTTTTGAACCGGGGGGGGGGGTGGTCTCGCTCTGAAAGGCGGGACTGTAGCTATAGGACTATAGAGTCAGAGCCTCTCCCAGTTAGGGACCTACCTTTGCCGAGGTGTGGGCGCCAGTCAGAAGCATCCAAACCATTTCCTGTCGACACTATTCCCTGGCTGGTCATACCCACATTCAACCGGTTGCAATTAGCCGTTCGGAGCTCTCACAAGTCGTGACAACAGCTGCAACTCTTCTCGAAAGCTTTACCACCTATAGATACAGCGTAAAACAACAGTCACCGCCGTTTCCAAAAGTGCAGGAGTATTGCTGCGAAGAGCCACGCAGCCGCGTGCTAATCTATACGAAGACACGCTTCCGCAAGCGGCAGAGCCACTACACGCGATCACCATGGATTCTCAACAGAAGTAATTTTTCGTAGTTTTCCACGGAAGGGCAATTGTGAATCTGATGGGGATTTGAATCTGAACCTTTTGATTGGTATGGGCACTCTGCCAGCTGAGCTATCCAGCCCTCAGGTGGGGGCCTCGTAAACGGTCCCAATATCGCCTGTCGGAAGCAATTACCCTTTACTGCCGTATACCAAGGATCACACCTTCATTTTCGCCATACGTATAGCATACACCAACGCCTACTAGTTACCAACCCGGCTTGATCCGGAATCACACAAAGTGGACGCAGCTTTTTTCATTATCATTATCGAATTGCATTTCCACCCTAAGACTGCCCAAGGGTAATCCCGTATAGCACATCCGATCTAAATCTGAAATATTGCCATTTAGTCCTTGTATATAACGTGCAGGAGCAATGTCTCTGCGGTTTAAAGCTATACGGCCCGAACCCAAACTTTGAAAACACGACGACCACTTTGTGCTCAAGTGTAGAGGGCTATTGGATTCTAAGGAGATGTTGAAAGTGCTGTTTCCCTGATGAAACAACCGGCATGTTTTGTTTGGAAGTGCTGTTTTTCAAAAGCAGTGGAAATCGCAACCCTCATCATCTTTCCTGCATTCCTCCTCCTCCTCCTTCTCCCCCTCTCAATCCTTCTCCTCCTTCTCTTCCTCCTTCCCCCCTCCTTCTCCTCCGTCTCTTCCTCCTCCTCCTCTTCCGTCTCTTCCCACATTCTCCTATTCCTTCTCCTTCTCTTCCTACTCCTCATCCTTCTCTCACCCTCCTTTTCCTCTTCCTTCTCTTCTTCCTTCTCCCCTCTTCTTCCTACTCCTTCTCTTCCTTCCCCTTCCTCATTATCTTCCTCCTCCTTCTCTTCCCCAATCTCTTCCTCCTACTTCTCCTCCTTTTCCTTCTCTTCTTCCTTCTCCAATCATCTTCCTACTCCTCCCCTTCTCTTCCTCCTCCTTCTCTTCCTCCTCCTTATCCCGTTCCTCATTCTCTTCCTCCTCCCCCGTCTTCTCCACCGCCTTCTCCTCCTCTTACTACTCCTTATCCTCCTTCGCTCCCTCCTCTTCCTCCTTCTCTTTCTCCTCTTCCTTCTCTCCCTCCCCTTCGTTCTCTTCCTCCTTCTCTTTCTCCCATCCCTTCTCTTTATTATGAGATCATGAGAAATCATCCAATTCACGAGAAGGAATTCAAACGGGTCGAATTTGCAATTCGCAATTTAGTTGGCACTTCAAGTTCAGCATTCCTAATCCAACAGACATAATAAAACCTATTCAAATACCCCGAATTGTCCATAAACCACCCTCGGGAGGTCGAGCAGGATGATCCAAATACCATGACCGTGCTTCTCAAATTGACCAGAATGCTGTGCACTGCTCAAAATAATACGCGGAGGGGCTTGAAACAGAGACCTCTGGTTTCAGTTTAATAGCGTATCGGCGCTCCTACTATAAGCTATCCAGCCCTGGTCTTTGATATGATATCATGGTCATTCACGGGCTATACAGTGACATTAGTACGGGGATGGAGGGGGGTCAGGTACTGGATTTGCGACATGCCTGTGAAATGTCCCACCGGGTCGCCCGCAAAGGGCGGGGAGGGATGGATACGAACATAGAATTGCAACGTTGTCTGGCGCCCGCAGGGCTTCAGACGGATACCGGCAAATTTGGAAGAGCCAACGATATGATACAATAGTCAGGGGAGAGGGAGGGACCGGTTCGTGCACGTATATACCCGATCAGGATCAGTCAGCCCACCACACAATCCAACTATACCACATACATTATTACTATAGCACTCGGAGAGCGCAGACCTCCGCCAAGTACCGTTTACCAGTAATGTCAACGGACATTTCAAAGTGACCCTGAATCCAGGATTGGATCCGGATCGTCACCCCAACTGAAAAGAATCACCTCGAGCAGTGCATGAGAATACCGACATACAATATAACTATAACGATACTGTAACGGCACTGTTATTTTGTTAACAGAGAGACAGAGAGACACAGAGACAGACAGCGAGACAGAGAGACAGAGAAACAGAGAGACAGAGACAGTGAGACAGAGAGACAGAGATACACAGAGAAAGGGAGACGGCGATACAGAGAGAAACAGAGACAGAGAGACAGAGAAAGGGAGAGACAGATAGACAGAAAGACAGAAAGACAGAGACAGAGAGACAGAGAGACAGAGAGTCAGAGAGACAGAGAGACAGAGAGACAGAGATTTGATTTTTAAGAAATCTTTATTTAAAACTTAGGGGAAAAAAGGGCAGAAACTGATTAGTATCTTTCGAGGATAATTAAGTTCCAAATTGAAGACAGGGCAGGGAGAAACATAAAAAGAAAATAATGAGAGAGACAGAGAGACAGAGAAACATAGAGACAGGGCGGCAGAGAGACAGAGCAGCAGAGAGACAGACAGACAGACAGACATGACATACAGACAAACAGATAGACATTTAAAGGTGACGACCGAAGCATGCAATGCTGTATTGGGCCTTTAATACTTGGACAAGAGTGATGCCCGGATTCGGAGGGCCCGAGCGGTATACGAAGTGCTTATAGGTACCTCAGTCGTCATCTTGGGTCATGTATATACGAGGTATAGGTATATATAGTTATACACCTATGCCATTCTGATGCAGATAAGAGGGTATAGTCCTTAGTAAGGACCCCTTACACGACGAGGTGGACCCCCCCCCCCCATCAACACCGGACCAGAAGGGCGCTATAATAAGTGCAAATCTATACTCCGTCGATCGGCAGAAACACGATGCGCGCAGCTATCAATGCACCACAGAAGAGGCACTTGATATATGAAAAACCTTTATTGAGTGTGTGTGTGTGTGTGTTAGAAAACAAACCAACCAAATAGGGGGCCAGCACAGGGATCCTAGAACGCAAGGGGCGAGAGACTAGACTAGACTATACGGGAACAGAATATTCTACAGTCACCCTCTTGATGTATTAATACCCGAGATTGTAAACGACTCTTTGACTGGTCGGTCTCTATACAGCGAGCCTGCCCGACCTGCACTGCCCTGATCATGCGTGGTTTAGGCAGGATACGGGACTGAGTGTCGAGCCCCGAGCAGCATATTAAAGGCCCCAATACAACATTGGAAAGACCAGAAAACATCCATGTCCACACATTTCTTTCTAATTTACACAGTTTACACAGTTTGTAGTTTATCATGATAGAATCCTTATGTTGAAATACTACGGGCTGGGATGCTCGATAAATCTTTACTCAAACATCGACAAATAGTTTATTACTCGCGAGTACTAAACTATTTCTTACACTACAGAACGGTGCAAAAACCGTGACGGTTTTTTTTTTGGCCTTTTTCTACTTTCACAGAATACCATTTGAGCTAAAACCTTCGAACAGAAATTACACAGCGTAAACGCGTTGGTCTGTAAAATGGTTTGCCTAACTGTCCAAAACATTTGTTGGTTTGTTTTTGTCTCTTTTTTGGGGGGTCAAACAAACCAAGGAAAAACTGAGTGGGAAAACGTTTTGAACAAATTGAAAAATGTTTTGATTTGTTTGTATAATTATGACTGACACGATCCAACAAGTATAGGCTTCTGTTTGCAAAAATAATGTTACCAATTGATATCCAGCGCTGGTGATGTTAGTTTCATTATAATTTTTTAATATTTTTTAATTTATTTTTGTACAGTGAATTGAGCAAAACCGAGCGCTTTGATATCAAAGCGCGCACGCCACTTTGAATGAATCAAGGCACACACACAAAAAGGCCATAACGTTGTCTGGAGCGCTATCAGTATATTATAGGCTGGTCGGGGTTTGTGCGCGAGTCAATGACGGCGGTCTCGTCACTGCGAGGGCCCGGGGGAGCCCACTGTGTTTTCTTTTCCGTATTCTTCTTCCTCTGGGCTTCTCGGGAACCATCAACGCCTAGAGGGCGGGGGTTGTGAGCCGACGCCGAGATGCCCGGGTGCTTATTATCGGGGATGGCGCTCGAGTCTTCCCCCTGTATAGGAATGTCTTCCCCATCTCCCTCTCCCTCTGACTCTCTCCCTCAAATCCGTCCTTCCCTCCACGAACGCTCCCTCCCCTGCCTCCCACCCCCTTGGCCTCTCTTTCCCCCTCCCTACTTCTCTTTCTGCCTCTCCTTGCCTCTGTCTCTCATTCCCTCTCTGCCTTTCTCGTCCCCCTCTGCCTCTCAGCCTCTCTCGTTTCCTCACTGCCTCTCCTCTCCCCTCTGCCTCTACTCTTTCTCAATACTTCCATGTGCCTCTATCCTTCCCTCTGCACATCCGTCCCTCCCTGCATCTCCCCTCTTTCTCTCCTTACATATCTGACTCTTCCTCCCTCTCTGCCTCTCCTCTCTTTCTCCCCTTTCCTTTCTTTCTCTCCCTCCATCTCTGAATCTCCCTTCCCTCTCTGCCTCTCTCCTTCCATGTCTTCCTCTCCAAACATCTCTACCCCTCCTTTCCTCCCCCTCTCTCTATATCTGCCTCCCTCTTTCCCTCTCCCTCTCCACGTGTCATTCCCTCTTCCCTCTTTTCACCCCACTACATGTTCCTCTCTCCCTGCCTCCCTCCCCTGCTCTTCCTGCCTCCCTGCCCTGCTCTCCCTGTCTCCCTCCCCTGCTCTCCCTGCCTCCCTCCCATGCTCTCCCTCTCCTGCTCTCCCTGCCTCCCTCTCTCAATCTACCCCTTCCTTCAACACCCACCATCTCCTTCCTCTCCTTGAACCCCTCTCCCCCCCCCTCTTCCCACCATCCTCCCAACTCATTCCCACCATCCTCCCCTCCCTGGCTCACGTTCCCCCTCTAAACATTTTTTGGGGCGCACAGATACCAATCAGGGTAACTGATCCCAGGGCCCAGACGTGTGCCTGCTACCATCCGTAGCTCGGGCCTTGTGGCACCGCGCTGCGCCGACCCCATCCCCATCACCAGCCAGGGCTCGCATCACGTTCTCCTCTCCGGATTCAATAAGAAACGGCCGGAGGAGGGGAGGGGGTGTCTTATTCATAGCAGCGAATTTAATGGTCTATGCTTGCTTTGCGGGGGGGGGGGGTGACAGTAAGGTTGGGGGAGGAGAGGAGATAGACATTCTCAAGATGGATGAGGAAGACAAAGAGATACCGACCAAAAAAATTAAAATGATAAAAAGGTGTTAATGTGAAACACGAATGTTCCAACCTTTCAGACACTTCTCTCCCCTTCAATTCAGAAATAATTTATTCACAATCAAGATTTCTTGACACTTCGCAGAGGCAGCAGAACTCTGGGCAGGTCAGAAATCGGATGATATACACCATGTATCTACAAATAGTCTTCGTTTTACTTCTGAAGAGACCGCTTTCAGCTGTCTCGTTGACAGAATAATGCCATTTATAACTGGCTGTCATCTTGTTTGCATGGGTTTCATGGGCAGCGCTGGCTTGGGGTCACACCACACTTGACATTCAAGTAGGGAAAGTGCACAATGGATGGCCTGTACTATGTTTGTGCACAAAGAGCATTGGCCGAATCCAAGGATTGGTGCACGTGTGAATTTGTGCCACAGGGATTGTGCACATCTAAAGGTCCTGTGGGTCTGTGCACTTATTGTCGGCCAACAGGTTTGTGCACAAATCAATGAGCCAGAGGTTTGTGCACAAAAATAAATAAACCACAGGTTTGTGCACAAATCAATGAGCCAGAGGTTTGTGCACAAATAAATAAACCACAGGTTTGTGCACAAATCAATGAGCCAGAGGTTTGTGCACAAATAAATAAACCACAGGTTTGTGCACAAATCAATGAGCCAGAGGTTTGTGCACAAATCAATAAACCACAGGTTTGTGCACAAATAAATAAACCACAGGTTTGTGCACAAATCAATGAGCCAGAGGTTTGTGCACAAATAAATAAACCACAGGTCTGTGCACAAATCAATGAGCCAGAGGTTTGTGCACAAATCAATAAACCACAGGTTTGTGCACAAATAAATAAACCACAGGTTTGTGCACAAATCAATGAGCCAGAGGTTTGTGCACAAATCAATAAACCACAGGTTTGTGCACAAATCGGTGGTCATTAGGTCTGCACAAAACAAAAGTAAACAGCACAATGTTTGTGCATTACAGAATGACCCCTCAAGTTTGTGCAGAAAGGAACAGCCAATAATATCGGCCCAAATCACCAGTCAAAATGTCTGTTCCGCAATGATTGGCCATCATGTTTATGTACATTGGTGAATAGTGTGCAAATCAATGGACCCTTTTTCATTGCACACAAAGGTATGGCCAATAGGGTTGTGCACAGACATAAAACCCATTCGTACAATGCTTACTTAACCAGTTCAAGCCGGGCCCAATTTCCAGTGCACATGAAAACCATATGGCAGTTTTTGAACAATGTGTCATATTCAAGACTCGCTAAGCAATAGGAAACAATACATAAACATGTACCTGTATATCTGTGAAATAAATCAATATAAAGAGTATATCATGTGTACAAGTGAATCAAACCTGGAACGATTCGGACGTCAGCGTGGCTATGGTCGAGTGATTATCTGCATTGCATTGTCAATGGAGCACAGCGCGACTGTGAATATGTACAGAGTGTCCGAGTAGCCCATGTACTTCTTCTTTTGTGTCCATCATCTCTGATTTGGTTCAAATGTTGGGCCAGGCACTTGCGCAGCTGAGGGCCTTCCTATTCGCACTTGCCAGATCTTCTAGGCAGCACTCGTCCTCCAGGAGTGGGACATCTCAGTAGATGTTGCATTGTCTGCTCTGAAACACCGCATTCACAGGTCGGATCGGCCACATCAGCATAGCCCCCACTTGCTCAGGTTGGCTTTGCTACGACCCATGTCTGTGTGTAGTCTGTTGAGGGACTTCCACAGCCTCCACTCAGATTTGTGGCCAGGTGCCAATTGCTCACTGGTTGGGATGGGCAGCTTTGCCACGTGTTGTTTCTCGTCTCGCCGCCCCTCCCACAGTGCTAGCCTAGTTGTCAATGAGGGGGGCTGAGACAATGGTTGGACTGCATGAAGAAAGCTCTTCCTCGGTTTAAGGCGGCTCGGGGCGGGTTGGTGGATATGACATGGATGGCGAGTGTCATCAGTTTGCCTCCTGCGTTCTGTCCTGCTGGCGACTGATCTGCGGATGCCAGGTGAGGCAATCCCAGCTAGAACATATAGGCTGTCAACATTTGTTGGTCGAAGACACCCAGTGATGCATCTACAGCTGTCGTTGAGGGAAGCATCGACTTTCTTAGCATGGACTGATCTTTCCCAAACTGGACAGGCATATTCAGCCCATGTACTGAAAGCCTTTGACCGCAGACTAGCCTCTGCTCCAGGCGGTTAAATCTTTGAGGTGGTCGGCCGAAACTGAGTTTACAGTTTGCGGTGAAATCATTGGGGGGGGGGGGGTTTCCACTGCTTGTCCAACAATTGTTGGGCTGTGGGACGTGCCAACACGCTCTTTCCCGTGGCAGCGCGCCATCCCTTGATCATACACACTAAAGGTCCCACGATAGCGCAATGGTTGCCGCTAATCTGGCAATTCATATTGCAACTTGTGTCAAAACGGGTCTTTGTCGTACTACATATTGCTTTGTGGTATACTGAAAAGAATCTTTGTTTGAAATTTGGACAATAGCGGTGCTAGGATTCGGAGGGCCTGTCAACTAGCAACACTTGGCACTTTGAATCCAGAGGACCCAGGGCAATGTGGTTAAAGTTTCATTAACCAGCCTGCTGACACATTCCTTCTGATTGGCAACACTGCATATTGGCAGAGTAAAACAATGTACCGGTATATACATTTATTATCCAATTGGGTTTCAATCTTACTTGAAACGGTCATCTGAAGAGACAGGAGAGTTGCAATGAAAGGGCCAAATAAGTATATTCAAGAACTTGGGTTCTGATCTCTCTCTGTCTCTCTCTCTTTCTCTCTCTCTGTCTCTCTCTCTGTCTCTCTAGGAAATCTTTAAAATTCCAACATGATTAAGTAGCCCATCCCCAACAAAGCATTGGTTAACAACGGTGACCACATTTTCTCATTTTCTAGGCGGTCTTGTTTTGAAAGGAGAGATTAGATGCAAACTCAATCCCCCAAGATTGCTCTTTCCTCAGGGCAAGTTCAAGCCTGCTCAGGAACAGGGGTGTAACTTTTGGCCCCGCCGGGGCGAGACAAAATTCCCCGGGGCAAAACCGGGTTGAATTTCTAGTAGTGGGGGAAAAGGATTGAACAAAAATCTCGGGATCGGAGCCGAGATTACGGAGAGTGTGAAAAGCCCTTGAGCTACCGGTAGGGCCAGAGACCAAGCCTGGCACTTGGTCAGGGCCTGAGAGTGAGTGTGTGGGCCAATTGTTGAGATTGAGACAGAGTCCGATCCAGAGTCTGACCCAGGTATGTACAAAGACCCAAAGGACAAAGCGGGTTTACTATCCCCCCCTTAGAAACACTCGAGCAAGACTCGATCTGAGCAAGTGAGAAGTGAAGGAGTACATCAGGCCCGTATGAGGCGGGATAAAACCCTGATGATAGCAGTGCCAACAAGATTCCATTGCGTCAAGTACGGGTGACCTTGTGCTAGGGCACCTGGTCTCAAGTCACACTCTCACATCCACAACCGCTGACTTTTCCCACCGTCAGTCTCCGTTGTACACTGTGTGACATCCACCACAAAATACGATATTTACAAATGCACAGTTAGGCTCTCAATCCCCGACCTCCCCCCCCTCTCTCTCTCTTTCTTTCTCTCTCTCTCTCTCTCTCTCTCTTAAAACTTGCATTTCTGGTGCGACTGGCACAAAGGGGGAGGGATGAAGCAAGCAGGGCCTGTCACTTCCCGGGGCCAGGGGAAGTAGGAGGAGGAGGAGGAATCACTGGATGGTGGAGAATTCCTGCAGGATGCTCTGCTGCTCCAAGTTGCTGATGACCACGTTCCGACGGAAGTCGCCGATGATGGCCCGAACCTTGGATAGGGGGGAGAGGGGGGAGGAGGGAAAAAAGGCAGCCGGTTAATGATCAATGGAGGGACCGGTGTGCTGCAAACGCTTGTACTTTGCATAAACTCAAAGCGACTCTCTTTTAGGCTAGTACTCAGGCACCAACTTCTCCGGCATTGTGCAGTGCGTGCATCTGCATCTATCAATGACGGAGAGGATCGGCCGGTCCAATCCAAACAGGACCTTTCTGTGAGGTGGCATTCATCTTGATCCTGGTAGGGATGCTAGGATCCTTGTAAGGTCCTGCTAGGATCGAAACGTCAAAGCCCTCATAATCATTGGGTATTTGGGTGGGTGGTGTGGTGGTTGGGTGGGTGGGTGGTTGGGTTGGGTGGTTGGGTGGGTGGGTATGTGGGTGGTTGGGTGGTTGGGTGGTTGGGTGGGTGGGTATGTGGGTGGGTGGTTAGGTGGGTGGTTGGGTGGTTGGTTAGGTGGTGGGTGGTTGGGTGGGTGGGTGGGTGGGTGGGTGGGTGGTTGGTTGGGTGGGTGGGTCGGTGGTTGGGTGGGTCGGTGGGTTTTTGGGTAGGTGGTTGGTGGGTGGGTGGGTGGGTATGTGGGTGGGTGGGTGGGTATGTGGGTGGGTGGGTGGGTTTGTGGGTGGTTGGGTGTTTGGGTTTTTGGGTACAGGGGTGTGTAGGTGGTTGGTGGGTGGGTGGGTAGGTGGGTATGTGGGTGGGTGAGTATGTGGGTGGTGGATGGGTTTTTTGGTGGGTGGGTAGGTGGGTGGGTATGTGGGTGTACTCACAAGCAATGTGAAGAAAGCTGTCTCTTTGGGCTTCTCGGCATAGCGCTCATACTGGTCCAGACTGTCTTGCAGCTTGAGGGTCAGGGTGTCGTAGTTTGTCCGCACAACCTCCAGGACCTGAGAGACGAGGTGGGGGAAGGGGGGGGGGGAGTGGAGTGGAGTGGGGGAAAACCAAATTCCTCAGAGCACTGCTTTCTTTGTCATCTTTCAAAATCAATCCAAAGTTCCCAGTCAGCTGCTTCCCATTGGGCTGATTATTCTGACTAAAGTGTCGCTACACTGGAACGTCGTTACAACGAATGGTGTTGCGAGCCTTGGACGTTTTGCAGATCCAAGTCTATGGTGCATTTACACAGCTACAACAAATGTATCTGTTAATACTAGAGCATGAGTCCTATACAATGTAGCACTGGAGTATGACATGGCTTGAGTCACACACAGACACAGCTGAAATTGTAGTGGCACCATATGTGGGTGTGTGTGAGGGTGTGTTTGTGTGTGTGTGGCAACAGGGCAAAACCCCTCTCACCGGATGAAACCACAAACACCATACCTGTTCCTCTGTCAGCGCAGTTTGCTTGTTGGCAGTGGACCACGAGTCAATCTTGGGCGTGAAATGGTTGATGATGGCTCTGCAAAAGAAGAAAGGAAAGCAAACAAAAAAAGTCACTCAGAAAGTGAGAGGGGGAGAGGGAGAGGGAGAGGGAGAGGGAGAGGGAGAGGGAGAGGGGGAGGGAGAGGGAGGGGGAGAGGGAGAGGGAGAAGGGTGAGGGAGAGGGAGAGGGAGAAGGACAGGCAGAGGCAGAGGCAGAGGCAGAGGAAGAGGCAGAGGGATAGGGAGAGGCAGAGGCAGACGAAGAGGAAGAGGCAGAAGCAGAGGCAGAGGCAGAGGCAGAGGCAGAGGCAGAGGAAGACAGACAAATTGCATCACCAGCAGTCAGTCAGAGGCAAGTATTTCATACCTGATATTGACAAGGCTAGCCGTAAGCCTGTTGGCAGTGTCCTTGTATTCTCCATTATTGGTAGAGTGCCGGAGAGCTGTGACAGAACAAAGAATGAAAAACAAAATTTTAAAACAAATATGCACGTAGTGACCCGTTTGCAGGAACCACTTCGATCAAAATTTTCAGGACTGAGCCACACTTTTCCAAAAAGGAGATTATTCTGATCAGCGCCAAAGACCAACTGCGACTTTGTTAAGCGTCTCGAATACTTTTCCCTCACCCATGGAATACAGGTTGTCGAAGGCCTGGTGCATGCGGATGAGTTCGTAGTACAGCTCGTCATAGCTCCCCGGAGTGGGCAGAAACGTGTCGCCATAGGTGATGAACAAGTTGAAGAGGTTGATCACCTGGCAGCATGAAAAATAAAAAAGATAAAAAAGTCAAACAAATGAAGGAGGAACTGACTGGGGAACTTGTGAAAATTTTTGACAAAATTCGGAGGGGCCGGATGTTTTGATCCTATAGCAGGGAAAAAACAAATAGGAAGGATAGAGTAACTGGGACATGGATGACAGACAGTGGACAAAGGGGATAGCTGGTAGGGTGAGATCAAAAGGAAAGGGTTTGGGTAGGGATTAGCAAGTGGAAGGGGGAAACATCAAAGGGAAAAGGCAAAAGAGGGGGAGTGAACACAAAAGAGGGATAATACGTAAATTAGCAAAGTCATTTTATTAAGTCGGCAGTTTGCAACATTTTTTCATATTTAATACTGTAGTTAATTTTGAAAAATGGGGAAAAAAAACACCCAAAATGGATCAGGACCTGAACCCGAGACCTCTGGTTTTGCGTTCCAGTCAAAACAAATTTGTTGCCATTTTTTCAAAGCTTCTGACCCTGTTTGATGTATAATGAGCACTGCTTTTGTGAGATTGCCACCTTCTTCTTCTTGGGTATGAGGCAAGCAGCAATTAGAGGTGCTGCTGTCTCAAGTTGTTGTCGTTCGCTTGGGCTCAATCAGAAGAGCGAGACCAGTTACCAGGGCCCACCAACTACTGTAGGAGGTCGACAACATGGGCCCCAGATTGCCACCTGAATAGAAGAAATACAGGTGTCTCGGGCAGGGATTCCAACCAGCGAGTCTCGCTTTTGTTTCTTTTCTAGTGCAGGTATCTGAACCGCTGGACCGCCTATAAACCCTAACCCTATTAACCCAAATCTGCATCGTGACGACAGGCGTCGTTTCCGTACCTGACAGGCCAGCTCAAAGATGTTGTAGTGGGACACCAGCGCCGACTCGTTGCCCAACAGGAACTTCAGCAGACTGATCAGGGCTGGCGGAGAGGCAGGAGAAACGGGCAAATGTATCTGTTAATACTAGAGCATGAGTCCTATACAATGTAGCACTGGAGTATGACATGGCTTGAGTCACACACAGACACAGCTGAAATTGTAGTGCCCCCATATGTGGGTGTGTGTGTGAGGGTGTGTTTGTGTGATCAGGGCTGGCGGAGAGGCAGGAGAAACGAGCGAGACAAAGACAAAAAAAGGGCAATCACACCGGACCGTTTGTTTTGTGCTCGGCAGATTTCCACAGTCTGTTAACCACTTCAACCTCATCAGGACCTCCAAATTCGGACTCTTAGTGGCGCTGCTGTGCACCGCGCCCTCTGGATTTGAAACAAAAGGCTCTTTAATACCTTCTACACACTTTACCTCAGGGCACTAGTTTTTTTTTTTTTATAGTATGACGTACAAGGTATAACGTACACCATGCTTTGACATCAGTTAATATAGGAGGGTTTGTGGTGACACCATGTATAATAAGGTCTCTTAAAGAAGAGGGATGGTTCCGAAAAGAACGAGAGTAGTAACTCCAGAACAATACCTCTTCTTTAACCACTTCGCGCTGGGTGCTTTTGAACAAAGCATCATTCTCAAATCTCACTAAGACAATCGGAACAATATATTTCTGTGAAATAAATTGATAAGAGTACACTATGGGTACAAGAGAGTAAAACCTGGCACAATTCGGACATCGTTGTGGCTTTTGTCAAGAGATTAACCGTTCGAAAAAGGGCTCATTGTGCATCGTCAATGGAGCGTAACGGACTTGTGTGTGTGTGTGTGTGGTACTGACGATCCCTGACCGCAGACTAGCCTCCACTCTAGGCAGTCAAATCTCCGAGTTGGTCGGCCCCAAACCAAGTGTACAGATTGCGGTGAGGAATGTGGGTGGAATTCCACTTCCTGACCGACGAGCGTTGGGCTGTGTGGCTGTGTGGGGGAAATTGAGAGAACTCACCGGTCCAGACCTCCTTCCACGGATACTGTAACCTGACGCGGCACTTCTTCTGGTAGCAGAGGATCCTGTGGATGACCCCGGTACACCTCCTGAATTCAAGCGGGAAAGAAAAACAACTCTAAGCAGCTGTTCAGTTTGCGTCACAGGGGGAAAAAAGTCTTCCCAAGACAAAAAAAACAATCCCATACTTACAAACCATATCTTTAGATAAGATTTGAAGGTTTGCATGGCAGAAGTACCAAGCGGAAGGTTTGCAGTGACAAAATGGAGTGCGTCTCTTTTGAGACGGAGTGTGGATCTGAAAAGATTGTGGTGACACCGTGTAGCACATCTATTTTGAGACGGAGTGTGGCTCTGAAAAGATTGTGGTGACACTGTGTAGCACATCTCTTTTGAGACGGAGTGTGGCTCTACCTGTATTTGCTGTATAATGTAGGAACCATCTCCTGCACAGAGAACTGATATATGCTCGGGACTAGGGGTCCTATTGCATACATAGCTTAGTAATACAAACAAACCTATTGAATGTAAGCTACCGGTAAATTTTATTGAATGTAAGCTACTTTTTTTTGTGAGAACGATTGACCTTCTTCATCAAATGAATGCAGTATCAAATCGTCAACGATCAAATCATTGTGGAATTTTGGGTGAGTTAGCAAAACACAACGCAAAGAAACAAATGAATGCATGAAAGCATGAACAAAAGAATGAACAAAAAATGAGCTAACAAATGAATAAACATTGATCAATGAACCACTAAATGAACAAATAAACATTTGCATGAACAAAGGAATCAACACCCAAATGAACTTATAAAATGATTGAGCAATTAATCAATCAATTAATTAATCAATAAAAGAATGACCAATGAACTCATGAACAAATTAATGTACAAAAGAACATACCGGTATGAGCCAATAAATGAGGCAATACATGCACATGAATGAACAATGAACTACTAAATGAACAAACATTTGCATGAGCACATGAACAAACAAAAGAATGAACAAGCCAATAAACTAATAAATGGGCTAATAATGAGCTCCTAAATGAATGACCAATTAACACATAAACAAACACACAAACAAACTTACAGGTAAAGGTCGAGGGGCAGACACTTCATCATGTGACTCATGATAAACTCCACCATCAGATCTGAGAGAGTCAACGAGGCAAAGCGTTAATCGACAATTGTTGACAACCTACCTAATCTCTAATGGGGCCGTTTCCACTACACCAAATAAACGTGATTAATTGGATCACGATTTTAATCGCAATTCAAACTTCACAGTAAACGCGATTATTTAGTGGGATTTGAATCGCGATTCGGACTCCACTAAGAGTGAGACTTCACTTTTTCAAATAATTGTGTTCCTTTGCGACGTGGTGCGTGTGGGAACGCTCCGCTGAATCGCACCGTTTTCTCTTTTTTTTTTAATCCCACAATGCACCGCTCACGCTCTGATTGACAGGAAGTGCCGTGCTTGTTTATATTTCTCCCTGCGTGGGCCACCCTCAAGGACACACCCACCATTTGACCACAGCTGCTAAGCACAATCGGCTCCCAATTGCGAGTTATATTTTCTCATGTGAGTTATAATTTCTCATGTGAGTTATATTTTCTCATGTGAGTTATAATTTCTCATGTGAGTTATAATTTCTCATGTGAGTTATATTTTCTCATGTGAGTTATAATTTCTCATGTGAGTTATAATTTCTCATGTGAGTTATAATTTCTCATGTGAGTTATATTTTCTCATGTGAGTTATAATTTCTCATGTGAGTTATAATTTCTCATGTGAGTTATAATTTCTCATGTGAGTTATAATTTCTCATGTGAGTTATATTTTCTCATGTGAGTTATAATTTCTCATGTGAGTTATATTTTCTCATGTGAGTTATAATTTCTCATGTGAGTTATAATTTCTCATGTGAGTTATATTTTCTCATGTGAGTTATAATTTCTCATGTGAGTTATAATTTCTCATGTGAGTTATATTTTCTCATGTGAGTTATAATTTCTCATGTGAGTTATAATTTCTCATGTGAGTTATAATTTCTCATGTGAGTTATAATTTCTCATGTGAGTTATAATTTCTCATGTGAGTTATATTTTCTCATGTGAGTTATAATTTCTCATGTGAGTTATAATTTCTCATGTGAGTTATATTTTCTCATGTGAGTTATAATTTCTCATGTGAGTTATAATTTCTCATGTGAGTTATAATTTCTCATGTGAGTTATAATTTCTCATGTGAGTTATATTTTCTCATGTGAGTTATAATTTCTCACGTGAGTTATATTTTCTCATGTGAGTTATATTTTCTCATGTGAGTTATAATTTCAGAGGAATGGTACATGTGGCTGGATGACTCATTGTGTTTTCATTAAACTACCAGCCTTACTAGAGCACTTGTCAGATATGAGCTGGCTGGACTTGGTCCTTAAATTGCCGGAGAACAGTGCAGTAAGATCTGGTTCTGTTTCCTTTTTTTCCTTTTTTTCCCCTCCGGCAGGGCTTAGTTCTTCACATGGGTTTCCAGCCATGTGTGCTTCCTCCACCTCTTCTTTTGTTTATGATTTATATTAAGAATCATTTGGGTTTTCTTTCTGAGTAGCAGCAAACCATTTGATTGGACTAATTTGGAACTCTCCTAAGCAGGAAAACTTGAATTAGCTATTGTTCACTTTTGCACAATATATATATAAAAAAAAAATTAAAAAAATTGCGACATGATTGTTTTGGCCTGTGTGGACACGACAAATCGCGATTATTTTCGTAGTGGGAATGGTTCTTATGTCACTGCCGTACATTGTACCTACCAAGCAGAGCACAAGCGAGTGGTCTTGATGCCCATACCAGGTCAGCAGTTACTTTCCTGTGTCTCATTGGCTGCAGGGAGAGAGGAAAGAGAGGAGAAAGGAGGCATTCAGCAAAGATAGAACTATCATTTCTGCAAGCACTACCACAATGTAATGCTGATTAATTGTAGTGTGTAGCGCTAACGTCTTTCAGGCTCCACAGAATTACTCTGTTCTACCACCGATTTGTTCCGCTTTCTGCGATCATTCAGAGCTGTTTTTGACACCATGTCATCATTGTCATCCGTTCCATCCACAAAAAGAAGAACAGAAGCTTACCGCTCTGAAGAGAGGGACTCGGAAGGAGAGGTTGGCATCGTGCAGAAATGAGTTGGCATATTGGTCCTACAAAGGGTAAATCAAAGTACAAACAATACTCAATTGAAAACAAGCTGCATCCACTATCTGTGATCCCCAAACTGCTGTAGCCAGGTTTACAGCAATTGGTTGTGTGCATCTTTTTGGTTTAAATGTTTATTTTCTTATGCAAAATCGCCCGAAAACGAGGCTGAAAGGCCACTCAAGGTAATTAAGGGAAAGGAGATAGGGAAAGAAGAAAGGCTAGGGAAAGGAGATAGAGAGGGACTCAGGAAGGCCGTAGATAGGAATAACCATTCCTTTCCCATCTGAATGAAAACTGGGGTGTGATACCTGGAGACATAATGTACAGAGAACAATGGTTGAATCGCTTCTGACTGGTGCCCCCATCCCGGCAAAGACTAGTTGACTATCTAAGAAGGCCACCATTGAAGGGCTTGATGGCTCACATGGGAAAGAGTGCTGGTGCGCGAAACCAAAGGTCTTGTGTTCAAGTCCCCGTCCAATCAGTTTTCTTTGACACAAAATGTTGACTGCCACCCAGGGTTTTCTTTGTCATAATGTGCCATTTTCAAAACTTGCTAAACAACCGTGACCAATTAATACCTGTGAAACAAATCAATGAGTACAGTGTGTGTACAAGCCAGTCAAACCTGACGCAATTGAATGTCTGTGTAGCTTTTGTCAGGCTACATATTGTTTTATGGTAGGCTGAAAAGAGTCTTTGTTTAAAACAGCTATCATGCATCTGTTCCCAACCTAACAAAATCCAACACGTGCAGACTGTTGGATTCTGTGAGGTTAGGTACCAATGGGTTCCTTATTTCTGCCCTAAGGTTGGATTTTGCTAGGTTAGGTATGCTTCCTAGTGAAAGGGCATAGGGGGTTTGGGTTAAAAACCCAACTTGCTGGGTATTTCGGGTGGAAATGGGAGTGGTGAAGAGTCAGTGAACTCACCTCTGCAATGCAGGTGAGGATAATGAGGCAAAGCTTGGTGTTATTCTGCCTCTGCTCATCTGAGAGGGGAGAGAAATCCAGTCTCGTTCAATCGAGAGAAACAACTCCAAATATTTAGACGATCTGACACCACAATCCTGTCAAGCCATTTCTAACTGTCAAGGCAAGACAGTCAAGACAGACAGACAGACAGACAGACAGACAGACAAGGCAAGCCCTTTTTAACTGTCAATATAAGACAGACAGACAAGACAAGCCTTTTTAACTGTCAATATAATACATACAGACAGACAGACAGCCAGACAGACAAGGCAAGCCCTTTTTAACTGTCAATATAAGACAGACAGACAGACAGACAAGACAAGCCCTTTTTAACTGTCAATATAAGACAGACAGACAGACAGAAAGACAAGACAAGCCCTTTTTTAACAGACAAGACAAGCCCTTTCTAACTGACAAGACAATGCCCTCTATATACTTCAATACCATTGAGTGACAAATGAGAAATTCCACATAAACTGAAGAATTTGACAAAACTCCAACTTACTATCTACTGGAACAAGATATGCATACTTTGTGAAAAGGTTTCATTGGGTGGGCTTCCCAATCTTTCTAATTTACATGTTGGCATTTAGTCAGTGAGCAGTTTGTGACATGTTTGCACATTTCTCTAGTTTTATTGGGGAAAACTTGGCATTCAGCCTTTTGCGAGTTTGTCTGTTGCACATAAAATATAGCATGAAAGTAACGCGCACCCTCAGAATTTTGGGAGGTTATTTTTATTATTATTTTTTATTATTTATTTATTTATTGGTGGCTGAACTCTTTCCCTACAAGGAGTCGCTCACAGCGTCTCGAACAAACTGCACCTCCGGCCGGCAAGCTGTTGGCAGCAGCTCGTCGTGCAATTGAAATTCCGTCAGAAGTCACAGATAAACTACGTAGTGAAAGAGCTCAGTCCCCAAAGTCCCCCCCCCCCTCCCAACCAAGCCCCCTCCATAGAACCACTCCTGTAGAATGCCCGAGTGCTTGCAGTGGGTCTGCGAGGGCCGGCCTACCTTTCAGGTCCTGCATGACCATGGAGCAGTAGGAGAGGAAAGTCACCAGGATGTTGGTGGGCGACTCGCTGCCGGCAGGGGGTAGAGCGGCCGGCTCGGGGTGAAGACCTGCATAGAGAGCAGACACAGAGTGGCTTGACCTACACACGTATGCCTGTCATTCCCTCCTGGGATCACAGGCCACCGGCAAGTTTGATCCAAACCAGGTTGGACCTGTGCCATTCTCTATCATTCCATAAAAATCCAGAAAGTTTTCTTCACACTTTTCATTTCACTTTGGTTCTGGTGAGCCTCATCATTCTATAATAAGTGTTGCAGTGGGTGGGTGTGGCAGTGGGTGGGTGTGGCAGTGGGTGGGTGTGGCAGTGGGTGGGTGTGGCAGTGGGTGGGTGTGGCAGTGGGTGGGTGTGGCAGTGGGTGGTGAGGGAGTGGGTGGGCGTGACAGTGGGTGGGCGTGGCAGTGGGTGGGCGTGGCAGTGGGTGGGCGTGGCAGTGGGTGGGTGTGGCAGTGGGTGGTGAGGGAGTGGGTGGGCGTGACAGTGGGTGGGCGTGGCAGTGGGTGGGCGTGGCAGTGGGTGGGTGTGATAGTGGGTGGTGAGGGAGTGGGTGGGTGTGGCAGTGGGTGGGCATGGCAGTGGGTGGGCGTGGCAGTGGGTGGGCGTGGCAATAGGCGGGTGTGGTGGAGCTTACTTGGGGCAGCACTGGGCACCGCTGGGGGCGAGGGCGGGCAAGTCGTCGACGGTAGCGATTGCACAGGTTGAGCATGGTTCTGCTCTCAGGAAAGGAAGACACCAGAGAAGAATTGTTAGACGCACCTACACAGACTGCCCTCAACGCTCTGTGACCTTACAAAACTCTGACTGAGGGTTTACTCTTCCAATTTGGGTCTCGGTATCTGGTCAAGAGGTTACTGACGATCACAAATAGGCAGACGTGCATTCAAGTCTGAGTCCAGCGGTAGATTTCACCAAACTCATCGTGTTTCACAATCAATAGCAAGACGACGAGCGATGCTCGTAAACCATACGGCCTATCACAAATTACGATGGGTTATCCATCGTAGGTTGAGTTACGATGGATTGTAAAAGGCTTTGTGAAATCCATCTCAGGGGTGGATTTCACAAGGCTTACGATCCGTCATAAATCAACTTACAATGTAATTTTGGAGAGGCTGTACGGTTTCGGCGCATCGGTGCATTCGGTGCATCGGTTCCAATTTCGAAAAATGGTAATGAAAATTTTGACTGGACTAGGACTTTAACCAGAGATCTCTGGTTTTGGGTCATACCATCTGAGCTATCCAGCCCTTAGATGGTGGCCTCCCCAAATAGTCAACTAGTCTTTGCCGGAGTTGGGGACACCAGTCAGAAGCAATTCCACCATCATCTGCCGTATATCTCCAGGGATCAAACCCCCCGCTTTCACACCCCCTGTTTGCTAAACTGTGCACGACAAAGAGTCACAAAGACAAGTGTGGTCACACAGCACGCAGGACCAATGCTGAAATCACAAGACTCGGAGGATTGGTCTTACGGACATCTCTACCCCCTGCTTGAGGGCAGCCTGTACGATAGGCCATTGATAATCACAGATAGAGGGGGTACTTACATGCGACAGAACGGTGAGGAAGTTCCTGTTCAGATGGACAGCCTCATATAGGGCCAGCAGAATACAGTTGTCTGGATCAATACTGCAACCAGCCAACGAGCAGGAACAAAAAGATATCAACAAACAAATACAAAAATCGGCAAAGAAAACTTTGACTGGACCGTGACTTGAACCTGAGACCTCTGGATTAACGCACCAGAGCTCTTCCATCTGAGCTATCAAACCCTTAATAGATGGTGGCCTTCCCAAATGGTCAACTAGTCTTTGCTGGGGTGGAGGCACCAGCCAGTTTTTCCAATTTTGAAAAATCGGCAAAGAAAACTTGGACTGGACCGTGACTTGAACCCGAGACCTCTGGATTAACGTACCAGAGCTCTTCCATCTGAGCTATACAGCCCTTAGACAGTGGCCTTCCCAAATAGTCAACTAGTCTTTGCTGGGAGTGGGGGCACCAGTTAGAAGCAGCTCAACTATTAACTGCCGTATAACTATAAAATATATACATTATAAGACGAATAATGCCAGACTATTAAGACAAGTAGGTTAGAGACGGCCTGTTGTATTTGTCTTTTTTTCTTCATTTATGAATGATCCCTAAGTGTCTGCATTGTAAATTCACGAACAGAAACATTCGACAATGCACACCACAGTCAAAGAAATGATGTTGATGTCACTATTTTTTGTTGTAAAAAAAAAGTGACCTTTCTCAGGTATCGGTATTTCAAGATAAGCACGTTCATAATATTCAGTTCTTCTTACGAGGGGGATACTTCCTGCTAAATCTAAAGCAACTCGTTTGTGAGATTATGCGAGAGATAAGACCCCATGTCAGAGGCTGAGGATTTTATATAGGCAACAGAAATAAAAAAAACAACCTAAATTTCCTCACAAATTCAGGCAAGGCATACCAAGGTGCCGCCTACAATGTCTGAATGGATATAGGGATCATATCTTAATAGAGTTCTCTGGAAATACTTGACCCATTAACCCCATTAACCCTAACCTTAATGTCATCAAATTAATTAATCAATCAATTAGACATCAAACACTAGGAGGGCCTAACATTTACCGGTAGAACCTTTGAGAAAAGTCCTGCTAGGATCGAAACATCGGGCCCTCCTAACTTTTGATATTGGCATTTTAGTCATTTTAGTCAGTAAGCAGTTTGCAACATTTTTGCATATTACTGTAATCAATTCATTAATTCTTAATTTGAACCCCCCCCCCATTCAACCAATGAAGGTTGACTATTTGGAAAGGCTCCCAAATTAGAGCTAGATGGCTCAGCGGGTAGTGCCCTGGTACGACCTCGGTTCAACTTCGAATCCAATTCCAACTTTTATTTGCTCTTAAATCATTTGATGAGCAAGTGCCAATTAGTTTTCATTCCTTTTGTTTGTTCAAATGATAAAAATCTACATGGTTTTAGTTTTTAAAAAAATCTCATTGTGGAAAAAATCTCAATCGTTTACAAAAACACTCGTCAACATACCTGGATTGGATCTGACTGTCGGTCTCTGCAACAAACATGTTTCCGACCTGGAATGTTTAAATATGCAAATATTCATAATCCATGAATAATTAATGAGCAAAGACAAAACAAGGGCAACGGAGGGGAGGTGTGATACACGCATAGAGAGCATATAGGCCATGAAAAAAATCACAGAATTTGAGCAGACTGGGTCTTCAAACATACGGCATTATCACAGGCAGCCCCCACCATTTATTTGACCCGGGGTCATATTCAAATTGCTTTATGAATAATTCATAAAAGCTATTTTCCCCTGCTGTTTGAGGCAGAAGCTGTTTCTCGTCGATCCGGTCACTACAGATGGTGTAGGAAAATTACCCGGAAATATCTAGACCATTCTGAAGCTAAAAATACAGAAGATGCAAAATGTTGCTCGCAAATGGCTGGTAACCGTGGCCGGGACGGCAACTGTTTTTCATCACTCAGAAATTCTGCTAATGAAAAATTGATCCTTCTAGGTCAAATGGGAAATGATGTTTGGTTTATTCATGTTCCTTACATGATACGTGCGCCACTTATCCTTGTTACATCAAAGAGCGTTAGCCATCTGATCCCTAAAAACCTAGAAGGGTCCTTTAACTTTTCCTTATTAATGCCCCTACACAACTTTGATAAGATTGAAAAACAGAAATGTTCACAGATTTACATGAAACTTAGTTTGAAGATGGTTATAGTAGAAACCTCGAAATGAAATATTTCTGCCTAAAATGTTCTTAGGGAGAAAAGAGTAAAAAAAATCATTTACATCTCACAGAGATCTAAACTATTTTTCGGAACAGTACGGCGTTGAATGCTGCATTTTTGAGAAACAAATAAGGCGGTTTTCACGATTTTCTCGAGACTCGGTTTGCGGATTGAGCTGAAATGTTCACAGGTGTGCTATTTCATGCATATGTTGGATCAGACAACGTATGGATGCTATTCTTTGACCTCGACCAATGTTGTGTAGGGGTCATTGGAAGAATAGGAAGACGTCGATGTTCACAGATTTCCTTCTAATTTACACAGTTTGTAGATGGTCATGATAGCATCCTCATGTTGAAATCTTACTGTCTGGGATGCTGTACTTCTCGTGAAATCTTCACTCAAACATCGACAAATAGTTTATAACTCGCGAGTAATAACTATTTCTTACACTACAGATCAGTGTGAAATTCGCCACGTTTTTTTGCCTTTTTAAATTTTTTTTTAAATGTTTAATGGTTTAACACACAAACTGGGGCAATCTTTTGACTTTTACCAATGTTGTATAGGGCCTTTAACTCTTACTTTTACTTCTGAATGCCAATAGCACAAATGCAGCATCCACTTTGAGCGATACTGAGTCCCTATATACAATGAGTGCCGACAACTTAAGATTTTAGGGTACGCCGTATCAAGTGTCTGGTTAAGAAAGGGTGTGGTTCAAAGAACCGACGAGTGTGAGCCCCACATTCTGGACAGAATGCCCTGGTGGAGTGCGAATTAGAGATAGATATCACTTGAACGTTTGCATGGTGGAAGTGGAAGGTTTGCGCTGACACCATGTAGCACTTCTCTTTCAAGAAGGAGTGGGGCTCTAAAAGGAGCCGGTAACTCAACGTTTCGGGTGCAGCAGTGTGTACTCGTGCGGAGACTGCTGGATTCTTACTATCATCGGTGTTTACATGACTGATGAAAGCGCTGGGGCGAATTAGAGACAGCATTCGGATGACAGGGCGTGGGTGATGCACATTGTATTATGGCACAGGCAAGATTAAGCCCTGCTTATGGCTGTGTTCCAAGTTCTTTGGCTACGGCTGGGGACAATGCACACGAGTCTATGGGAGTGGGCCCCAACCGCCAGCCAGGAGGCTTCCCTAGACTCCAGTGTAACTTGAAGCCGCAGCTGATGATTTTCAAAGGGCTGGAAATACGCCACTGTGCATGAGACTGCCATACCGTACTCACCATGCTCGTGATGGCTGAGAACCAGCCCGTGTACACAGTTTCGTCCTGCTCTGTCTTGAACCGACTGCATTGGCAAAACAACAAATAAAACTACTCTTTCAGGTCTTCCAAATCAATACAGACATTTTCACGCAACCAGGCAATGCAAAGCAAAGTGTGGGCTGGTGTCTTTAAAAAAAAAGGCAAGGGGTAGAATGGACAGATATGGTGAGGTGTCAAAGTAGAGAACTGTTAGTCCTTGCCTGTTGTATCTTGCAAGTGTTGAAGAGATGACAGCACCGAGACCCTGATGAGGACAGGGGGGAAAGAAAACCTGGCAATTAACGACTACGGAACTCAACAATGTTAAAATTGGCTACGACTTCCAGTTACACACGAGTCTGAGGTAGCCCACTACATAGCGGCTGCAGTCGATTCCCATAGACATCTGTGTAAGTTTCAGCCATAGCGGTAGCTGCTGATGTTAGACTAAGCACGTGAACGGGTAAACAAGTCAATAGAGGGTGCTATAACACAACTAGCACAGGACAAGCATGCCCTCAGCTGAGAAAGGAATCATTGGCACCTGTGTAGGAATTACTCAGCACCTACAGTGTGCACTTATTGGGCACACACTCGCCACCCAGTGGGGGCACCTTTGTAGCAAAACGGGCTACAGAGACACTGGCTTCTATAGCGCTTCATCGGCCATTAAAACAGGCCTCGGAGGCATTGGCCTCTGTAGCCCTTCATCGGCCAGTTAAACGGGGCTTAAAGGCACTGGCCTCTGTAGCCCTTGACCGGCCAGTAAAATGGGCCTCGGAGGCATTGGCCTCTGTAACCCATCACCGGCCAGTAAAACGGGGCTCGGAGGCACTGGCCTCTGTAGTCCGTCATTGGCCAGTAAAACAGGGCTTAAAGGCACTGGCCTCTGTAGCCCTTGACCGGCCAGTAAAATGGGCCTCGGAGGCATTGGCCTCTGTAACCCATCACCGGCCAGTAAAACGGGGCTCGGAGGCACTGGCCTCTGTAGCCTCCGTGCATTTCCAATCCCTGTGCTTTGATACCAGTGCGTCATATGCTGAAACCAAATAGATGTAGTGTTACTTACAGTGAGGGCGAGCTCATCATCCATGATAGACAGCTTGACGATGTAGGGATTGGCAGACTGGCAAGAGTGAGACAAACACCATCAGGAATATACATGAGATGCAACACTCATGGTAAACCATTTGGAAAAAACTGAGGGGAAGAGTATTCCAAGTCCTCAGATATGGGTAGCTGGATTGCACTGTTTCTCAAACTGTCTACAATTGCTACGCACTTGTACATATGAATGTGTTTCATCATTTGGACCATATGTAGGACATCAACCATGATGATCATTCCAATAGACTCTGCATTATTAACACAGTGCTAATGCATTATTCATATAGTGCTATAATGCATTATTCATATAGTGCTATAATGCATTATTCATATAGTGCTATAATGCATTATTCATATAGTGCTATAATGGATTATTCATATAGTGCTATAATGCATTATTCATATAGTGCTATAATGCATTATTCATATAGTGCTATATGCATTACTTACATGTGTACATAGCACTTATGCATTACTCATAGAATTTTTCAAATTCAAATTTTTCGAAGTGGTTTTAAAGTTCCCAGTCTGTTTATCTTCATTTTTGGGGGCCATTATTCACAGGCATGCATTATTCATAAAGTGCTAATGCATTATTCATACAGTGCCAGAGCCACTCATATAGTGCTAATGCATTATCCATACAGTGTCACTCATACAGTACTAATGCATTATTCATAAAGTGCTAATGTATTATCCATACAATGCCAGTGTCACTTATACAGTGTAATGCATTATTCATAAAGTGCTAATGCATTATCCATACAGTGTCAGTGTCACTCATACAGTGCTAATAATGCATTATTCCTCAGTGCTGTGCATAATCTATTAAGTGTTTGCTGATCAGGCAGTGGCCAATGGTTGACCCTCAAACCGGGCAGAAGACGGACATTGGGACTGGAGTTACCTCGTACTTCCTGTAGTTGACCAGCAGGGTCAGGAGAAGCACTGCCTCGTAGCCATGATCCTGCCTGGACGTCGGATTGGCCAGAATCTGGGCATGGCGACAACACACGCACAAACACAAACACACACAATTCAACCCAAACTATCTGGTTCTGCCTTTTGACAGTTGGCAGTTGCCAACTGCTTTAGCCGCGTTTCCACTGGATTTAACCGAGACGATGGTTAAATGTCCAATGGTCAAATTTGACCGTCGTTCCCACTTGGACTTTTGAGTCGGTCAATTTAACCGAGACGATGGCTAAAGTAACCGAGCTGGCAAAAATTATTCGTGCACAGTGCATGTACGCCGAGTCGTTTTACCGAGTGGTGCGTTTCCACTGGACTAATCGGCTCGGTTAAACTTACCTGGTCACTTTTACTGGGTAGAGGTTGGCCGGTAAAAGTAACCATTCGGCTCGGTTAAAGTAACCGAGAGGAAATTTAACTGGGCTGTTTCCATTAGACTTAAAATGGTAAAAGTAACCATTGTCTCGGTTACTTTGACCAAAATAAGTCCAGTGGAAACGCGGCTTTAGATTGAAAAGAGTTTGATGAAGATGATGTATTCATTTATTTCATAAATTAGCAGGGCCTGACGTTTCGATCCCAGCAGGACCTTCCTCAAAGGCAGGATGACCAAGTGATCATCCAGCTTTTGAGCAAGGTCCTTATAGAATTGAAACATCGGGTTCTAATAATCTATAAGATTTGCAATCTTGTCATTTCAGTAATTAAGCAAGTTTGCAACTATTCTTGTATATTACTCTGAATAAAATCTACCCAAAGAAATCTTAGCCACTTAATAGCATTTACAACAACTTTTGCTTGTGGCTGGTTCCCGGCACTGGTAATAGGATTCACAACAA
The DNA here is from genome assembly GCA_949987565.1 of Luidia sarsii. NCBI lineage: Eukaryota > Metazoa > Echinodermata > Asteroidea > Paxillosida > Luidiidae > Luidia > Luidia sarsii. Next base: position 7,804,770 of record OX465112.1, read on the forward strand.
TATTTACTTTTAGCTGGTTCCCGGTACCATTAATAGCATTTACAACAATTGTCAAATTTGGCTGGTTCCCAGCACTAGTAATAGGATTCACAACAATATTAACTTTTGGCTGGTGCCCGGTAACAGTAATAGCATTGACAACAATTGTCATTTTTGGCTGGTTCCCGGCACCAGTAATAGCATTTACAACAATTGTCACTTTTGGCTGGTTCCCGGTACTAGTAGTACATGTAGGATTCACAACAATATTAAGTTTTGGCTGGTTCCCGGCACCAGTAATAGCATTTACAACAATTGCCACTTTTGGCTGGCCTGACCTGGATGACGGACTCAAATACGCTGTTGATCATCAAGTATTCCAGAATGGTGTTCTGGCTGACGTTATCAGTTACCTGCAATGGAGAAGAACCAAACCTTTGCCGTTGAGAAAGGTCCTGCTGGGATCAAAACATCAGGCCCTCTAACTTTTGAGAATGATGTATTGCAGGTCATTTTAGTCAGTGAGCAGTTTGCAATAGAATTTGTACCGGTATGGACCAAACAAATTAAGATGCTGTGTTACAATGTACAAGCTTTTGGTCACAGTTGGTTGCATGTGTGGTAAGGTAGCTTGTGTGTGGGGCATACAAACCAAAAAACCTTTGAAAATCTCCTGAAAATGATCACCTTCACCACTTTCAGTGCCCATGGCTACAACACAGGGGTTTTTGAAAAATGTCCCAATTTTCAAAACTCACTCAATATTTGGGAACAATAAACACTAAATAAACCCATGAGTCAAACATGAGTACCAGCGAGACTTCAAACCTGGCACAATCGGACGGCTGTGGGGCTATTGTCATGCTATATATTGTTTTGTGGGAGGCTGTAAAGAATGTTTGTTTAAAACTTCACCAATTCTTGCTTCTTTTTTCTGATCCAATATATTTCTTTTGAAGAAATGGCAAAGTAAACAACTTTGGACAGGGACTTGAACCGGAGACCTCTGGTTTTACACACCAGTGCTCTTACCATCTGAGCTATCCAGCCCTTAGATGGTGGCTTTCCCAAATAGTCAACTAGTCTTTGCTGGGGTGGGGGCGCCAGTCAGAAGCAATTCAACCATTAACTGCCGTATATCTGCAGGGATCACACCCCATTTTTCATTCAGATGCAAACAACATCTTGAGTTCAACAACAACAGCCGTGAGTTACTCCCATTCTTTTCAGAACCCCACATACACATAAAAGAGAACTTTTCACGGTGTCACCGCAACCCTATTACTCCTGCTATTCTCACCGTGAAAACCTTCACATCTCATTAAACAACTAATTGTTGTTAATCAGTGTAACAATCTCAGACGGGCCCCCGTGCTGAGTTGAGCCGTGACGTCACTGGCTCACCTCAGCACGTTGCAGCAACGTTCTAAGCTGCTATTAGCGTGCTCAGATGAGTCAGTGAACCAAGCACCTGGGGGCACCCTTCATGTGACTGTTGTTTATGATTATCCGCGAACGAACACAGTTTGTAAAACTGTATTTTGCTTTTGATAGTATGAAGCCAATCGATACACCCTCATTACGGGGGAACAACTGTAGCATTTCTTCCCCAATGTAAAACTCCAAGTTCTAGGCCTAGTTACTAGGCTCCGTACTGAGCGATGGTGAACTACGGGTCAACTATGGGTCAACGAACGTGCCTGAAAGCACTGCATTGCCAATGGCCATAACGACTCAGCACGGCCTTCAAAATGGACAACTACTACGCGCACTGCCCATGACATTTTTATCCATACATGGCAACGGTCTCATCTGAGCATGGGGCCCGGATCAGACCGTTACACCAGGCTACTGCAGTTTGGGGTTAATCGCTTATACAATTCTGAAAAAAAAAAAAAAAAAAAAGCTGGCCGGCCTAGTTGACTCGGGTGCATTGACTGCGTTCCTTCACTGCTCATCCTTCCATGAATTCAGAGGGGCTGGAATCAACCGGTAACGTAAACCTCGGAGAGGCCCAGCGCAGGGAGCTCGGTGCTTATGGGCGGGCTTACCGTGGCCAGGATGAGGAGGAGACGCAAGGCCAGATTCTTCAGGCTGACTGAGTAGATGCCCACCAGGATGGAGTTGACCCTCTCCAACAAATTCTAACGGGAGAAAAAAAAAACCCAGAAAACTCAATTAGTGTTTGCCCTGCTCGATTTGATAAGCACTGAGTGCTCAGTAAGGTTGTTCGATATCCGGAATTTTTGGTTTCGATATATCGTCAGGAATATATCGCGATATCCGATATTATCGCGATATCTGGTGCATAAGCGGAAGTCAAGGTAGTGACCTGGATTTCCATTCAATACACACTGTGATTGAATTTGACGGAAACCTATATGTAGCAAATGCATCTAACTTTAAGCCATAGTTACCAATTGTTTAACCCCCTTAAACTGCTCATTTATCATCGGATTATTTTTTTTTAAAACAACTATCCCAGGTCGCTCTTTTAAAAGTATACGCCAAAACGAAACTCTTTTTTGTTGATGTATTAAGAATACGTTATTACATTTTAAAAAGACGATATCCCAGGCGGTTTTCAGCAACTCGATGCTTACATATGACGTCACAAATACATGTCTGGCCAGAGCCAATGGGTCTTTAGATTAATATTCATGAGGGGAGACAAACCATCAGTACATTTACGTCGGCGTAACGATCACTTTGAACAAAATCTGATGTCCCTTTCGGTCGTACGGATGCGTACTGGAAAAATGTTTACTGTACCTTTTTTGGGGGGGGGGGGGCTGCTAAAAAGGAGAATAAAGCAGCAGTTCACCTTTTCTCATCCACGCCGCAAAATGATTGTTAGTTTACATGTCCAAGTTGGAATCATTCAAGTTGGAATAGATCGCGATGCGACCCCCCCCCCCCCCCAAAAAAAAAGTCCACCGAACTTCGGTGTACACGATGTGCAAATGCCTGGCCGTACTTCGCTGGTGTACGTTGACTTACACGTGCCTTTAGTACAGCTGCGTGGCGGGTACCAGAGCAGCATGGAAGGATCGAGAAATAAGATGTCGCACGTGCGTTATTAACAGTGACGTTTATCCAACGTCTTTCCTCTTCGATTTTGATTTTGATTTTCTGAGATTAAAACATAATTATGTAAAGTATGTATTTTTACATTATATTTGGCTGCATTGGGAGACATCGGTAGGAAAATGAATCTGCAATTTTTGCAGCCTGGATAATATCGTAAACGATCGGATAACTTATGTAGGCCACATGGGGGAAAATGTCCCAAACACGAGTCGCTGTTGCGTGCCCAGGGTACCGAGGTCGCGCTGTACGAAAAGTGTGCTACCAACACCGGAAGTGAGCTTGCACTTGCAGTGGATCTGTTGCTGACGCATTGCCTTTGTGGAGACCGCGCGCAATGCAAGAGTCAAATGGCTGGCTGGCGCTCCTCTCCCCTTGCCGTTTCGGGTTTTTCGTTGTTTTTACTAACGAAAGCTTATCTCCCTTCAAGATCTCTCTGATGGCCACGCTATACAAGCTTACAGACAGGCGATAATGGTGTTGGGAAACCAGATTTTTTCCGATATCGTGATACTTTTTTTCGATATCGCGATATCGAAAATATCGCGATATCCTGAAATGCGTTCGATATGATAATCGCCGGAAAGCGATATCGCGATATATCGAAATATCGAAATATCGAACAACCTTAGTGCTCAGTGCTTTTCCCAATGCCTGATGAAAAAAAATTCAGGCAGCACGGACGGGATTAGAACCCGTGACTCCTGCTTTCCAGTGCAGACATCCACTTGATCATCGAGCTGGTCGAGGTCGTGTGGTGGATTCAAATATTGTATAGCGGCAGATACCGCGTTGCATCACAGATAATAACATGACGTTTGCGTCAAGCAGAATGTAATTCAATGAGGGTTTGCCCTGCTGGATGTGATAAACACTGAATGCTCAGTGCTTTGCCAGATGCCCAATGAAAAAAAATTCAGGCTGCACGGGCGGGATTTGAACCTGTGACTCCCGTTTTCTAGTGCGGACGTCTTAACCACCGAGCTGATCGAGGTCGTGTGGTGGATTCGAATATTGTTTAGAGGCGGATACCGCGTTGCATCATAGATAACAAAATGACGTTTGCGTCGAGGAGAACAAAATTCAATGAGGCTCTGCCCTTGCTGGACGTGATAACCACTGAGTGCTCAGGGTTCGGGTTAGGGTACTGTGTTGCATCACAGATAACACCATGGTGTTTGCATCAAGGAGAAGTATGAATCTATTGGTTTTCTTACTGGAGGTACTGTGCCCCTGGTACTGGTATAATTGCCTCATTTTTGTCTGGGGTTGTTCGAGGGGGAGAGAAGGTGGGTGAGAGAGGGGCCTTTTGAATACTCACAGTCATGACCATTTCGGCCGCGTCAAAGCCGATGAGAATGTTGATGACCTCAAAGCCGTGATCCATCAACGCCTGCTGATGGACACCGCGAACGAGGGCGCACAGCGTCTGCAATGGAGAGAGAAAGCACAACCAGGGAATATCATGGCGTGAACATCCAAAGCAGACTGGCCAGAACCTGGCCAGGCCAGGGCTCGATACATCCACTGGACCGTGGACCGAGTCTAGTGATTTCACCGTCGGTCTAGTGCTGAGCCTGACTGCACTTGACCGGCAGTCGAGTGTTTTTTTTTGGGTGTGCATCGGTCAAAGCCTTATTACAAAGCCTTATTATGATGCGTCATAACTCAACTTACGATAGATAATCGTTAGTTGTGGTACACCTTACGGTTTCTGTGCATCGCTCATCGTCTTGCGATTGATTGTAACTTATGATGAGTTTTGGTGAAATTGACTGCAGATATTGTGGAATTGTTCAGGTCCAGTAAGACTCTTCACCTACTAGACCTGTTGTCTAGTGCCCTCCTTTTTTTATGAAATTCAAGCCCTGCAGGTGCGACATTCATTTCATAGATCACGTGAGCAAGGAATCGGCGCTTAGAGAGCTAGCGCTTAAGGGTAGGTTTTGTGTGCGCAACAACAGAGGAAAATGGCGGTCGTTCGTTGAATTTGACGACCTCAAGTTTCAAGAGCAACCAGGAATTCAGACAAAACCCTCAGAAATACCATCACCAAAGCAAGTTTGGATGCGGTATAGTTTTCAACAACCAACGGTGTTGCTTTACATGCTTTGCCGAATGTAATAAAAAAAAACGCGGCAGTTAGCAGACGACAACGCAAAGATTTCTTTTGCATTCCAGGCAGGAAAGCAATCCACGCACGCGCGTAGCGAATAATTTTGCGCTTGGCCGTGAAATGCACCTCAGCTAAGCGCGAACTTTTTTGCTTCCGTAAGCAGCGAGTATAAGCTTACGGCCATGAACTTGGGCCTTTCTGTAGGGTGCAGAAGTTGTTTCCTGGGCTGACAAGGTTATACATGGCCCAGCCAGATGCCCTTTTGGAAGGGAGTTTACAAAGCCAACCCCCCCTGCGACCTATTTTCTATCTTAGTGGGATTGGAACCGGGAACCACTAGCAATGAAGGCCGGAGGTGTCTACTAGCACTCACCTGGAGGGCGTTCACCACCCTGATTGGATGCTCCTGCTTGAGTGTCACCACACTGTGGTAGAACAACATGTTGACATTGTCCTGAGGGAAACGAGAATCGGAGTTCCCCTTGAGTCTACTCGAATTGAAACATTTACAAAATTGGCAAAAGAAAACGTTGACTGGACCGGGACTTGAACCCGAGACCTCTGGATTAATACATACCAGTGCGCTTTCATCTGAGCTATCCCGCCCAAATAGTCAACTAGTCTTTGCTGGTAAAGCACTGCTACGTTAATCCAGAGGTGTCAGGTTCAAGTCCTGGTCCAGTCAATGTTTTCTTTGCCATTTGTTCAGAAGTTCCCAGTAAGTTTCTCCCTTTTTCTAAACTTAAACATTTCATGCAACTTCGCCCAAAACAAGACTATAAAGCCACTCAAGGTTAAGGGCTAAGGAAAGAAGGAGATAGAGAGGGACTCAGGAAGGCTTGAACTAACCTGAACTTGTGAAATGGACATACAGTATCATGCACACAATTAACAAAGGATTAAAAAAAAACACATTAAAAATACAAGTGAGACATAATTTTATATCCACTCGTTATTGCAAGAATATACAATGCGGGAAACAAGGAATGAATAGTCTTCATCCATTACAACAGGGATTACATGGAGTCAAATGGCAACCAGGAATATGCCTATGCCCTTCAGTATAGATCTCCAACTGCCTACCTTGATTCGAAACAGCTGTTGTGGAGCTTGTGTGCCCAGTTCACTTTCAATGTACTTGACATTTGCCTGAAACGAAAAAAAAATCACGCTTCATGGTGTGTGTGTGTGTGTGGGGGGTCTAGCCTCATTGAGAAGAGTGAAACTTTGTCCAAGGGGGGGGGGGAGGGGGACATTGGATGAGTGGCATTTGGGTGATAATTATTCCATTCGTGGGCCTGACATTTCGATCTTTGATATAGCGTGATGTTTGCGTCGAGGAGAATGTCATTGAATGAGGGTTTGCTCTGCTCGACATAATACGCGCCGAATGCTCAGTGCTTTGCCCGGTGCCTGATGAAAAAACTTCAGGCAGCTCGGGCGGGATTCCCTCCTACATTGTCTCGAGGAGAATTGCTCACCTTCAGGAGGAACAGCTCGTCCCAGAAGTTGGTGTTACCACGCGAGGGGTCCTCTCCCTGAACGAAGAAAAAAAAAGGGGAAAGGAAGGAATAAGCGTAGAGAGCTTGCGACGGATGGCGTATGGCTCTAGGAAAAGAACCGGTAACTCAACATTCTGGGCCATGTGTGCTGTTCACATTGTCAGGAGACTACCGGAACCGAACTATCGATGGTGCTGTACAGTGAAACGTCACTAAGACAAACGCCAATATACATGTACCAAACATTCGGCTATAACGAACATGGGCTTTGGGTCCCGATTTTGGTGTACAAAATAATCGTTCATGATGATTCAACCCCATATCACAATTAAGTTCAATACATGATTCATGCGCTAACACAAGTCTTAGATTGGCATTATTTCCCCAGAGAATAGAAGGCAAAGCCACTCGTTGATAATGATACACTAGGCCCTGCATCTAGTCGGCTCATGCTCAAAGGAATAAAATCAACAAGTATGCTACAATGAACACCCCTTTCAGCACCCTAGAGTTCAATGAATGGATATGTTGGCACCAGACCCAAACTACCAATGGTCAAAAGAGGGCATCGCGGTGTATTGAAACCGCAAGCTATTCATTTGGAGGAGGTTTTGAGAACAGTCCCAGGAGGCTAAATGGCCCCTTTTTTTACCTTGAAGAAAGCGTCGTAGATGTCAAGGACCTTCTCCTTGAGGGCAATCTTCCTCTCGGAGCCCGGCCGGAGCAAGGTGGGTCCCTTCAACCTCGGCATGTCGCTGTCCCTTCTCCTTGTCCCCTCTCTCCCCACTGCTCCAGTGGAGTCCTAGATATACCGCACGTAAGCACGTCCGCACACGCAGAATATCACAGAACTTCAGGCAATCGGGGGGCGAACAGTTCACGCCAGAGCCCCAGCAGTGTTGAAAACTCCGCTCAGCTAAAAGGCAAAGAAAGTCCAAAGAGCATAGAGATGCTTCACAGTGCATTGTGTATTACAAACTTTCCGGTTCTACAAATGACCAGCAACACACCCAAGTACTTGTCAATAGACATCAACATCCTCAAAACATGTCAAAGCAAGGAAATTTTGAAGAAATGTTCACAGGTGTGCTACATCATGCATATGTTGGATCAGACAACGTATGGATGCTATTCTTTGACCTCGACCAATGTTATGCAGGGGCTTTAAACTTGAAGTTAAGTGAATGGAACCTGGGAAAGCATTTACTGTACTAAAGCCTGTATTAAAGCATGTACTAAGGCCTGTAGGCTGTACTAAGGCCTGTACTAAGGTCTGTAGGCTGTACTAAGGCCGGTACTAAGGCCTGTACTAAGGTCTGTAGGCTGTACTAAGGCCGGTACTAAAGCCTGTACTAAGGTCTGTAGGCTGTACTAAGGCCCGTCCTTAAGGCCTGTACTAAGGCCTGTACTAAGTCCGGTACTAAGGACTGTACTAAGGTCTGTAGGCTGTACTAAGGCCCGTACTAAGGCCTGTACTAAGGCCCGTACTAAGGCCTGTACTAAGGCCTGTACTAAGGCCCGTACTAAGGCCTGTACTAAGGCCTGTACTGGGGCCTGTAAGGTCTGTACTAGGGCTGTACTAGTAAGAGTGAAGACCAGTACTAACAGCAAGGCCTGTACTAAGACCTGTAGTGTAGTAAGACTAGTAAGAGTAAGGTCTGTACTAAAACTACTATTACTAAGGCCTGTACCACTACCAAGGCCTGTATATGGCATGTACTAAGGCCTGTACTAAGGCCTGGCTGTACCAAGGCCTGTACTACTACTACTAGTACTACTCAATTTTTTTTACTAGTACTTTTACAAGTACTAGTGTACCAAGGCATGTATACCGGTATATATACTAAGGCCTGTACTAAGGCCTGTAATAAGGAAGCACTCGGAATTCTTCAGACCACATCGATACTACGGAGCATAATATTAAAATAACGCGTGTCATTGTGCCCGTGAAAAAAAATGTCACGGGGGTGTGGTCCCAATTCTAAACTTCCAAAAGCAGCTCTGGCTCGAGGAACCCTACACAGGGATAACCCGGATAGTTGCCGTGTCGAAATGCCACAGCTGTCATGGACATGTTGTACGTTTTGTACTTTTAATGGGCAAAAGTAAACGTTGCCTGCATCAATGAGCTGTAAGTGTAAATAATCAATACGACAATCAATTTAACAATGCCCAATTATTTATTATTATTGAGAAGAAAATAATATTATGCTTTCAGAACAAGACTGAAGCGGTAAACGGTAAACTTTTAGTAAGTTTACGGCAAGCCTTCGTTCAGGCCACTTCTTACCAGCCTCCGAATTTCTACTCCTGCGAGCCACCGCTTTACATAGGGCGAGAAAAAGGACGGGGAAACTACGAAGTACGAGACAAAACACAGAATTTCGACATCACGAAATGTTGCTTTTTCACCATGTTGGAGGTTCGGGTATAATAGTCTGGCGCTCAGTTCCCGATATCCTTACATCGGACAGAGATTGAACTGGGCACAATACCCCTTGCGTATACATTTCTACTGTCGACTTTTTTTGGGGGGGGGGTGTGACTATAGAGGGCGCTAGAGCGCAATAGTGGATAGCAGCTGACTTCGATCACTTTGCATGGATGGGGAACACAAACAATGAAATCAATCGCACTGTAATTTGTAAACTAAACCACTATATTATATGATTGCACATCCTGGACATTTCTATTGTAAGTATCACTGATACTACTAGTATTATTATTAAAGACACCGTATACCAGCTAGTTTCTAGCTAATTCCTGTCATCAATTCCTGGACCAGTTTAGGGGGAGGGGCATACAAAACTCAAAATGACAAAAGTACTGCACTGTTTGTAGTGTTAGTAATACTAATATTGTAATAATACTAATAGTAATAGTAATACTTAGTAATAGTACTTTTTTAGTAGTCTACTTCCATGGAGGAATAAGCTTCTACTACTAGTACTAGTACTAAGTACTAGTACTACTACTAAGTAAGTAGTACTACTACTGTACTAGTCCGAGTAACTTGGACCCGACAAGTCACCATTTTTTTATCGAATTTTGAGACAGTCACCCGAATCTCAATCTCAATCGGTCAATGCCTTTGCTTTGCCTTTGAGAAAGGTCCTGCTACTGCTAGTGCTAGGATCAAAACATCAGACCCTCCTATTTTTTGATAAATTACTAATATTAGAATACAATGATTTTGTCCATACGATAAGTAGTTTTGACTTTTGGTGAAGATAGGAAACTCACGCAGTTTGCTTATTCTCAGGGAGCAAGGTTACCATGGTGATGTCTCCGCAGCTCACAGCACGGCGGTGACAGGTTCATGGCCGTGTTTCACAGCAGCGTCGGCCGGCCGGAAAGTGCAGCCATGGGACACCAGCAGCAGCAGCAGCAGCAGCAGCAGCAGCAGCAGGGCCAACAGCAGCAACAGCAGGCCCCATCCTTTCGCACCACGGACCCACGCTTCCGGCCTACCCAGTACAGCGTCAGCCGTCTGGTGGACGCGGTGCGCAGGCTTGAGCACCTCTGCTGGCCCCTACTGCTGCTATGGAGGGTGGCGGTCTTCGTTGCCAGGTAACGATGGCCGTCGTCACGCCGAGGGTTGGAAACGGACCCTCTGTGGAAAAGCTGGACCGATACGGGGTGCCTGTAAACTGTGACAGTTGGAACATCGCTATAAAAAACAGCCCGGGATCCATGAAAAACTGTTTGGTAGCGGTCGTTCATTACAGCAGTTATGACGACTTTTTGTAAGGCATGCATACAAGGGCATACATGTTCGTTATACCCGAATGTTCGGCATATCGGCGTTTGTTATAGCGATGTTCCACTGTGTTGTGTTGCCTTGGATAAGAGCAGTCCAATGGAAATACTCAGATTCAGCATTGGCATGTGCTTCAGCGGATTTGGACGCTCCAGCTGTGGTTTAATTTGTCTTTGGCGGTCAGGCGATGTCATGTGTAAACCTTCTATACAATCCCAATATGTAACCTGGCACAGCATAATGAGAAATAACCCCACTTTTGAGATTTTGAGGTTTTCTAATGATGTGAAAGAGTATACCATTAGCTTTCAAATGATATCAAAATATAATATCCTTTAATACTTAAAATTTCCGAAAATAAAAATAAAGAAAATTGATTTGTAATCGAATTGTGTAGATACTTTAACTTCAAGCGTTGTTTACTCAAAAAGTGTTTTGGTGGAATATTCCTCATGTCGCTGTGCCGGGTCACATATGGCTATTTGTGTAGGTGTCGCCTTTGTAGATATTACATCATCGGCATCTTCACGAACTGGCGAATCCAACTTTCCAATATTTCTTTTGACATATTGCTTTGAAAGTTGCATCTTTCAATATGTATTTTCGGTCATTTTAATGGAGTAAATAATACAGAAAAAACTGTTGCAAACTGCTCACTGATTAAATGACCTGTAATACATAAATCTCAAAAAGTTAACAGGGCCTGACGTTTCAATCCTAGCAGGACCTTTCTCAAAGGCAAAGGGTTTAGTTTAAGAGGTTAACAATATATGGCGTGACAGCGATTGCCGTCGTCAGTCCTGTTCTTATGCAGTTTGTTACGGCTGAGCTGCGAAAAAAATTACCATTCGTCATTTCGTGGAAACGTCAATGATATGTACATGTACTAAAATCACTGTCCAGAAGCGACTGGGGTATCCCCCCCTCCTTTATCAGTTGATCGTGATTTGATCTTAGTTCTTGATTTTTGGTCTTGTTTTTTTTTCAGGTGGGAGTCCCCCTCAGTCACCTTGTCATACTGGATCACCTCTGTCCTCATCTGCTACTTCATGGAGTCCAGTAAGTGCCCGTTGTCGCCTTAGAAAGTTCCCTAGAATCCGTCCCTCGCAAGGAATCTCAATCAGAGGCATGTTCTTCGTCTTGCGTATGAGGCAAGCAGCAATTAGAGGTGCTGCTGACTGCTGTTGTCGTTCGCCCGGGCTCAACCCGAAGAGCGAGACCAGTTACCAGGGGCCACCGACTAGGAGGTCGACAACATGGGGCCCCGGAAGCATGTTGAAGGCCCCTATACAACATTGGGAAGAGGTCCTCCTAATTTTCACATTTTGTGGTCTGGGATGCTGTACTTTTCCAGATATCTTCACTTAATACACCGGATCGGAAGCCACCTGTTGGAACCCAGAAGACAGGGTGTGATGCAGGCTGATCAGCAGTGCATCAACAGTGACCCTAAACTGCAATCGTCTCGCTTTTATTGTTTGATGCAATGGGGGGTAGTTCACCATAGAGAACTTGCTTCCAAGATACTCAGTATAGGTCCTCAGAGTGTTTTCTGCTCTGAGGTAAACCTGTCGGTGAATCTGTCTGACTCCCCCCCCCCTCCCTCTCTCCCTTCCTTCAGGCCAGCTCTTTGCCAGCGGCTTTGCGCTCCTTCTCCTGCTGGCGGGAGCCGGGGCCATGACCAACCTCGATCTCCGGGACCGGGCCGATCCCTCCGCATCCCGGACATCGGACGGAACCAGCACCAGCGATGATGCCAGCAGCACCACCACCACCAGCACCACCAGCAATGGCCCGGGGGCCGTGGGCAGCTGCAGCACCCACGGCCAGGCGGAGACCGGCCCCGCCGAGGCCGAGCGAGCCAGGCAAAGGGGGAAGGAGACGCTGGCCGAGTACCGGCGACTGATGCTCCTGGCCCAGGACGGGCTGTCCTGGGCCGGCCAGACACTGGAGAGGGCCCACACCGTGCTCAGGTGGCAGGACGACGCCTGGTCACCCGTGTGAGTGCCTCCAGAGGAACCGGGCTTTCAGTCGGCTCCTGTCTCCATTTCAGAGCCTCAGGAATCCCCTCCAGATTGTCTGCGGCCGTGTCTCTGTCTCTTCGTCTGCCTCTTCAACTGCCTCTGCCTCAGCCTCTGCCTCTGCTTCTGTCTCTGTCTCTGTCTCTGTCTCTGTCTCTGTCTCTGTCTCTGTCTCTGCCTCTGTTTCTGCCTCTGTTTCTGCCTCTGCCTTTGCCTCTGTCTCTGTCTCTGTCCCTCCCACTGCCTCTGCCTCTGCCTCTGTCTCTGCCTCTGTCTATGTCTCTGTCTCTGCCTCTGTCTCTGTCTCTGTCTCTCCCACTGCCTCTGTCTCTGTCTCTTCCTCTGCCTCTGCATCTGCATCTGCCTCTGCCTCTACCTCTGTCTCTGCCTTTGCCTCCGTCTCTGCCTCTGTTTCTGTTTCTGCCTCTGTCTCTGCCTCTGTCTCTGTCTCTTTCTCTGTCTCTTTCTCTGTCTCTGTCTCTGTCTCTGTCTCTGTCTCTGCCTCTGCCTCTAAGTCTGCCTTGATGGTGGTACAGGCTACAGCCTGTGTTGGATTTTATCACAGGCTGACTGGCCTCATGGCCTGGGTGTAATCTGAATATGGCTATGTATGAGACAGCTGTGTCTTCCCTATACAGGTTCTACGCCGGGGCCACTGTCGCGCTCCTCATGCTCTGCCTCCTGCCTCTGAGGTGGTTCGTCATGGCGACAGTGACCTGCATCCTCTGCCTCAACGAGAGGTTCGTCGCGCTGGCCCGTGCCGCCTGCCAGTTCCTGCACCGACTGCCAAGGCAGCAGAGGGAGGATGGGGAGGTTGCCACCATGGTAACTATGGCAACAAAATGTACCATTCTTTTTTTGGGGGGGGAGGGGGTCATGCAAAAACGTGGTGGGGTTCTGGGGGTTAGCATAGCTGGCAATGCAATGATTCCTATTTGGGAAGAATTATTCCTCATTTTTGGTACAAAATGTATCACTTATTACAAGCTCTTGACAACAGATTCCGATTTTTGGCTTCGATTTGTATTCCTATGTAGTTTGCTCTGTGATTCCTCTTTTTTAGCAGAATTATTCCTCATTTCCTTTAAGATAGGTTGGCAGCTATTGGTTAGGTGTTGGTGTATTCTTTTTTATCAAACGGGTGGAATGATTTGAAGAGAGAGAGAAGTGAATTGCTTTCTGAAGCAAATCTTTCAAGAGAGGAAACTCACTGGGATTTGGAAAAAAAACAAATCTGACTCAATTTGGATTTGAAAATGGTGTGGTATGATGGGGATCATGCAACAAAATAGGTTTGGGTGTTGTGTTTTCAAGCCGGGGCGGAATGATTGAAGAGAAAGATTTCCCTTCCTTGGGCAAGTCTTTCAAGAAAGGAAACTTAATGGGTGTTTATACTCTACAGATGGGGAAACAATATTTGACTGAATTGGGATTTGAAACTGGTCACCCCTATTTATTTGGGGTGGAATGTCTTTGGACCTTTTTGGTGCTATCTTTAGTCCGTGTTGCGTTTCATTCATGGTAACTTTCTGTGCTTCATAGATATAACATGTTTGCTTGAAGGCTTGCTTGAAGCGCATCGGTGGTGGACTCGCACAGGGCTCTAACGCCAGCTAATAGATTCTACAGCTTCACCATAAGTTCTAAGAGAACTGGGCCCAATTCCATGGAGCGCTAAAATTTGCTGCAGCGCAAAAAAAGTCATCAGCCACAGGACCCCCCTCCCCCCCCCCTTGCTTACCCCAACTTCACTATCGTTTCATGCTACGCGAAGAAGAGTGGAATACAAGTCAAGAAGGAGTGGACATCACATCGCATCGCAGGGCTGTTTGTCATCCTACTTAATATACACGAGGGAGGCTTTTTCCTGCTTAGCCAATTTTCACACTTAACCCATATCTGCTTGATTGGTCACAGCACATGTTAAACAGTGTTCCTGCCGAAGCCCCCATCACACTCAAACAGTATAAACGTGCATCGCGAGAGAAAATTGTCAATGACGGCTTTTGCTGAACAAATAAAAACCAAGCGAACAATACACTAGTGGAAAGAGTAGGAAATTTTCGTGAAATATCGTGAACCATATCAACAGAACAATGAATGGGATAACACCATCCTTTTTCCCAAACCTTGAAAATAGACCACGGAATTTCACGTAGATCAGCGTTGCAGCTTTTCTATGTCCTACGGGAAATTCCGTAACTCGGCGGATATGGCTTAAGAAATGCCCCACTGAACTCCATTATGAAAGTGCACACGGCTCGGTGCATATCGCACAAGCCACTGACTTCAGCTGGGACCTTGCAAGTGCCGGCCTTATGGCGACGCCAATTCGTTTCCATGCATGAATAATAAAAATAATAATAATAGAATTTTGTAGAGCGCCATTCCATCTAGATCATGGCGCTAAGCAACACAAGATGATTAGAAACATAGACATATCAAAGGGAAACAGGATACTAGTAGGTTTTCATATGTATAGTGTCCCAAATGTTTGGGCCAGCAATTGTGAAGGCTTTGTCTGTGAAAGTGTTGCTAGTTCTCGGCACTGATAGTAGGGTAGCATCACGGCAGGAACGAAGGCCGGGTCGGCCAGATATGTTGAGCTGAATGAGGTTCTCAAGGTACTGAGGTGCTGTTTGGTGAAGACATTTGAAGATGGAGGAGAGCAATTTTAAAGTCAAGTCAATTCAATTCAATGAAGAGATCGGTAAGAGCCTTGGAACAGTGCCGGCTGGTCCAGTGTAGTCGGTGCGCGGGAAAATGGAGAACGCCTGCATCCATTGAATCACCGAATGCACCAGCCGCGTATTTGAGTCGCGGAAAATGACTCTGCCGTGCGCTTTCCAGTATTTTTGGTATGATATTATCAGTGGGTGTGCTGCTAACTGGGACCGGTGACCTTGAAATCTCTTCTCCTCCCCCGCCCTTTCCTCCGGGAACATCCTCTCATCTCTTTCACTCCCTCCATGGGCCTCGTTCTGTCTTCTTGAACCTCAGCCTGAGCCGGAGCCCCAGGAGCCTCTGCTGAGCGAGCCCCGTCCGCCTCCCCCCACCCTTCACGACACTCAACATCGCCCTCTACATCTCTGCGTAGGTCCTCTTCGCTCTTCGCTCCATTTAATGTAATGCATCCCAATGACTCACTAACCCGCCAACCCACCAACCCACCAACCCACCGAATGCACCAACCAACCCACCAGCCAACCCACCAACCAACCCACCAACCGCCCACCAAACCCAACAACTAACCATTGCACCTACCCACCAACCCAACTGCCAAGCTACTCAGCAACCCTCCAAACCACTAACCAATTGCACTCGGCCACCAATGCAATAACCAATGGCCAAACCAATAAGTCACTAACCAATCGACCCACCAACCCAATGATTCACTGACCCACCAACCCAAGCCCACCAACCAACGACCAACTAATGATTAATCCAACCAACCAACCCAACAACCCAACAACCCAACAACCCACCAACCCAACAATCCAACAATCCACCAACCAACCAACCCAACCCCACCAACCTAACAACCCACCAACCCAAGCCCACCAACCAACGACCAACTAATGATTAATCCAACCAACCATCCCAAACCCACCAACTCAACAACCCACCAACCCACCATTGCCAACCCAACAACCCAACAACCCAACAACCCAACAATCCACCAACCCACCAACCCAACCCCACCAACCTAACAACCCAACAACCCAACAATCCACCAACCATGTTCGCCAACCAACCCAGCTCGCCAACCCACTAATCCAACAATCCACCAACCCACCAACCCAACAACCCAACAACCCAACAACCCAACAACCCAACAATCCAACAATCCACCAACCCAACAACCCAACAATCCAACAATCCAACAATCCAACAACCCAACAACCCAACAATCCAACAATCCAACAACCCAACAACCCACCAACCCCACCAACCCATCAACCCAACAACTCAACAACCCAACAACCCAACAACCCAACAACTCATCAATCCACCAGCCCAACAACACACCAACCCAACAACCCAACAACCCAACAATCCACCAACCCAACAAACCTCCAGCCCACCAACCCACCAACCCAACAACCCAACAACCCAACAACCCAACGACCGACCAACCCAACAACCCACCAACCCACCAACCCAACAACCCAACAACCCAACAATCCAACAACCCAACAACCCAACAACCCATCAACCCATCAACCCAACAACCCACCAACCCCACCAACCCATCAACCCAACAACTCAACAACCCAACAACCCAACAACCCAACAACTCATCAATCCACCAGCCCAACAACACACCAACCCAACAACCCAACAACCCAACAATCCACCAACCCAACAAACCTCCAGCCCACCAACCCACCAATCCACCAACCCACCAATCCACCAACCCAACGACCCAACGACCCAACGACCCACCAATCCACCAACCCAACAACCCAACAATCCAACAACCCAACAACCCAACAACCCATCAACCCATCAACCCAACAACCCAACAACCCACCAACCCAACAACCCACCAACCCAACAACCTAACAATCCACCAACCCATCAACCCACCAACCCACCAACCCAACAACCCACCAACCCAACAACCTAACAATCCACCAACCCACCAACCCACCAACCCACCAACCCAACAACCCAACAACCCACCAACCCAACAATCCAACAATCCAACAATCCAACAACCCAACAACCCACCAACCTACCAACCCCAAAAACCTACCAACCCAACAACCAACAACCCAACAACCCACCAACCCAACAACCCAACAATCCACCAACCCATCAACCCACCAACCCAACAACTCAACAACCCAACAACCCAACAACCCAACAACCCACCAACCCACCAACCCAACAACCCAACGACCGAACGACCGAACGACCCACCAATCCACCAACCCAACAACCCAACAATCCAACAACCCATCAACCCACCAACCCACCAACCCAACAACCCATCAACCCACCAACCCAACAACCCAACAACCCAACGACCGAACGACCCACCAATCCACCAACCCAACAACCCAACAATTCAACAACCCAACAACCCATCAACCCACTAACCCAATGACCCATCAACCCACCAACCCACCAACCCAACAACCCAACAACCCAACAACCCAACAACCCAACAACCCACCAATCCACCAACCAACAACCCACCAATCCACCAACCAACAACCCAACAACCCAACGACCCACCAACCCACCAACCAACAACCCAACAACCCAACAACCCAACAACCCAACAACCCAACAACCCACCAACCCAACAATCCACCAACCCATCAACCTACCAACCCAACAACCCAACAACCCAACAATCCACCAACCCAACAACCCAACAACCCAACAACCCACCAACCCAACAACCCACCAACCCACCAACCAACAACCCAACAACCCAACAACCCAACAACCCACCAACCCAACAATCCACCAACCCATCAACCTACCAACCCAACAACCCAACAACCCAACAATCCACCAACCCAACAACCCAACAACCCAACAACCCAACAACCCAACAACCCAACAACCCAACAGCCCAACGTCCCACCAATCCACCAACCAACAATCCAACAACCCAACTACCCAGCAACCCACCAACCCAACCCACCAACCCAACCCACCAACCCACTATCCCACCCAAAACACCAGCCCACCCCACCCACCAACCAACTTACAAAACCCATTAACTCCCCACCAGTCCACCCTTTCCCCAACCAACCATTTTATTGGTTTAATATTTTTGTGTACAAAAAACAGCAGAAGAGCAAGTCCCTGGATGAGGCTGGTCCCAACTACGCCAAGCTGGCCCTGGCTGCCAGCAGTCGCAATCGCTCCTCCACGGCCCCTGAGCTGCCCACCCTCAAGCTGAACTCGGCCGGCCTGCCAGTGGAGGTCTGCTTCCTGTGCGGGGCCCTGTTCTCATCTGTCTTGAAGCGTAGGGTATGTACACGTAGACGTACATGTAGGCCAGGACCAGACAGAATGGTGCCCTGCCCCAAATGCAGTCAGAATTGTCGAGCTTAGTCCTCAAGGCAAAGTTGGGTTGATTTTACTCTGCTGTTTTGTCTGTCCGTAGGCTTTCAGCACGGACCTACATGTACTCACCAACCCTCCAAACCACTAACCCATTGCACTCAGCCATCAATGCAATAGCCAATGGCCAAACCAATAAGTCACTAACCAATCGACCCACCAACCCAATAACTCACTGACCCAATTTGGATGTCCTTTTTCAAAGACAGTTAGTGGTTGCACAGTGTGAGAGTGATCTCGTTCGTTTACTTTGTGTGGTTCTGAGAAGAACCTAAGCGCATTCTCCGAGATTATTTGCGCACGGTGCCACTGCAAAACTGTACTCGACGTGCCACCTTTGCCCTCATGAATAGCCTGAAATTGTGCCTTTTTTTTCTGTTCGACCACTGCAGCGGTACTGTCGCTCCTGCGGCAACCAGTTCTGTCAGCGGTGCTGCTCCCGCAAGCTTCCCCGCGCCGTCTTCGGAGCAACATGTGAGTTGCAAGAGGTTTCCAGTTTCCCCCTCTGATGAGACAGTTCAGTAGGAGAGCCCTTTTCCCATTCCCGATCCTGGATGCCTGATGCCTCTGGTGCCCGTATCCCAAACTCTTCTATCCTCGATCCTATAGATTTGTGACTCCTTGGGTAGATTTCACAAAGCCTGTACGATGTCATCTTAACTCAACTTACCTTGGATAAGTTGCGATAGGCCGTATGGTTTCTGTGCGTCACTCATTGTCTTTCGATGGATCGTAAGCTGCGATAAGTTTGGTGAAATCGTCTGCCGGTTTCATACCTACGAATCATAGTACACCGTGTAGACTTGAGATCGTAGATGTGTAGACTTGAAGACTTGAACACTTTATCCTAGATCTTCCTTTTTAGTGGGCCTGACGTTTCGATCCTAGCAGGACCTTTCTCAAAGGCAGAATCTCTGCCTTTGAGAAAGGTCCTGCTAGGATCGAAACGTCAGGCCCACTAAATTTTAGATTTACTTTTTGGTAATTTTAGTCAGTAAGCAGTTTGCAACATTTTTGTATATCACCCTAGATCTTCCTTCTTAGACTTTTCCCCCCAGCCTACGATCTTGCCCTTTTTATTAGAAGAATGTCAATTCCTAATCTCCAGCATTCCTGAGTCTCCTTCTCTATCTCCTTCTTTCCTTAGCCCTTAACCTTGAGTGGCTTTATAGCCTTGTTTTGGGCAAAGTTGCATACAATTTTTAGGTTAAAAGAAAAAGAGAGGAAAAACTGACTGGGAACTTTAAAAAAAGTCAAATAATTGGCAATTTTTTTGACTGGACCAGAACTTGAACCCAAGACCTCTGGCTTAACATGCCAGTGCTCTTCTATCTTAGCTATCCAGCCCTTAGATGTCGGCCTCCACAAATAGTCAACTTATCTTTGCCGGAAGAGCACTGGTACGTTAATCCAGTGGTCTCGTGTTCAAGGCCCATGTCAAAGTCCAAGTTTTCTTTGCCAATTTTTATTAGCTTTTCCGCCGCGAAGCGGAAAAGCTATTGTTTTTGTTCAGATTATTTGTTTTTCTTCTTATCGGAAAAATCCCATAGACAAAGCACAGGGTTTTTCTGTCTGGCACTTTTGCCATTGAACACACTTGGATTTTGTTCAAACTTGGCAAATAGATAGAGTCCTTGCTGAAGTTGTGCACAGTTGTCTTGAAAGGGTCATGAAGTCACCACTTGTCACGTGACATTGCTTTAAAGGGACAAAACTCCAATAAAAGCAAACGTACAAGTTAGTTTGGTTTCAATTTTGCAGTATATCTGAGTTGGGAAAAGGTGTATCCAAAACTTGCCGTCATTTGATTGTGACGTAATCTCATGAATATTAATGAGGTCATTAACTTTTCACATTTTCACATTCAAATGAGCATTTTTGGCCAACGGAGCAAGATTTTTTTTGTTTTTTTGTTTATATATATTGGGGATATAGTTTAGAAACACCCTCTGGGGCCAAATTTCAATGATGTAATCGTGACGTCATCAAAATGCGTGATTTTAAAGCACATATTAGCCAAAAGTTAATGTTCTCGAAATTTGGTGGGCAGTTAGCTATTGGGCTAGACATTTCAAATCCTGAGTTTGGAACCAATTAACCATTGTTCAGAATTGTTATGATTTGTTTAATATTATATTGAAGTCCCATTCACTTAGTGCACAAAATATGCACATGCGTTTTGGGGTAGGAATGGAGGGTACGGGTTTTTTTTTTTTTTTTTTAGAGAACAAGATGCGGAAAAGCGTTATGTTTTGTTTGCCAACAGACATAAATGTCTAGTTTTTAATTGGATTCTGTATTTTTGTCCGTCCAACAGCTCCTGCCGCCGTCACAGAGAAGGAGCTGGTTTGCAATACTTGCTTCAGCAGCATGACGGCAGAGGAGACAGCCTCAGGTCCGGGCAAGGCAACCATCGTGGAGCACTGAGCGAGGAATCTCTTAATAAAGGTATACAGAAATCAAATTTAATGTCGGGTGAAATCAATTGGGTTTGTTTTAAAACCCAATTTGTCTTATCCTTTTGGGACCAACCCCCCCCCCCCCCCTCCGATATTTTGGCCCCGAAAATTGTGCACCCCGCTTTGGAGACAAATGTACCCCGTCACATTCAGAATGTGTGGTCGGCCTTGAGGTTGTGAACTTTGCACCGGCCCTGTATTGTCTCTGGCCGTTTTTGAAATGAAGGCTTAGGCTCGGGCTTTAGGCTTCGGTCACATTTATCTTACCCGGTATGATGTCACAGGCATCTAGAAACAAGCATTTGGCCCCAGTTTCTTGGGGAATACTCTGTACTCTACCCTTCAAATTCGGGAACCAACCATAACCAGATTTTGTCAGACGGAGACGAAGCCTGAGCCCGAGCCTAAGCCTTCATTTCGAGAATGGCCTATATTTTCTATCAGACGTAAATACCGCACTGTCGCATACGCAGTAGCGCGCTGTGTTGTCTCAGCATTGCAATCGCTGTGCTTGGCTGCTTTGGGTCTGTATGTGACGTCACATGCTCACAGGGGAAATTTTTGGGGGGCGGGCCGAACATTTTTTTTTCAATGTTTTTGGCCGAAATTAAGCACCAAAATGAACAACTAGATAAGATCCTTTATTGATTATATTGTGAACATTACCTAAGAAGAGATTCCAGCTCTTTTCAAAATCCTATTTCTGTATACCTTTAAAGGGAACACAACGTTGTTCGAGGTCAAAGAATAGCATCCATATGTTGTCTGATCCGGCATACATGTATGCATGAAATAGCACACCTGTGAAAATTCGCCAACCGAGTCTTGAGATAATAGTGAAAAACCGCTTCATTTGTTTCGCGAAAATGGAGCATTCAACACATTGTTCCGAAAAATTGTTTAGATCTATGGTAGGGCCTGAGACGTAAACTATTTCTTTTACTCTTTTCTCCAAAAATTACAGCATTTTAGACAGAAATATGTCAGTGCGAGGTTTCTACTATAACCCTCTTCAAACTGTACAAGTCTCATGTAAATCTGTGAACAATTCTGTTTTTCGATCTTGCCAATGTTGTGTAGGGGCTTTAAGCTAGCTCAGTCTCGCTTAAGAACCTAAAGAATCTTGTCGAGGCTCCAACTTGCACTGAGGTGCTTTCAGCAGACAGTTTCTGCTGGGATCGAAACGTCATCCCTCCTTAAATTTGTTGAGAGTGTATAGACATGAAGGTGATGTTGGCTTTCCATCGATTGGAAGAAGTCATGTGGCCGCATTGGGCGGGAAAGATTCTCCACGCCCTAGCGCTTCCACCAGGCATATGAACATTAATGATAGTTGGAATCCAGCAGTCTCCTGACTACAAGCATAGTACGCACTCTCCGAAACGTTGAGTTGCCGGCTCCTTTTCAGGGCCACACTCCTTCTTGGAAGAGAAGTGTTCCATGGTGTCACCGCAAACCTTCCACTCTTGAGTAACCGGCACTTTCCAGAGCCACACTCCTTCTCAGAAGCGAAGTGCTACATGGTGTCACCGCAATCCTTCCACTCTTGAATTACCGGC
Source organism: Luidia sarsii (assembly GCA_949987565.1). Classification (NCBI taxonomy): domain Eukaryota; kingdom Metazoa; phylum Echinodermata; class Asteroidea; order Paxillosida; family Luidiidae; genus Luidia; species Luidia sarsii. Next base: position 7,827,340 of record OX465112.1, read on the forward strand.
TCTTGTCAGAGCCACACTCCTTCTCAGAAGAGAAGTGTTACAGGGTGTCACCGCAAACCTTCCACTCTTGACTTACCAGCTCTTATCAGAGCCACACTCCTTCTTGAAAGAGAAGTGCTGCATGGTGTCACCGCAAACCTCCCACTTCCTCTGTATGCTTAGCAGAATGAAAGCTTAGCATGAATTGAGTTACCGGCTCTTTTTCAGGGCCACACTCCTTCTCGAAAGAGAAGTGTTACATGGTGTCACCGCAAACCTTTCACTCTTGAGTTACCGGCTCTTGTCAGAGCCACACTCCTCCTTGGGAGAGAAGTGTTACAGGGTGTCACCGCAGACCTTTCACTCTTGAGTTACCGGCTCTTATCAGAGCCACACTCCTTCTTGGTAGAGAAGTGTTACAGGGTGTCACCGCAAACTTCCCACTCTTGAGTTACCGGCTCTTGTCAGAGCCACACTCCTTCTCGAAAGAGAAGTGCTACATGGTGTCACCTCAAACCTCCCACTCTTGAGTTACCGGCTCTTATCAGAACCACACTCCTTCTTGGTAGAGAAGTGTTACAGGGTGTCACCGCAGACCTTTCACTCTTGAGTTACCGGCTCTTATCAGAGCCACACTCCTTCTCGAAAGAGAAGTGCTGCATGGTGTCACCGCAAACCTCCCACTTCCTCTGTATGCTTAGCAGAATGTCACACTTGAGCGACTTGAGCTGGGCACTGGTGGTGGATTTACCCTGACCTTTTTCAACAGATACGGCTTATTAATAGTGGACCATGAAATGTGGAAAGGTCCTAACTCACCAATTGTTGTTAACAGGAAAACTCGAACCTCAGCCATCTCGTCAAAGTATACCATGGTCATACCAGCTCGTACTTTCACCAACTTGTACGTTCGCCAAAGCAAGGTCATACCATGGAGGGTCATACCAACTCGTCCCTTCACCAACTCGTACGTTCAACAAAGCAAGGTCATACCATGGAGGGTCATGCCAACTCATACCTTCGCCAACTCGTACCTTCGTCAAAGAAAGGTCTTACCATGGAGGATCATACATGTACCAACTCGTACCTTCGTCAAAGAAAGGTCTTACCATGGAGGATCATACATGTACCAACTCGTACCTTCGTCAAAGCAAGGTCATACCATGGAGGGTCATGCCAACTCGTACCTTGGTCGACTTGTTCCTAAGCCAGCTCGAACAAAATGAGAACAATAAAAGAGATTCAATATTGTGATAATTATTATCAAGATTAATTGTTTGTATATTTAGGTATTTAATGTTGCTATTATTTAATGCATGATATGTATGTATATCGATTTGCACATTCAATTGATAAAAGGTTACGAAAATTCAGGTAATTTTTGTGTCATATATGTATATAAAATGTAATTATGCTGGTTGATAATACTCTTCTTGTGAAGTAATACTTTTGCAGGAAAGAGAGGGGCGAAATATTCATTGTTTTTCGCTCGATGTTGTGATCGTAAATTCTTGTAATTTTCCGAAGTCCAATAGTGTCGTCTGGTATTCTAAGGGCTGTTTTACAACCAATGCGCATGCGCACAACTCGTCACGCAAGTCGGGTGCTCGAGAGAACTGAAAAATCTCCGCCGGTTCACCACGGATGAACGTGGTATACCAGACCATTCGAACTAATTGACGACTGATTGGAAAACAGCTACTGTATGTCACATCAGATTTTTGGAATGTGCTTTGTGAATAGCTTCGTCTCTCACTATCTCCTTTCCCCTCTACTCAGTGGTTGCAATGAATAGATGTTCTTACAAAAGTCTATCGATAGAGTTGTGTGTGTGTGTGTGTTCGCTTATAGTTTTTGAAGCTTAAATGAGACCACAAAATATGTCCCTAAATGCCGAATTGCCTTAAAAGAAAAGGTCCATCGAATTAATACAGGTGCTCAAAAAGTTGGAGGAACATTCAAAGCCGTTTTTTAGGGTCGCCAAAAATGACCCGGGATGTCTCAGAAGACACACATGAACTGTCTTCTAATGTACAAGTGCGCAGTTATAGTTAATGCATGGAGGTAGACCTCCGTGGTTAATGGGATGATTGGTATGGTTGACGGGAAATCACTGATTGCAATTGCATGATTATTTGTGGGTGAGTCAAGTTGACGATACCAGAAACTCGTCACGGTCACGTTGGCTGCGGTGAGGAAACTGGTGATTGTGATACACGAAGTTCGGTCGAATCACTGCCCATTAGAACAACGACGAAAAAGGGAAACGAAATTAACAACAACATGCATTTCTTTTTTGATTGCATATTCATGAGTCAACCAACAAATTCGAAGCACATCGGGCTTTAAAAAAACCACTGGCTTAACTTCAGGCTCCAAGCTTTGTCTAAATTCCTCTCGTCCGTTTTTAAGTTATGAAGCATGGTAGACCCTCGGATTTGGTTTTGAAAAAGATAGGCCTACTTGGTTTGGAAAGAGGTTCCTAAGCTTCAATTTCACCATAGAACCTTGCAAGGAGAATTGTGTGATGTCGGAATGTAAAATTTGCTCGTGAAACGTAGTGAAACTATTATACGAACTATTAATGTCAGAGAATGGCGGAGTAGTTTTTAAAAGGGCGGAGTGTGACGGCGGTGATGAGGCAGGGCCGCGTGTGATGCTTACGACCGCGTACTACTCTATAACTTACCACATATCGCCACTTAAAGCCCCTACACAACATTGGTCGAGGTCAAAGAATAGCATCCGTACGTTGTCTGATCCAACATATGCATGAAATAGCACTCCTGTGAACATTTCAGCTCAATCCACTAACCGAGTCTCGAGAAAATCGTAAAAAAACACTTAGTTTGTTTCGAGAAAATGCAGTATTCAACGCCGTACTGTTCCGAAAAATAGTTTAGATCTCGGTCAGACGTAAACGATTTCTTTTACTCTTTTTTCCCCCAAAAGGACATTTTAGGCAGAAATATTTCAGTGCGAGGTTTCTACTATAACCATCTTCAAACTGTATAAGTTGCATGTAAATCTATAAAAATTTCTGCTTTTCGATCTTACCAATGTTGTTTAGGGGGTTTAAGGCGCCCTTGCCGGTTGAAACACTCGGATATCTTTGATATCAAATCATGATAATATTCTAAGGGATTTTGAAAAAACAAAATCGAAAAATTAACTGCCCCGGAATGACATTTTCATCATTCGTGTAATAAGAAATGGTATTTCACCATCAAGAAATTACCTTTCTTTTGTAGCATCATTATTTAACCACGCAGGGCCTATTATATTGTTGGAATAAATGTACTGTGTTCACCTTACCCTGTTTCGTTGATTATGCTGATATTTGTAGGGAGTCTGCTCTTCGAAAGTGCTACGAGACAGTCAGCGCACATACACCACGTCGAAATGTATATACTGACATAATGATATGGGTTATAAAGAGGCTGTACTACTCCGATATGGTTTTATTAGAAATACCCAAAATATACACAAATTAAGCTCATATCAAACAAACACAAATCTCAGGCGAGAAACAAAATGGCCTCCACCGTTAACATAGGCCTATATGGAGTGATTTCAGGACGACACCGAAGCTATGCCAAGCAGTTGTGTGAGTACACAGTGATAAGTACACGTCGAATGGGACAAATCCTCAAAAGGAAGAAAGTAGATATTCATTCAGGGTTTGCCCATCACTACGTGTAATAGGCACTGTGTGCTGTGCACTTTTTTCCCGACTGCATGTATACATAAGCTTTCCGTGTAGTCCTGGGTTGACACTTGAGTGAGTGTTCGTTAGCTTCGTTCACACGAGGTGATTCAGGGCGAGCGGGCCATGGGGGCTTGACTGTGGTTTAGACCCGGGGAAGCTTATCGAAGGCACCCGTGGATTGTTGCCGGCGCTAATGCTTCGCCGGCTCCTTGCACGACTTGCTCTGGTTCCTGAAGTCCCGCCACGTGTCCAGCATGGCCGACGTGGACTTGAAGCCGTGCATGTTGAAGGCGTCGTGCAGGAAGCAGACGTCGCGCCGGCTGCCCGTTATGAACTTCCGGGACGAGGCGTCGCTGAGCGGCACTGGGCCGCCGGCCGCCCGGGAGGCCAGGATGCCGGCGTAGGCGTCGTCGATCGGGAAGAGCCGCGTGCCGGGCGCCGCCGCGTTCATGCCCCGCACGGCGGCCGCCGACATGACGTACCCGCCGCCGGAGAAGTAGGGCAGGAAGTAGCGGAACGGGTACTGGGAGCGGAGCACCTGGTACCTGGAGCCGGACGCCCTCACCACCGGGCTGGAGCGCATCATGTGACCGAGGAAGAGCCGGCTCGACCGGTTGGCCGGCAGCGAGCGCAGGTGGGCCGCGATCCGGCCGAAGTTGACCAGCATGTCGTCGTCGCCCTTGTAGACGTAGGCGGCGCCCTTGCAGTTGTTGGACACCCAGCGGAGGCCGAGCACCACCTTCAGGGTCAGGTTGTGGAAGGACTCGCGGAAGTCGGCCTGCAGGATGTCGCCGTGACGGGCCGCCTCCTGGTCCACGGCCCGCTGGGTCTCGCCGGCCGACGAGCGACCCAGCAGGAAGACGGTGCGGGTGCCGGTGGCGTTCATGTAGTCGGGCGAGGCCCAGGTCTGGCGGATGGCCGAGCGAAGGTCGGCGTGCTCGGGCAGGGAGGAGACGGCGGCCAAGAGGAAGGGGCCGGGGTCCTGCTGGCAGACCGGCCTGGGGTTGTGCAGCAGCCGCAGGACTCGGTCGAAGTAGGGCTGGTTGTCGGTGCCCCGCGTCCACGCCTCGATCTCCGTGGCATTGGGCAACGGGTTGGGGCAGCCGGCCACGGCCGTGTGGTTGGCCCAGACGGAGCGCAGCCGCGACTCGGTACCGAAGCCGCCCAAGGTGACGGTGGCCCGGAGATCGCAGTAGTCCGCCTCGCCGCCCTGCTTGCGGAAGCTCTCCCGGTAGATGGGCCGCACCCCCAGCTCCCGGGCCAGCGTGCCCAGGAAGACGTCGCCCAGGCGGAGCTCCCGCGCCGCCGCGGGCCCCGTGGCGTTGACTCCCCTGAGGTAGGCGTCCTTCAGGAAGTCGGCCGACACCACGAAGCCGGCTCCCCCGACGCAGTAATTGGGGAAGGTGTCGGGTGCGTACGCCTCCCTGCTCACGTAGTTCTTGCGGCCGGGCACCCGCTGCGGCTTGCCGTCTCTCTGGACGCGACCCAGGTACAGGCCCCCGGGGCTGCTCTTCAGGGACCGCAGCTCGCGAACCAGCCTGGCCGTGTTCACGAAGAGGTTGTCGGCGCTGACCAGGACGTAGCGGGCCAGCGGGCAGCGGAGCAGGACCCACTTGAAGACGGCCAGCACGCCCAGGGTGGAGAGGTTGCTCAGGTCCCGGGGCTCGGCCACGCCGGCCGCCACCAGGTCGCCGCGGTGGTGGCTCTCCTCGACCAGGCTCCCCCGGAGCGACTCGTTCGTGCTCTTCTGCTGCTGCTGCTTCTGCTGCTGCTGGTGCTGGTGGACCACGAAGACCGTACTGACGTTCTCCCCGCCGACCGTGCCCGGACGGCCCCAGGTCTCCCGTATGGCCGCCCTCTGACCGGCCCGCCCCGGCTTGCCGTAGACCGCGGACAGCAGGTACAGCCCTCGGCCCGAGCCCGGGCAGGCTCGCTCGGCGGCGTCCAGCCAGAAGTCGATCTCACCGTCCGGCAGCAGCGACGCGTTCCCCGGCCCCGTCGTCGGCCCGCGGCGGATCTCGGCCCTCTGGCGATGATCCGTAACCGGCGGCGGCCGCGGATCCGAGCTCTCCTTTGCCGGTCGGGGCGAGGCCTTGCGGATGAGCAGCACCGGGTTCGCGGGCTCCAAGGCCCGCTGCTCTCCCCCGTCGGCGGCCGAGGCCGGCGGGGGGTAAGATGGCTGGACCGCCACGTAGCTCCGCTCGTCCAGGTAGACCGCGGAGAGCAGGACTCTGGCCAGGCCCAAGGCGAGGACGATCACCAGGGGGACTCGGAGGTCGTGCTGGGGCGCCATCCTCTCTCCGGGGATCGCTCGGGCGTCGTGGCCCGTCTCTGTAGTGTCAGAAAAGAGACGAGATTGTCAACACCGCTTATTATTGACCCAACGACTATACTTCGTACGAATCAGCGTACCAACGATTACGCAGGCAACGGGACCGAGTTTCACACATCGATTTTCTGACCATTGGGTGAATTGTAATGGCGAAGCGTGCACTGTTTCGCAGCATTTCGTGTCATGGCACCTGAAGCCAATACTAAGCGATACTCCTCTAGCTTCTTCCCGCGCACTGCTGCACTATGGAAATCTCTACCTGCAACCTGTTACCCCCTTTCTTATAACCTGTCCCAATTCAAACGTAACATGAACGCTCATCTTTCTTCCTCCTGATCTATTATGCTCCTGGTTCTTCTCCTTATTCCCTTCCTTTAGCCCTCACCTTGAGTGGCCTTTTGGGGCATTGTGTTGGGTGACTTTCATTAACTGAAAAAAAGCTTCGAGCTGTGAGCCCACTCATCTCGTCCCGGGCTCTTTTTTTTACGAATCTCAAGGGCCAGACTCGGGCTCAGGGTTCGCTGCGTCACATAACCCCGAATTGGAAGGTTTCGGCTTCTCCCTGGCACACACAGCATGAGCAGAGTACCCATCTCGAAGCCACGGTCAAAGGCCAAAGCCTGGGCCAGAGATGTCGTTGAGGGCGCAAGTGTGGAGAACTGCGGGTTGCTGGGTTGCTGGGTGCAGCACACAGAATCCATCCAAGATGGCTCCGCCGAGCTGATTATCATATACAGTGTGTACCCACAACCTTTTTTTAATAAGGGGTCTTTGGAGGCTAATTAACTGATACATTGTAGAACAAGTGAAGCTTAAGACAACCTGGGGGTTCACTCTTCAATTTGGTATGTAATTTGGACCATATCTGACTTTAAATGTGGCCCTATTTGGCTGTGGAAGTGGAGGGGTCCATCTCAAAATCCTTGCAGAAATTGGGTTTGGACGGCTACACATTTTGGGGGTGTTTTTTTCTGGGGGTAATTAGCAAAAAATCTAATCGGCTAAGAGCACTAAAATTGAAAAGAATTTCAGAGATGAAGGTCCAAACTACAATTTTAAGTATAGCTACAAGAACTGAGAGACATTTGGGCATGGGATAATTGGCTTTGAAAGTGAGTGTTTTTGTACAGTGTTCAATGGGAGCTCTATTTAGTGTTCTGCACCCTGCTTCCACAGACATGAATAACCTATAGACCGACAGCCATACACAACGTCTATAGAAAACGACGTCAGGATACTGAAAGGGTGACGGCGCCCGACTAATTGTGAAACCATGGGCGAAAGTAGATGAACAATGTGCACAAACATATGGAGAAATCCCAAAATGATGAATTCAAACTGGATTTTTTAGATAAAACCATGCTGATTGAGATCAAAAGCCCTTTTCAGAGATGAATACACAATCCATTACAGATGTGTATTTGCGTGTTTTATTATAAATAATGAATCCAAATTTGGTGGTCATTTTTCTCGTGGATGGCGGGCCAGTATGCGTAACCTTGCACTGAGTTTGTGTCCTTATGTGCGTCTGTTGACATGACGAACAAGTTTGCATATGGTTTTTCACGCGTCCTGAAATTACAGTCTGGCGCCCGCTGTTGTCCGTCTATTGGTTATTATGGTTGCTATCCCCTTTCTACCGTACGTGTGCACTAACCCCACTCTGATAAAAAAAATCGCGATTATTTCCAAGAAAAAAAAAATCAACACCCAATAACTTTAATGGCAGTCTGGATGACGATCAAAATCTTGGGATATGTATCGCGACCCCAAAAAAACCGCGGATATAATGTGACAAATATGCGAATAATCGCCCCCGATCATGAATTGTATTCCTTTGTAACTGCAGTGAAGCATAGAGTATTATGATGTGGGCTGTGCAGTTTGGACCCTGTGTGGTTTATGACGGTTAAGGTAACGGAGAAACGGCCACGCGAGAAGTTTTGAACGATAAGGGCCGGTTTCAGTTGAGTGGCTATAATACGGCTAGAGGTTACGGATGCCACCGACGCCCTTATCTAGTATACGTGCGGTGCAGGCCGCTGTGCCTGCGATCACACGGCAACGCAAGCCCCTAGCCACAGCCGCATAGCATCGCCACACGCTACCCTCGATACGGCTTCTCTTTACATTTTGCTCCGAGTAGGAAATGGAATAGGGTCGTGAAAACTATCATTTTTAACACATTTCCATGCTTTCCAGAACTACGCAGATGTGTTTTCTGGTTAAATGTATGACTATGTCTGTTTTATGTGTTGATGCATGTTTACCCCCAAAAAGAAACAGAAAAACACAAACATCACGGCACATATTATATATTATATATTTTTACATCCTTGTGGAGACATTGGTTTGTTTTTGTGCACTGTACACCCGAAGGAGAAACGATGTTTCTGCGCATAGGCCTAAACCACGTCGAAATATACTGACACAAGGACATGGGTTATAAAGAGGCTGTACTACTCCGCTATATTTTTATTAGAAATACCACAAATATATGTACACAAAGGTCATTATCAACAACCAAAAATCTAAGGCGAGAAACAAAATGGCCTCCACCGTTAACATAGGCCTATCAGGTGGAGTGATTTCAGGACGACACCGAAGCTATGCCAAGCAGTTGTGTGAGTACACAGTGATAAGTACACGTCGAATAGGACAAATCCTCAAAAGGAAGAAAGTAGATATTCATTAAGGGTTTGCCCATCACTACGTGTAATAGGCACTGTGTACTCTGCACTTTTTTCCCGACTGCATGTATACATTAGCTTTCCGTGTAGTCCTGGGTTGACACTAAGTCTTGAGTGAGGGTTCGTTAACTTCGCTCACACGAGGTGATTCAGGGCGAGCGGGCCATGGGGGCTTGACTGTGGTTTAGACCCGGGGAAGCTTATCGAAGGCACCCGTGGATTGTTGCCGGCGCTAATGCTCCGCCGGCTCCTTGCACGACTTGCTCTGGTTCCTGAAGTCCCGCCACGTGTCCAGCATGGCCGACGTGGACTTGAAGCCGTGGATGTTGAAGGCGTCGCGCAGGAAGCAGGCGTCGCGCCGGCTGCCCGTCGTGATGAACTCCCGGGACGAGGCGTCGCTGAGCGGCACTGGGCCGCCGGCCGCCCGGGAGGCCAGGATGCCGGCGTAGGCGTCGTCGATCGGGAAGAGCCGCGTGCCGGGCGCCGCCGCGTTCATGCCCCGCACGGCGGCCGCCGACATGATGTACCCGCCGCCGGAGAAGTAGGGCAGGAAGTAGCGGAACGGGTACTGGGAGCGGAGCACCTGGTACTTGGAGCCGGACGCCCTCACCACCGGGCTGGAGCGCATCATGTGACCGAGGAAGAGCCGGCTCGACCGGTTGGCCGGCAGCGAGCGCAGGTGGGCCGCGATCCGGCCGAAGTTGACCAGCATGTCGTCGTCGCCCTTGTAGACGTAGGCGGCACCCTTGCAGTTGTTGGACACCCAGCGGAGGCCGAGCACCACCTTCAGGGTCAGGTTGTGGAAGGACTCGCGGAAGTTGGCCTGCAGGATGTCGCCGTGACGGGCCGCCTCCTGGTCCACGGCCCGCTGGGTCTCGCCGGCCGACGGCCCGTCGGCCGACGAGCGGCCCAGCAGGAAGACGGTACGGATGCCGGTGGCGTTCATGTAGTCGGGCGAGGCCCAGGTCTGGCGGATGGCCGAGCGAAGGTCGGCGTGCTCGGGCAGGGAGGAGACGGCGGCCAAGAGGAAGGGGCCGGGGTCCGGCTGGCAGACCGGCCTGGGGTTGTGCAGCAGCCGCAGGACTCGGTCGAAGTAGGGCTGGTTGTCGGTGCCCCGCGTCCACGCCTCGATCTCCGTGGCGTTGGGCACCGGGTTGGAGCAGCCGGCCACGGCCGCGGCCGTGTGGTTGGCCCAGACGGACCGCAGCAGCGACTCGGTGCCGAAGCCGCCCATGGTGACGGTGGCCCGGAGATCGCAGTAGTCCGCCTCGCCGCCCAGCTTGCGGAAGCTCTCCCGGTAGATGGGCCGCACCCCCAGCTCCCGGGCCAGCGTGCCCAGGAAGACGTCGCCCAGGCGGAGCTCCCGCGCCGCCGCGGGCCCCGTGGCGTTGACTCCCCTGAGGTAGGCGTCCTTCAAGAAGTCGGCCGACACCACGAAGCCGGCTCCCCCGACGCAGTACTTGGGGAAGGTGTCGGGCACGTACGCCTCCCTGCTCACGTAGTCCTTGCGGCCGGGCACCCGCTGCGGCTTGCCGTCGCTCCGGACGCGACCCAGGTACAGGCCCCCGGGGCTGCTCTTCAGGGACCACAGCTCTTGCACCAGCTTGGCCGTGTCCACGAAGAGGTTGTCGACGCCGACCAGGACGTAGCGGGCCAGCGGGCAGCGGAGCAGGACCCACTTGAAGACGGCCAGCAGGCCCAGGGTGGAGAGGTTGCTCAGGTCCCGGGGCTCGGCCACGCCGGCCGCCACCAGGTCGCCGCGGCGGTGGCTCTCCTCGACCAGGCTCCCCCGGAGCGACTCGTTCGTGCTCTGCTGCTGCTGCTGCTGGTGGTGCTGCTGGTGCTGGTGGACCACGAAGACCGTACTGACGTTCTCCCCGCTGACCGTGCCCGGACGGCCCCAGGTCTCCCGTATGGCCGCCCTCTGACCGGCCCGCTCCGGCTTGCCGTAGACCGCGGACAGCAGGTACAGCCCTCGGCCCGAGTCCGGGCAGGCTCGCTCGGCGGCGTCCAGCCAGAAGTCGATCCCGCCGTCCGGCAGCAGCGACGCGTTCCCCGGCCCCGTCCCCGAACTTTCCTTTGCCGGTCGGGGCGAGGCCTTGCGGATGAGCAGCACCGGGTTCGCGGGCTCGGCGGCCGAGGCGGGCGAGGCCGCGGGTGCGCCCGGCCGCTCGGCCGGCGGGGGGTAGGGCGGCTGGGCCGCCACGTAGCTCCGCTCGTCCAGGTAGACCGCGGAGAGCAGGACTCTGGCCAGGCCCAAGGCGAGGACGATCACCAGGGGGACTCGGAGGTCGTGCTGGGGCGCCATCCTCTCTCCGGGGATCGCTCGGGCGTCGTGGCCCGTCTCTGTAGTGTTGGAAAAGAGACGAGATTGCCAACACCGCTTACAACATAAACAGAGTACCCATCTCGAAGCCACGGTCAAAGGCCAAAGCCTGGCCCAGAGATGTTGTTGAGGGCGCAAGTGTGGAGAACTGCCGTTGGCTACACCCCTTTTTACGTGTGCACTACCCCCCCCCAAAAAAAAATGTATTTCCAAATACCAGTGTCGTGAAAACCTTGTGGAGTCCTATACGCCTTTTGCAATTTCACTGTGGAGACCTTTTCAACCTATTGGACTATAGCATAGCTGCTAGCCTATCTTAAGTTAAAGGAAACTAGGAAAACTTCTGCTAAAAAAGAGGAATCACTACATAGGAATACATGTGTATTTCCTAGCCAAAGATTGGAATCTGTTGTCAAGAGTTTGTAAAAAGCGCAAAATATTTGATAAAAAATGAGAGTATAATGATTCTTCCAAAATAGGAATGGTTGGTATTCATATAGGTCTCCACAAGGCACTAGATACGCGCCCATACTTTTGAACGCAATGAGGCCCGAGTAGACAGCCACCAGTGTGCAATGGGGGAACTTCCTTTCGATTCAAGGCGCTTGTGCATGCGCAACTGTACGGGCGTCACGCCAGATCATTACAGCAAACACACCAGTTGGGCAAATATTTGTGTTGTCCTCTTTGCACTGAACGGGGTTTATCCCTTCACCCCAACGGGAATACATACTGGACTGGTTAGTGTGTGGGTGCGTGTTTGTGTGTTTGTGCTCGCTTGGGGCAAGTTCAAACAAGGAGAGAGATAAGACGGAATTGTAATTCTCACTGGCTAAAATACAATATGAAGAAAGGAAGTAGCAGACAGTTACATTATAAAGACCAATTACAACATCAATCCAAGAAATTGAAAACTAACTCGGAGGTGTTTTGTTTTAAAAACCCAATACAACATTGGGAAGATCGGAACACATCGATGGCCACAGATTTCCTTCTAATTCACACAGTTTGTAGACGGTCATGATAGAATCCTCACGTTGAAATCTTACGGTCTGGGATGCTGTACTTCTCGAGAAATCTTCACTCAAACATCGCGAGTAATAAATTATTTCTTACACTACAGAACGGTGCGAAAACCGTGACGGTTTTTGTGCCTTTTTCTACTCTCTCAGATTACAATTTGAGCACAAACCTTCGGAGGGTTTCATTTTTGGGAATGTTTAACTGCATGTGGCAATCTTTTGACCTTTACGAATTTTGTATAGGGCCTTTAGTTTGAATTTGAAAAGTACCAAAGATGATTTTGATTGCAGCAGTGGGACATTGTTCAACAAGTACATAACTACACTCCCAAGCGCCCATTCCGGTTAAAACGCCTTGAAATGTTTGGTAAGACAGAGGTATAGGCTGAATTGCTTGCCCAATACTTCACACGAAACGTGGGGAATTATTTTACACCACAGAACAATCCGTCAGTTGGAGTTTTAACGGCCAGTAACGTGTCCACATTTCCAAACATTTTTTTCTTACAAGTTAGACGGCCTGACGTCTAACGTTTTGAGATTCATGTATTGCAGATCATTTTAGTCAGTGGGCAGTTTGCAACAGGGTTAAAAGGTCACGCCAAGCCAAGTAGAAGAAATAACCCAACTTTAGAAGAAAAGAATAGTGTCATTGCCCCATTCTGCTTATCTCATTTGGAACTCCATCCCGTGACGGCATTGCGACTTCATATATTAATGAAATCGCTATGGCCCCAATTTCGTTCGAACGAAGTTGCCACAGACGAGGGGACTGTGTGCGAGAATCGGATAACAGTCATGCACCCACAAGAGGTGCGATTCGGTAAAGCGTTGCCCAATAGGCCTACCTTAATTATGATTATACCGGAAGGAAAAGTTCATCACCAAGTGAAACGTCACGGCCGGAAGTTTCTTAATTGACTCGGTTAACCCCACCCCCCCCCAAAAAAAGGGAATAAATTATGTAATAATGTGAAATGTTAATTCCAAACTGCTTGCTGACTAAAATCATTCAAACATTACCACAAATTAGAGGGGCCTGATGTTTGGATCCTAGCAGGATCTTTCTCCTGCTATAGGATCGAAACGTCAGAATGGATAAATAACCGAAAAGTCAACAATACAAGAATGAAATAGATTAGACTCTGCCCCGGAACTCGTCCGTACCGCCGAACCCACCAACCTCCCACCAACCTCCCGACGCCATGACCGGGGCAATATTGCCACCGCTCGCAAGCCGTCCCCCGCAGTGCACGCCCAATAGCGGCCCGTCTTTCTCTCTCACCTGCGGCAAGTCGCTGAAAGAACCGACGGCCGTCAAAACACCGCCATTGAAGGAGAAGAAGAAGAAGAAGAGGACCCACAAAAAAGGGTTGACTCAAAGAGCTCTCACCTGTCTGTCTCTTCGTCGTGGAACGCCGGCGGACTTTGTTCCCTCGGGGAAGTGACGCGTCCCAGCTTCGGCAGATAAGAAACCCGACCTCTGTGTATATAGTCGTGACCCTCGTTACTTTACTGAGCAAAGCCCAACGGGCGTGGCCGTTGCACGTCGCCCTATAGGCCACTCCGAGGGCTGGACGGCACAACTCGCACAATGGTGGGGGGGGGGGTCTGTTGACAAGACGGCTTTGGTGGGACCCTATCGCAGCAGAATCGTCAAGTGCGACCGTACGAAACGTGGCACGTTAGAGGTGTGTGTATACTAGGCTTAAAAAATGATTCAGTCTGGAAATCAAACGTCCATTCCGGAAAGAGATAATAGGCTCGAACCCGGACGTTTCTCAGCCGTCAAGGTTGGCCCCCTTTCGAGAAAACTCGTGCTAGGATCTAGACGTCTATAATTATTTACCCTCTGAATACAAAGAAACTGCCCACGAAGGAACCCAAGTAGCATATAAGCTACTGCCTATCTGGATAGAGACAGGCAAGAGACATCCATCCGAGTAAAGGTCCTGTTAGGTCGAGTTGGGACGCGCTCGCGTTCTCGGCTGTTGGTGTGAACAACCCTGGCGGAGATGTGTGGTCTGTGATCCCTGTTTCAGCGTTCTTGGGTCGTCTTCGTGTGGTTTCGAGCCCGAGAACAAGGAGTCGAAACGCCAGGCACCCCAGGCACCCCAACAGGGCAGACAGGCATGGGGGCTGTGTGAGGCCACGAGAGTGACAGAGAACAAGGAGGGATGGAGAGAGCTGGTTGCACGGTCATCCATGGCACCCCAACATGGTAGACACGCATGGGGGCTGGGTGAGGCCACGAGAGTGACAGAGAACAAGGAGGGATGGAGAGAGCTGGTTGCACGGTCATCCATGGCACCCCAACATGGCATATATGCACGGGGCTGGGTGAGGCCACGAGAGTGGCAGAGAACAAGGAGGGATGGAGAGAGCTGGTTGCACGGTCATCCATGGCACCCCAACATGGCAGATATGCATGGGGGCTGGGTGAGGCCATGAGAGTGGCAGAGAACAAGGAGGGATGGAGAGAGCTGGTCGCACGGTCATCCATGGAACCCCAACATGGCAGACAGTCATGGGGGCTGGGTGAGGCCACGAGAGTGGCAGAGAACAAGGAGGGATGGAGAGAGCTGGTTGCACGGTCAGCCATGGAACCCCAACATGGCAGACAGGCATGGGGCTGGGTGAGGCCATGAGAGTGGCAGAGAACAAGGAGGGATGGAGAGAGCTGGTTGCACGGTCATCCATGGCACCCCAACATGGCAGATATGCATGGGGGCTGGGTGAGGCCATGAGAGTGGCAGAGAACAAGGAGGAATGGAGAGAGCTGGTTGCACGGTCATCCATGGCACCCCAACATGGCAGACAGGCATGGGGGCTGGGTGAGGCCATGAGAGTGACAGGGAACAAGGAGGGATGGAGAGAGCTGGTTGCACGGTCATCCATGGCACCCCAACATGGCAGACAGGCATGGGGCTGGGTGAGGCCACGAGAGTGGCAGAGAACAAGGAGGGATGGGGAGAGCTGGTTGCACGGTCATCCATGGCACCCCAACATGGCAGACAGGCATGGGGGCTGGGTGAGGCCATGAGAGTGGCAGAGAACAAGGAGGAATGGAGAGAGCTGGTTGCACGGTCATCCATGGCACCCCAACATGGCAGACAGGCATGGGGGCTGGGTGAGGCCATGAGAGTGACAGGGAACAAGGAGGGATGGAGAGAGCTGGTTGCACGGTCATCCATGGCACCCCAACATGGCAGACAGGCATGGGGCTGGGTGAGGCCACGAGAGTGGCAGAGAACAAGGAGGGATGGGGAGAGCTGGTTGCACGGTCATCCACGGCACCCCAACATAGTAGACAGGCATGGGGGCTGGGTGAGGCCATGAGAGTGGCAGAGAACAAGGAGGGATGGGGAGAGCTGGTTGCACGGTCATCCATGGCACCCCAACAGGGTGGACAGGCATGGGGGCTGGGTGAGGCCATGAGAGTGGCAGAGAACAAGGAGGGATGGAGAGAGCTGGTCGCACGGTCATCCATGGCACCCCAACATGGCAGACAGGCATGGGGGCTGGGTGAGGCCACGAGAGTGGCAGAGAACAAGGAGGGATGGGGAGAGCTGGTTGCACGGTCATCCATGGCACCCCAACAGGGTGGACAGGCATGGGGGCTGGGTGAGGCCATGAGAGTGGCAGAGAACAAGGAGGAATGGAGAGAGCTGGTTGCACGGTCATCCATGGCACCCCAACATGGCAGACAGGCATGGGGGCTGGGTGAGGCCATGAGAGTGGCAGAGAACAAGGAGGAATGGAGAGAGCTGGTTGCACGGTCATCCATGGCACCCCAACATGGCAGACAGGCATGGGGGCTGGGTGAGGCCATGAGAGTGGCAGAGAACAAGGAGGGATGGAGAGAGCTGGTTGCACGGTCATCCATGGCACCCCAACAGGGTGGACAGGCATGGGGGCTGGGTGAGGCCATGAGAGTGGCAGAGAACAAGGAGGGATGGAGAGAGCTGGTTGCACGGTCATCCATGGCACCCCAACATGGCAGACAGGCATGGGGGCTGGGTGAGGCCATGAGAGTGGCAGAGAACAAGGAGGGATGGGGAGAGCTGGTTGCACGGTCATCCATGGCACCCCAACAGGGTGGACAGGCATGGGGGCTGGGTGAGGCCACGAGAGTGGCAGAGAACAAGGAGGGATGGAGAGAGCTGGTTGCACGGTCATCCATGGCACCCCAACATGGCAGACAGGCATGGGGGCTGGGTGAGGCCATGAGAGTGGCAGAGAACAAGGAGGGATGGAGAGAGCTGGTCGCACGGTCATCCATGGCACCCCAACATGGCAGACAGGCATGGGGGCTGGGTGAGGCCACGAGAGTGGCAGAGAACAAGGAGGGATGGAGAGAGCTGGTTGCACGGTCATCCATGGCGACCCAACAGGGTGGACAGACATTGGGGCTGGGTGAGGCCATGAGAGTGGCAGAGAACAAGGAGGAATGGAGAGAGCTGGTTGCACGGTCATCCATGGCACCCCAACATGGCAGATATGCATGGGGGCTGGGTGAGGCCATGAGAGTGGCAGAGAACAAGGAGGGATGGAGAGAGCTGGTTGCACGGTCAGCCATGGCACCCCAACATGGCAGACAGGCATGGGGGCTGGGTGAGGCCATGAGAGTGGCAGAGAACAAGGAGGAATGGAGAGAGCTGGTTGCACGGTCAGCCATGGCACCCCAACATGGCAGACAGGCATGGGGGCTGGGTGAGGCCATGAGAGTGGCAGAGAACAAGGAGGGATGGAGAGAGCTGGTTGCACGGTCATCCATGGCACCCCAACATGGCAGATATGCATGGGGGCTGGGTGAGGCCATGAGAGTGGCAGAGAACAAGGAGGGATGGAGAGAGCTGGTTGCACGGTCAGCCATGGCACCCCAACATGGCAGACAGGCATGGGGGCTGGGTGAGGCCATGAGAGTGGCAGAGAACAAGGAGGAATGGAGAGAGCTGGTTGCACGGTCATCCATGGCACCCCAACATGGCAGACAGGCATGGGGGCTGGGTGAGGCCATGAGAGTGGCAGAGAACAAGGAGGGATGGAGAGAGCTGGTTGCACGGTCATCCATGGCACCCCAACATGGCAGACAGGCATGGGGCTGGGTGAGGCCATGAGAGTGGCAGAGAACAAGGAGGGATGGAGAGAGCTGGTTGCACGGTCATCCATGGCACCCCAACATGGCAGACAGGCATGGGGGCTGGGTGAGGCCATGAGAGTGGCAGAGAACAAGGAGGGATGAAGAGAGCTGGTTGCACGGTCATCCATGGCACCCCAACATGGCAGATATGCATGGGGGCTGGGTGAGGCCATGAGAGTGGCAGAGAACAAGGAGGGATGGAGAGAGCTGGTCGCACGGTCATCCATGGCACCCCAACATGGCAGACAGGCATGGGGGCTGGGTGAGGCCACGAGAGTGGCAGAGAACAAGGAGGGATGGAGAGAGCTGGTTGCACGGTCATCCATGGCACCCCAACATGGCAGACAGGCATGGGGCTGGGTGAGGCCATGAGAGTGGCAGAGAACAAGGAGGGATGGAGAGAGCTGGTCGCACGGTCATCCATGGAACCCCAACATGGCAGACAGGCATGGGGGCTGGGTGAGGCCATGAGAGTGGCAGAGAACAAGGAGGGATGGGGAGAGCTGGTTGCACGGTCAGCCATGGAACCCCAACATGGCAGACAGGCATGGGGCTGGGTGAGGCCACGAGAGTGACAGAGAACAAGGAGGGATGGAGAGAGCTGGTTGCACGGTCAGCCATGGAACCCCAACATGGCAGACAGGCATGGGGGCTGGGTGAGGCCATGAGAGTGGCAGAGAACAAGGAGGGATGGAGAGAGCTGGTCGCACGGTCATCCATGGCACCCCAACATGGCAGATATGCATGGGGGCTGGGTGAGGCCATGAGAGTGGCAGGGAACAAGGAGGGATGGAGAGAGCTGGTTGCACGGTCATCCATGGCACCCCAACATGGCATATATGCATGGGGCTGGGTGAGGCCATGAGAGTGGCAGAGAACAAGGAGGGATGGAGAGAGCTGGTCGCACGGTCATCCATGGCACCCCAACATGGCAGATATGCATGGGGGCTGGGTGAGGCCATGAGAGTGGCAGGGAACAAGGAGGGATGGAGAGAGCTGGTTGCACGGTCAGCCATGGCACCCCAACATGGCAGACAGGCATGGGGCTGGGTGAGGCCACGAGAGTGGCAGGGAACAAGGAGGGATGGAGAGAGATGGTTGCACGGTCATCCATGGCACCCCAACATAGTAGACCGGCATAAGGGCTGGGTGAGGCCATGAGAGTGGCAGGGAACAAGGAGGGATGGAGAGAGCTGGTTGCACGGTCATCCATGGCACCCCAACATGGCAGACAGGCATGGGGGCTGGGTGAGGCCACGAGAGTGGCAGAGAACAAGGAGGAATGGAGAGAGCTGGTTGCACGGTCATCCATGGCACCCCAACATGGCAGACAGGCATGGGGCTGGGTGAGGCCATGAGAGTGGCAGAGAACAAGGAGGGATGGAGAGAGCTGGTTGCACGGTCATCCATGGCACCCCAACATGGCAGACAGGCATGGGGCTGGGTGAGGCCATGAGAGTGGCAGAGAACAAGGAGGGATGGAGAGAGCTGGTTGCACGGTCATCCATGGCACCCCAACATGGCAGACAGGCATGGGGCTGGGTGAGGCCACGAGAGTGGCAGAGAACAAGGAGGGATGGAGAGAGCTGGTTGCACGGTCATCCATGGCACCCCAACATGGCAGACAGGCATGGGGCTGGGTGAGGCCATGAGAGTGGCAGAGAACAAGGAGGGATGGAGAGAGATGGTTGCACGGTCATCCATGGCACCCCAACATAGTAGACCGGCATAAGGGCTGGGTGAGGCCATGAGAGTGGCAGGGAACAAGGAGGGATGGAGAGAGCTGGTTGCACGGTCAGCCATGGCACCCCAACAGGGTGGACAGGCATGGGGGCTGGTTGAGGCCATGAGAGTGGCAGATATCAAGGAGGGATTGTAGCCTTGACTAAGCCATTGGTCGCCGATTTAGAAATAAATATCCGGCCTTCAGAAATACATGTAGTATGGTGCTTTGCGCAACACCGTTGCGAGATGCAGCCCCACTGATCCGCTCATAGCTTACGCACGCTGCGCACCATACCCCGTCCGTAACTTGCGTGCGTATTATGTCGTGTGCGCGTCCTGTCCTGGTCCGAAACTCGAGGGCGGCCAGGACAGCTGCGTACAGGCTCGTACACTTGTACGCACACGCACTAATTGTGTGTGGTACTGGTATGGTAGCCGGCGGTGCAGTCTGCGTGCCGTGTACAGCTGCTTGCACCCCGGGCGTGGTATAGTGCCGTTGTGCCGTGGTTTGCGTGCGTTTGGCCCGGATCTCTGCCCGGAGCCGTACACTGTATACCGGAGAGACCGCCTTGGACAAGCCTGGGGATCGGGGTGGAGAGAGCTGGTTGCACGGTCATCCGTGGCACCCACACGGTCTGCCATACCGAGACTAAACCGATTAGACACAGGTATTGGCTCTTTGATAGGCACCGCGTACTGTGATAAAAAGAAGTCGTCAAAGATGTCGTCTATCTATCCATCACGTACGGGGACTGCCGCCGTCGTCCATAATCTATCTGGGCCATATACAGCTCTATAAATAAACTAGAGTGCGCACTCATCGCGTGACGTGTGCCGACAAGGGATCTCCGATTTGAGGGTTTTCCAGATAGAATCTCTCTCAAGTTTGACTGCCACGCCATTACCAAAGAGGGCAAATGCATGGATCTCTATGGGGCAAGCTAATCCCATTTTTTACAAAAGAAAGTAAGACATTGAGTTATTGGTGGCCTTTCCTTTCATTACTAAGAAAAACCCATTTCTATAACATTTTAGTTTCCGCATTCACACCTTTCGGCTATACATTATCCCCATTCACATTACGCGCGATTGCTACTGACATCCGGGCACTTCGAGCTGAAGTTGCCCTCTTTGGTAATGGCGGCACACGTCCATGTCGGCACACGTTCGTACCGCGCGTTGATAGGGGAGTGCGCACTCTAGTTTTATTTATTGAGCTCTATGATCTGGGCTCCTATACCACGCCCAAAATGTCAGCACCGCGCCGCCCATCTAAGGCCGCTGCACTCACGCCGAACACGGTCAGCCAAACTGTCCCGTCCGCATTCCGCGGGCCGAGTCGGTGTTCCCCCCACACACACCCACACACACCCACACACACCCCTACATACACCTCCACACCCCCTACACATACCGATACACACTCATTTTTGTATACTTGTGTGGGCGCGAATCTAGTGCCTTATGGAGACCTAGTCCAATAGGTCGAATAGGTCGACACAGGGAAATTGTAAAGGCATGTACGTCTGCACAAGGTTTTTCACGAAACTGGTACACATGATTGTATTTGGAAATAAATCAAAAACGGGAAATTTGTGATGGGTACGAATCCATCGCAGATTAAAGTGTTATATAGAAGGTACACACGGTCCGAATTTCTACCCAATAAGTGAATGTGGCTGAAATGGGAGCATTTTTTAAAACTTCGCTTCTCCTTCGGTTGCATAGTGCACAAGCCCAACACACAAATAATGCCGTGAAATGTGTGAGATAGCTATCGTGGCACATCGTCGAACTCGGTTCAGAGTTTCAAACAGTGTCTTCTTTGAGCTTCGTACTATAACATGCACTTTTTCAATGGCACATATTTGTCCCAGAATCATGAACACTTGAGGCACCTACTGTACAACATGCACATGAAATACTGTAGCTCAAGCACATGGGGCATTGCAGTCACTTGAGCAACAAATCGGATGAGGCGCATGAAGTGCTTCATGTACAAGAATATCTCTCTATCTATTGTACCCCAAGCACATGGAGTGTAAGTGAGCATCAATTCATGCGCATTATCGTGCACCGTGTGCCTCGACATACTTCATCCATGTGCATGATGTGAGCACCGTTTTTACAGTGTGGAGGCTTTCAAGTTTACTGGACGAGAACTAACAACTCGAGTTGATCTGCAGTCCAGTTGATTCAACGTTCATATCTTATTGATATCATCAACAGTTCGAAAAAAAAGAATATGCCAAAAATGTGGTTGCTTACCGACTTAAATTACCAAAGTGCAAATCTTGAAACCCGACGTTTCGATCCTAGAAAGATCTCGCTTTGCATTTGAGATGGTTTTTTTTAAGAGCAGTATTCAGTTGATCGGGAGATTCGGACGGACATCTTCAACGATTGTGAAACCACGAAGTGATTCAAAACTAGTGCAAACTGCTTTCTGACTCAATGACTGACCAAATGAAAATAGATCATCACAGGACCTGTAGTTTCGATCCTTGCAGGACCGTTGTCCAGCTGTAGCTAGAATCGGAACGATAGACCCTCTTAAATTGTTTTGGGACACCATTGAGTTGTTGTCATTAACGTCTGCAGACCACACTCGATTGTTTTTTTTTTATCTCTCTTTCGAATACAGAGCCACCAACCGAAACAATTTCTTGGATACGCTCTGGAGTTAGTCACAGGGATATTTATACCCGCTCCCATCCCCTCCCTCCCCCCTGCCCTCTCTCACACTCGACCGTCTCCGAATCCGAACGGCGAATCCTTTTAAGAGACTACGAGGCACTCCTGGGCGCATTATGCATTATGCGCGAACGCCATTGGCCGCGTCTCGTAGCGACGCCATATATGGTATGGCATGCATTGATGCAGATTGGCTGCTAGGGGGAGGAGCGTCGCCATGGCGACGACCCTTCGCTCAAGGTCACCCCTCTCTTCCTCCCTGACTTCGCTGCAGGCCTGTTGAAGACGTTGTCTTTATCAGCTTATAACATTCGTCGGTTCTGTTTCAATATTATTCGGTTGACTGTTTGTCGATGTCTTGCACTATTTCGTGTCCAGCAATATCCATGATTCTATGACTCCCGGTACAAAAAGTCTAGGTCAAATTTGCCCAAACGCTGGTTCAAGCATCAACTGTTTAAACAAATGATACACAATGTTACATTGGGAAGATCGGGAAACATCGATGTCCACAGATGTATACAGTCATAATTTAGACAGTAGTTGATATGAACCAGTGCTTTAGGCATTGCCGGCTATAGGTTTGACCAACACTAAGTCTTTTCGGCAGGGTATCGTTTTATACTCAGCATCGCAACTGGAACGTTTGGAGCCATTTCCCCCGCCCGAAATCTCGTCGAGACGACCGTCTACAACCTATGAGATACCGAAGGAGTCTCCGGGTCCGCGGGAGGTTGCCGATACACTGTTCGAAACGTCGGGGCCCAAAGAATGGGCCGTTGACCGAGCCAATCCACCACCACGACAACAAATGCCAACAATGGGACTTCTATTGGACGGACGAATAGTCAAAATGTTGCCCATCGCTTTCCGCACTGCACAGCCGTGTCGGTAGCACGCTTATATACGATGCTTATACAAACCCACAGTCCGCAACTTGACTAAGACCGACGCATGTGACCATAGCCCGTTCTCATTGCTTCCAGAATTGGTCAAGTTTCCCAATTTAAACCAAACCACCCACTGAGGAATGGATGCTCACGGTTGCTTAAAACGGTCCCCCGATCATGATGATGATTAAGACGGCTGTCATTTTAATGTTCACCGCGCTCGGACGATTGGATCTCCGCGATTAGATTCGGGATTCAGTCCCGCCGGGCTGACGGGGGTATTATACCGGGGTGCGTGCCGGGTACGATCTGATCGCGTCCACGGTCGACCGACCGGGTGAGTCCCGTCCGCCGTGACGGGCGATGGCGCTCTCCGCTCAACCCCTCAGCCATCTGTGCACCGTCCAGGGTTTGGTCGAGCATTTGCCCCGGCCGGACGAAGCAGAGCCGTCAATTCTCTGTCCCCTTCCTGTCTGCATCTAACATCCTTCCCTAGAAGCCCGACTCTAGTCTAAGGCCGTTTTCGAAATGAAGGCTTAGACTCGGTCTTATAGGCTTCGGTCATCATTTAACTCGTTATATCATATCGCAGCCATCTAAAAACAAGCGTTCGCCACCCAGTTTCTTGGGGGAATATCGTGTCCCTATATCAAGCCAACAAACCTTCAAATTCGGAAACAAACCACGACCTGGTTTTATTTGTTTTTGTCAGACGGAGACGAAGCCTGAGCCCGAGCCTAAGCCTTCATTTCGAAAACGGCCATAGTTTTCATGACTAGACTCCACGTGTGTGACTCAGTGTGACTTACTGATTAAACACATACTTTGTGGTATATTGTATTATGTTGTGACACTCGTGCACGCAATAGATACACTGCGATTGCCTGCTAGCGACTTTTACAGACTCATACTTCTTGGGTGCATGGTACACGGCTTGTTTATAAATGGTTTTCTGTCACGGTGAACTTTTAAAACTATTTTACTATGCTATATACGAGGATGCCTGTTACTGGTAGATTATGATTCGAGCACAAGAATCGGAAATTTGGAAACACGTTCCCAAAACACAGTGACACAATTCAAAGGGTACCCATGACACGGACTTGAGACTCGACCTATACATCCCGGACTCTGAATCTAGATTGAATCCGGCTCAAAATTGAATGTAGCTCGAAATAAGTCTGCTGTCAGCCCGAGCGATGAATTTATCATTGAAAAGTACCACGCAATCTCGAACGCGCAAGACTGCCGGCCAATAAGAATGTCATAACAATAAAAAAAATGGTCTCCTGACGACGGGCAGAGTACACACTACCCGAAACGTTGAGTTACCGCCTCTGATTTTTCAGAGCCACACTCCTTGTGTGGAGAAGTGCTACATTTAGTATTTTGCAAGCATTGTCTTGTCATAACAGTTATCTTATTTCTCGTGATTTTTGTTCGTGTTTTCGTGAATTTCCCAGCTATGTTTGTCTTCATTTCTCCCTGTTTCAATATCAAATCGTGTCACTACAGAGTACAGAAAAGAAACTAGTGTTTGAAGTACGCCCCTTCCAATTTTTAGAATATTGCAAACACACAACTATCAAAATGGCATGAAGTCAAACAAACCAAGGAAAAACCGACTGGGAACTTTTGAACAATTTGAAGAAAAAAATGGCAAAGAAAACTTTGACTGGACTGGGACTTGAAGTTAGCAAACATGAAGTTAAAAATCACAAATTCCTGGCTTAAAGTGGGTGTCCAATGATAATATCATAGGGGGGGGGCCTAACTATACCTATTCGCACCACCGCGAGAGACGCATGAAGCCGTATGGAAGAATATAAATGTTCAATTTCGATAAACCTTTGTTTTTTTTCCAAATGATGTTTACCCCCACACGAATCCGCGCAATTGTTGACAGGCTTGTAATAATACTATTTCGCGCGCTAGTCGTTCAAAACTATACCCCGACCCTAGTGCACAACACACGACTCACGTGCCGCCGACTGACCTTTGTTTCGATCTCATGCATATGCAGCGAGCCTAATTGATGAATAGAAATACAGCCGCCGACGGGGAAGGCTCCGCCCACCTTTGCCTTATAAGGTCAACCGGTTGCCTCCATGCACGCTTCGTGTGTCATCAGTGATTAGCGACTCGTAGTATAACGAACTACATCTCTGTGGTTGGTGAAAACGAACGACTAAAAACCGGTCCGAACTATATAAAAAAAAAAGACATGAAAACTCCACGATGGGTCAACGAATTATGTGAGTCTTACACCAGCTCTATCTTTCACATCTAAAGCAATCTTAGTGATCTAACCATGTTTAAACCATTCTTCGTTTTTTCTAATATCAACCATGATTGATATTCCATTGAATAAGGTTTCACACAAACTCTTCATTATCCCAGCAGTTCACTCGGATATTGACTCGGAGATTCGGCCCGTTGAATTAAATGTACCTCTTAAAAATAAAATCTTCTTCAAAAAACGTCGATATGAACGCCTATCTATATATGAACAAGCCGGGAGAATAGGTATCTTGTAATTATTCAATGAGTTTAGCAGAATTGTGTTAGCAGAATTAGACAGCGCGTGCTAACTCGGGCTGACTAAGAATCGGTAAAAAAAAGTCCGAAATCCCTCGTAAGGAGTGGCTCTCATTTACATACTTGGGCCAGCAGATATGTATTTTGTGCTGCTACCATGTAGAGAGAGGGTCACGGCTGTACAAATTAGGTCAATTGGCGAGTGGACCTGCCAGCACCGAGGAGTGTTGGGGGAGAGCGCAGCAGAAGGGCCGCCAGCGTGATGGGGGTCTCGGAGCACATTCCTCGGGCCGGCCGACCCCGCCGGTGGCACGCTCCGCCTAGTCTAATCACCGGGCCCCCATGTGCGCGGACACGGCAGTGCCATATATGGCGGGGGAGGCCAGCATCTCTCCCCTCCTCCCCCCTCCCACAGTAATACACACGCATCGGACGACGCTACCTTACATAGTGCTGCCTGTCTCTCCTCTCATCGTGCGCAGCGCATGCAGATCGTCACTCTGTCCGAGCCCGCGGTTTCAGACCCTCGGTTTTCTTTCCCCTCTCCAAGAGACTGAGGAGGGGTGTGGAGGGCGGAGCTTGGACGGTTTTTTTTGGGGCCGCAATTTGAATATTCATAACCCGGCCGGCGGGGGGAGCCAATGGCTGCGACTATACGCAAATCGGGACGTTTGATTTTTCAACCCCCTGTACAAAACCGGTCCTCTTACCATATAAAGTTATCAATGGCGGATTGGCGGTAGTGTTTTGCAGCGGCGGGCTCAGGGTATAAAAGGACTCGGCTCTGGCGGTCTAAGTCACTCCTACCACGGATACCAGTACAGAGCTGTCTGCTTGAACGGTAAGAAATCATTCCTTTCCTTGCTTTTACTCTAGAGCTTTTCCAACACCAAAGGGTACTACCCTGCTGCATGCATGGGGACTTGGTGCGGTAAAGGCCATTACTGTTCCGGACTTGGAAGTGGCACGGGGGTGTGACGGTGCACGGACACTCAGCCAATACGGGATTAGGGAGTTTGACCGTGATGCCGGGGCCTTACTCACCTAACTCCCCTTGGCATTTCAACGGCCGAGTCAGCACGCTTTTAGCATCTCCCGTGCTAAGACCGATGCAGACTGGATGTATAATAGCCGCCATGCCGGTCGTCAGTGTGTATAGCAAGCTGTGAAAGTTGGCTTTCCAACTGAACAGAACTTGCTGATAACACTGGTCTTTCGGACTTTGACGCTGAACTGATGCAAAGTGTACTGTGAAGTGTACTGCACGGTCCATCCAAATGTTGACTGTGCATGTCGACTTGTGCTTGCATCTCCCGTGCTAGTAAGACCGATGCAGACCGGAGCCGCCATACCGGTCGTCAGTGTATAGCAAGCTGTGAAAGTTGGCTTTCCAACTGAACAGAACATGTTAACAGTTGTAGCCTTTCGGACTTTGACGCTGAACTGATGCAAAGTGTACCGTCAAGTCATGGAGCTATACTCCATGCATTGTATACTGCGGTCCATCAAATTCTTGACTGCGTCGACTAGTAATTGTTTGAAGGCGACTCGAATGTGTCGGAGCGTGCCAGGGCAAGGTATAGTCTATAGACCCCTAGCCAAGGTCAGCCGGTGCACTATTTTAGTGAAGTCGGAGAAATTCGGAGTCGACTGCAAGAAGCTCGGTTGGATTGGGGTCATCCACCGACCGTAGCAAAGCACGCCACACCGATTGGGGGCCTCAATGGGCTTACTATACTAGCTGCA
Source organism: Luidia sarsii (assembly GCA_949987565.1). Classification (NCBI taxonomy): domain Eukaryota; kingdom Metazoa; phylum Echinodermata; class Asteroidea; order Paxillosida; family Luidiidae; genus Luidia; species Luidia sarsii. The sequence continues at coordinate 7,854,134 of OX465112.1, forward strand.
TGTGTACCTTAAAACCCAGCCTTGTCTGGCTGTGGTGCGACTGATAGGCCTATCTAGATAGTCGCACACCCATATGCTACATGAAATCTGAACGAGGGCGGGGAGGGGATGAAAAGTTATCAGTGTGGAATAACTATGTAAGAGGTTTATGGTAACTTGACGCTAATGTGTATGAGTCTTGTGAGCAAGCGTGTCTCCGAGGAAGAATAGATCAGACAAAATGACTGGGAACTTTGGAATCGATTTTGAAAAATGGCAAAGAAACCCTGTCAAGATTAGTTTTCTTTTCCATTTTTCTGAAATAAAAGAGGGAACTACGTCTCTGCAGTGTGACCTGCAGCTGTAAGTTACAAACGAGATTATAATATGCGTTCGATGTTCCCACAAACCTCTTACCTACATTGTTAGTGTATAGATATGATTATGATGTTTGCGTTGGGGGAATGTACTTCAACAATTAAGGGTTTGCCCTACTCGAAATGGCAATTTATACTGTAGGCCTATATGCTCAGTGCGTTACCCATATTAACTGCTGGAAAAATTTCAGGCGGGATTCGAACCCGCGACTCCTGCTTTCTAGTGCAGACGTCTTGATCGTCAATCCGTCTTGCAAACCTTCCAATTGCTTCAAAATGCGCACTAATAAATTGTGGATGGAATTCCAACCCAATTTTCTCTCATAGTCTCATCATGCAATCCCCGTCTGTGACCAAGATAGATCTCAAAAGCTCTTCGGAACTTTGCAAAAACTGTATCGCAGTGTGCTCCACTCTCTCAAAAAGAACTGTCAATTTCGTCTTGACATCCGAGGCCCGCGATGAGCGCTGAAACCAACCGAAATCTCTTGTCCCGCAATTCCGAAGGCTATTTCACGAGAGGACAGTAATAACCTGCACATACACGGGCGGGGTATTAATGAAACCCAAAGGCATGCATCATCTAACAGTCGTTGCATTCTTAAAATTCCAAGGCCCACGACCAAGCACTCCGATAACTACTGCGGTTTTTGAGCCGAGAGAGGTATATAGATGAAAAACAAAATTCGCAAGATTCTGAACTAGACGGTTGCTGGCTATCAAACGAAGTATAGCCTTTTCACTTGCCTATTTTAGCATGGAACCTTGTTTGTAGCCATGCTTAGAATCACTTCAATCTGAAGTTGAGACCTTCAAGTAGAAACCAAATTTGGTGTGCCGTGTAGTTTGGGCGGGGATTTTGTTTTGTTCCATCTTAATTTCCCCTCATTTCACAACGAAGACGGTGTGGGGTTGTTTGCGTCGTCATAATGCAAATCACTCCCTGGAAGCTTCAGCCAATGGCGAGCGCCGTTGGTCACCGGTCGCCACCAGCCAATGGGGGAGCGCGTTCTTGCGGCGACTCGGCAGCCCCGCGCATGCGCACGCACGCGCAACATCTGGCCGGCACACGCCCAAACATGGCCAACGAAGCGTCTGGTATGCGGCGGTTTTTTTTTTTTTGTGCTGGTGTGTACGTACGTGTGGGTCACTGCGGAATGGGGTGCCTCTATAACCATAACGGGAGGAATTTTGTGGGTTTGTCCCTGGCTCTGTCTCTCTCTGTCTTTAAAAAAAAGAAGAGAAACTCGCGCACTGCTGACGGAGAAGGAACTATCGTTGGAATGTTCTTGTCTTCAAGCTCATTTTAACGCGATCGCTAGTCGCTCAGGCAAGTTAGTGCTACACTCCCATAAAGACTCCGTGACTCTTAAGAGTAGAGTTTTTTTTCTCAATTCTTCGGGATTCTTCCAAATTTTCAGACTGATGGCAAACTTTTGTTGCTATCGGGGATTAAGTCCTTAATTTCTACCCTCCTTCCGTTTGAACATTCCTCCATGGTTTGAACAATACCATTTCAACAACTCTTTTTTTTTTACGGTGCAATCCTTTTCGACTTTTTGGGGGGTTTTACCAAAGACAAAATTTCATCCTAGTATTATTCATCGACACGATTGTGTGCATTCCGGTCACTCCCTTCACGAGAATCGGTAGAGTTTTGACGAGCTGAACTTTCTCGGGGCAATGTAAACTCGCGCCTACAGCTGCATGCAAGGGGTCCGCGTGATGACTATAGTGACCGTTCCCGAGACGTCTCTGCAGAATCGACGGCCGCGCGCTAACCATGACACGCGCAGGCCAATTCTTGGCGGACGATTTCCCGTTCTCGCCTCGTTCATACGGGCACAGTAAAGACGAAACTGCCGGGGGCAATGATTAGTTATACCGACAAAATCGGTCGTCATACCACAGCCAGCGAGTAAAAGCCCAACTCGTGGATTGGATTGAGTAAATTAATCAGTCAGCAAATTTAACTATAATACATGTACATGTACCAACGTTTTCTGATGAAGACCGATTGTACCCGAAGAGGGTTGTGGGAACATCGCATGCATAATCTCGACTGTGTCTCACAGTCCGTATCCGATGCCGGAATCACCAACGCATGGACCCAGATCCGATGAGATTTGGCCCGCAGCCGGAGCGATGCCACCTTGCCTCATTGCTTCTCCTCCTCCTCCTCCTCCTTTTCCACCTCCTCCAGGTCTTTTTGCTGTCTTGTGAAGGAAGCACCGCAGTTACCTAAATCACCATGTGTGACGAGGATGTTGCCGCTCTGGTCGTGGACAATGGCTCCGGCATGTGCAAGGCCGGATTCGCCGGGGACGACGCCCCAAGGGCCGTCTTCCCCTCCATCGTCGGCAGACCCCGTCACCAGGTAAGGGCCTAGAAACTCGTCATTCCACCAGGCTGCCAAAAAATTCATAGCCTTTGATCCAGCATCAACACGAATCGCTTCTAAGGCCTTATTGACTCCAAACTCCAAAAAGAGTCTTCGAGGGAACTATACTTTTAACCATAAAACAAACGACAAAAAAAGGCAATAATGAAATCATAAAAATGGGAGAAAACTTGATTAATTTCTACTCGGGGAGGTTCTTCTAAAATGTTTTTTTTGGGGGGGGGCCTGAGACCTCTGTTTTAGAGCAGATCTCTGAAAAATCTTGTCACATCTATCAAAAATAAATTATTTTTATGTCTATATTGTTTTTCCTTCAAAAGAAGGATATTGAATGAATTACTACTTCGGGGAAATTCGACTTGAGCAGAATCAGAGACCTCTACGCATAATTCTAAACTCTTGCAAATATCGCTTTCTTTGCTTCGCTATAACCGTCTCTCTCGTTCCCGTGTGTTTCCGCTCCACTCCAGGGTGTCATGGTAGGTATGGGTCAGAAGGACAGCTACGTAGGAGACGAGGCCCAGAGCAAGAGAGGTATCCTGACCCTCAAGTACCCCATCGAGCACGGCATCGTCACCAACTGGGACGACATGGAGAAGATCTGGCATCACACCTTCTACAACGAGCTGCGTGTGGCCCCCGAGGAGCACCCTGTCCTCCTGACTGAGGCTCCCCTCAACCCCAAGGCCAACAGGGAAAAGATGACCCAGGTAAGGGCGCCCGCCCAATTGGCAACCTATCCGAAGCGTACAGACGCATGAAAGAAAACCCGTTTGGCGCATTACCATGCAGGGTCAATGCCACAGCGCTGCTCATGCAAAGAGCTTATCATGAAAGTCTCCATCGGCTAAACAGGTTTGCTAACTACATTTGCGTGTGATGCTCATTGCGTTTGGCCGTGGGTGCCACTATCAACTGCTAAGCGAGAAATAGCCGTGGGACTATTGAGCCGGCAACAGTGATTTGTTTGAATGAGCCTGATGCAAACTTCGGCACGTCTTGGTGATCGAGCAGCAATGTAAACATGGCACTTGTATAAGGAAAGCCCGTTGAGAACTCGTGGACTTTTAAACCACTTTAAAACGAATTTAAAAAAAGTTGAAAACTGCTCACTGACTAAAATGACCTGCAATACATAAATCTCAAAAGTTAGAGGGCCTGACGTTTCGATCCTAGCAGGACCTTTCTCAAAAGCAAAGTGACAAGGACACGCACAGACAGTCAGGGGAAGGAAAGCCCTGAAACACATGGCAGAGGACACAAGGACAAAAAGGGAAGGGAGTGGGATACAGATGTACACACGAAAAAGAGGGGAGATCAAAGGGGAAGCAAACAAAAGGGTGGGGAGGATCAAAGGGACAGGAGCAGGGTGGGAGATCAAAGTCAGAAGCTTGGATAGAAGCCACTGGCTTCTGGATATGTGACCCGGCACAACGACATGAAGAATATCCCACCAAACACTTTTTGAGTAAACAACGCCTGAAGTTAAAGTATCTTCACAATTCGATCGCAAATCAATTTTCTTTTCTTTTTTCTTTTTGGAAATTTTAAGTATTAGAGGATATTATATTTTGATATTATTGGAAAGCTAATGGTATACTCTTTCACATCATTAGAAAACCTCAAAATCTCAAAAGTGGAGTTATTCCTCATTATGCTGTGCCGGGTCATATATTGGAGATTTGCATTTTTGTCATACGAGTCATTGAGAGAGCAAGCAGTTTGTTACCTCTTCGTGTGAGTTTCTGGTTCAAAACAATCAAGCCAAACTGTTTGTCCCTCTTCAACAGATCATGTTCGAGACCTTCAACTCCCCCGCCATGTACGTCGCCATCCAGGCTGTGCTCTCCCTGTACGCCTCCGGCCGTACCACCGGTAAGCACACTCCCTTACGCTGTGCACCTTTACACCAGTGGTCCCCCATGCACTTCCAACACGGCATCCTTTGCCATCGCGTTACCTTTGATCAATCGAGCTAGATCGACGGAGTAAGAGTTTCGGCATTGCAAGTTTTGTGGAGGCTCACACAGGTTAAAAATGTGTGGAGTTGGCCAGATTGGATGTACCTTAAGTCTTCTGCTGTCAGTCTCCTGACGACAGGCAGAGCATACTCTTCAGAGACGCCGAGTCCATGGACTCAGAGCCACACGAAATGAGTGGACTGTACGTGGTGTCATTGCAAACTATTCTTGACATGCTACATACATCCACCTTGAATATCCTGAACTCTCGTCTCAATTTCATTAATCTCTACATATTATATGTACGTCAGTGGGTTTCTCGCCGAGACATTTGTTTTGTACAGTGTTTTCCTGAGCTGAAAACGCCGTTCTAGCCGTACAGGTTTTATTAAACAAAAGTGAATGACCTTCCCGTTTTGGCGGCCGTCGAGATTTTAAAATCTGATTTCCCCCCTCCAACCTCCTTCTTCGTCAACCCTCCACAGGTATCGTCTTCGACACCGGCGATGGTGTGTCCCACACCGTCCCCATCTACGAGGGTTACGCTCTCCCCCACGCCATCCTCCGTCTGGACTTGGCCGGCCGCGACCTGACCGACTACCTGATGAAGATCCTGACCGAGCGTGGCTACTCCTTCACCACCACCGGTAAGTCCAACAGAGGCCCGCCGCCATCGACTCCGATGCTCTCTCTATAAACAGACCCCCCAAAATGAGCCTATAACATAATGCTCACCCTTTCAGATGCACCTTAGTCTAACGCGAACACCCAAACGGGGTGTCCCCGCGACTTGAAAAAAAACCACCAAGACCACCATGTCTTTCAGTCAAGATGATAATGAATTTCAAAAGTTAAGAGGACCCTCTCTATCTCAAAGGCAAAGTGACAAGGACATACACAGACAGTCAGAGGAAGGAAAGCCCTGACACTCATGACAGAGGAAGGACAAAAGGGAAGGGAGTGGGATGCAGATGTACACTCGAAGTGAGGGGAGATCAAAGGGAAAACAAACAGAAGGGTGGGGAGGATCAAAGGGACGGGAGCAAGGTCCTGCTAGGATCGAAACGTCAGGCCATCTACCTTTTGAGATTTACGTATTGCAGGTCATTTTAGTCAGTGAGCAGTTTGCAACAGTTATTTTGTATTTACTTCAAGATCGACCGTCCTCGACTTACTCTTGGATCCGATTGTGTACCTATCCCCCCCCACCACCTTTCCCCCATGCAGCCGAGCGTGAAATTGTCCGTGACATCAAGGAGAAGCTCTGCTACACCGCCCTGGACTTCGAGCAGGAGATGCAGACCGCCTCCTCCAGCTCCTCTCTGGAGAAGAGCTACGAGCTGCCCGACGGCCAGGTCATCACCATCGGCAACGAGCGCTTCCGCTGCCCCGAGACCCTCTTCCAGCCCGCCTTCATTGGTAAGCGATCCCCCCTGGCCAACCCCCCCCCCCCCCCCCCGTAGCCCGACCATGAGGCTCGGTCCATAAAAAACTTCCCTTCCCCTCCTTCTCCCCTATAGTGATGGAGCATCACTATAGACACTGTTGAACTATAGTCACCCATCTCTTTGACCACCGTTGGCTAGATAATCAGCTGGCCACACATCTATAGTCAGTAAAAGCTCAACCGCTAGATTGTGTTGGCCAAAATCAGTTACAAACTCCCAACATGTCTGATGAAAGCAGACAGCGTAATGCAATGGTCTGTAACAGAATCTCAACAATAGTTGACTATTATGGGAGGGTCACCATCTAAGGGCTGGATAGATAACAGATGGTAAGAGCGCTGGTACGCAAAACCAGAGGTCTCGGGTTCGAGTCCCTCGGTATCTAACCACTGCTCGGTTGTGTCCTTGTGGACTGATTAACCTACTCATGTGCGGCAATGTAGTGAATTTGGTTCGAGCAATTAATCCAAATCGGGGATAGGGGTGCAAGCAATTCGGACTGGTAAGGCGGCCTATAAATGAAAACAGCTATTGCAAAGGGTTCCATTCCGGGTACGGTAATACCTTGGGTGTTTCAGGACCAAAGTATACAGAGCTTGACATCAACGCACCTTCATGTCACGAGCATCCACACTTTGGATACTTAGAACGATCGTCTGACGGCATCTTGTATCTCCCCCCTTCGCTCCCTCCCTCCCCCAGGCATGGAATCTGCCGGCATCCACGAGACCACCTACAACAGCATCATGAAGTGCGACATCGACATCCGCAAGGACCTGTACGCCAACACCGTCCTGTCCGGCGGCACCAGCATGTACCCCGGTATCGCCGACCGCATGCAGAAGGAGATCCAGGCCCTGGCCCCGCCCACCATGAAGATCAAGATCATCGCTCCCCCAGAGAGGAAGTACTCCGTCTGGATCGGTGGCTCCATCCTGGCCTCCCTGTCCACCTTCCAGCAGATGTGGATCAGCAAGCAGGAGTACGACGAGTCCGGCCCCAGCATCGTGCACCGCAAGTGCTTCTAAACTCTCTCGCCCACGAGATGGCGCCCCAGCCGCCACCCTCACCGGACTATACCCTCACTTATACACGCATAGTCGTCGCCGTGGAAGCATCCGTGAAAACAATCGACGCCATTGTTGAGTCTTTCGGGTTCGCCTTGAGCCCGGGATAAAACCCCAAACTTCAAAACCAGTGCAATTGTGGTCAAACTAGAAAGTTGTCACAGCAGGCCAATAAAGTGCAACAAAAGAAAAAAATTAAAAAGAAAGAAAGTATAACTAATTAAACCGATTGATGAGCTTCAAGTCAATGAACACAAAATTAAAGTGAAACAACAAAAAAAGAAAAAGAGAAAAATCTGAAATTTTGTCCTATCGAGCCACAATTCAACCCTTTAGAAAGAAGTTAAAGGGAACTGACTTAATCTGGTGGAACTGGGAAGGGACGCATATGTCAATGTATCATTATGCATGGACCGTGCGAACTCCCGTGAACACCAGTCTAGGCCAGACGTACCCGTTAATGCGTTAGCATAACTATACTAATGAAATTATTTTGTAAATCAATTTTTCAAACAAAAAGTGCATTTTTTTTCTTACTCGCGAAACCAAATGATGACAAAGGATAACCCCCTATATTATAGATGCTAGGTGTAGGTTTTATTAGCAGTAGGATGAAAAAATCAAACATTGAAAGGCAAAACGGTCGGGTATAGACAAAAGAAACTGCGAAATCTGGGTTGATCTTAATCAGCCCAGCAGGCAATATCCCTGGACCGAGGAGGACGGGACATAAGTTGCAATATCTAGAGATGTAGCGGAACAAAACAAAACCACGAAAAATCAGCATAGCGAGTATCGTAGCTTTGTCGGTTCAAGAGACAGCAAAGGTTCTTTTCTGCATTATTATTTATTATTTATTGAATTTTGACAAGTTGATGGGTGCTATTGAAAACGAGGAAGCCACAAGTGCCGTCTGTTTCTTTTTTCTCCATTGCAAAATAAAACGAGGTATTTTGTAGCGTATCCAAGTCGTCTGAACTGGTTTTTTTTTTATTATTATTTTGTTTCCATCGGGGGCGGTGTTCGTGCGCGCCGAACTTCTCACAATGTAAAGGGGCATTGAGATACCATCTCTCGCCTCTGCTCGGCTAATTCCGATTACATGATACGATTACGATCCAGACGAAGATCGCGAGAGCCTATTCTATTTTGGACTCTGAGATAAACGAGGGCAGCTCGAAATGACAAAGTCTAACGAAGAGGATGGTTTGGCTCTGAAAAGAGCCTTCGGGCAGTGATGCGTTTACTCTGCCTGTTGTCAGAAATCTGACGCAGAGATGATTATACTACAGAGGAACTTCCTCCATGATTATACACACTGCCCGAAACGTTGAGTTACCGGCTCTTTTCAGAGCCACACACCCACTCTGAAAAGAGATGGTGTCACCGCAAACCATCCACTCGGTTCTTCCACCATGCGAACCTTCAAGTCTTAGGCCGTGTACGAAACGGGGTTCCACAGCTACGGCTACGGCTATTGTCTTCGCATCCCAGTGTGTTTCCAATGGAGCGAAGATCTAGCCGTAGCTCTAGACAACAGATTCGAACACGGCCTTGTCTAACGGAGAATGATATCAATACGATGGGTACTCTGATGTTATCTGGTATCGGTTACCAAATCACCCGTCCAATCGATAGCACTGTGAGCCCAGTGTTCCCCCCAACGACTGGGTTGCTGTCTTGGGATTCGAACCCAAGACCCCTGCTCCCCTGCGTCTCATTGACTTGTCCGCCGAGCCGGTCGAGATCAGGTCTCTCCCCCACCACCACCACCTCTCTTTCGGTGCAGACATCTCACGTGCCGACTCGACCGCCGAGCTGAGTCGAGTTAGGATCCTTCGGGATTCGAATCCCTTATTATTTAAGGGTGTTGCTAACGGCTGAATTCAATCCTTTTTATCGCGCACACAATGCATGCACCGCGTTGTGTACGACGGAGCTATAAGTGCATCGCGGCTGACGCTGAGGGCGACAGATGATACATCAGTCGCGATTCTGGAGTCTCCGCGTGCGGGTGGATCATCAGGGGGTCGGTCTTACTCATCGATCAACATGGAATCACTGAAGGACCCAACAGGATCGGGATTTACAATCTGCAATCATTGAGACGACATCATGGAAGTATTCATTTACTCTCACGGTTAAGGCCGAGGTAAGCTAAAAGGGTTTCTTTTGTTCATCCTCGTTTTGATGAATAAGAGTTGGATCTGTCTTGAGGTCGCGGGTGTTTGCACGAGTTAACTGCAGGGCGTACCCTTTTGCGGGAGGTCGTTAACCTACGCACCCACGCGGGCTACCTGGTAAGCGTCCACATCGCAGCCCCCATTTTGGTATTCCGTAAGTACCGTTACAAAACCGCATTCGCCTCTGCGGAAGGCAAAATGGTATCCAAAAGAGGTAATAGGTTTGCGGTGACACCGTGCAAGATTCTCCTTTGTGAGTATGTGTGGTTCTGAAAAGAACCGCAGCAACTCGACGTTTCGAAAAAAGAAAAAAAAAGGTACATGTATGCCCTGTTCGTCTTTAGGAGACTGCTGGATTCTAACTGGGAGTGGGGCTTATGTAGTGTAGAGAGAGACCCTGGTGTGGGGTGAAGGCGTTGAAACGTCGAGTTCCTCCGGGTCTTTTCAGAACCACACATGCATACTCATGATAAATAAAAACGAATTAAAAAAAACTGTTGTAAACTGCTCACTGACTAAAATGACCTGCAATACATCAATCTCAAAAGTTACAGGGCCTGACGTTTCGATCCTAGCAGATCCTTTTTTTCACTAAGGCATGCAAAGTGACACTAAAGGACATACACAGACAGTCAGGGGAAGGAAAGCCCTGACACACGTGACAGAGGAATTAGGACAAAAGGGAATGGAGTGGGATGCAGATGTACACATGCACGAAGGGAGGGGAGATCAAAGGGAAAACAAACAAAGGGTTGGGGAGGATCAAAGGGACAGGAGGGAGGTGGGAGATCAAAGGGAAAACTACTCGTGGTGTTACCACAAACCTATTACTTATCCTTCTATTCTCGACATGAAAACCTTCAAATCTCAATATGGCATCCACTTAGCGTTCGGGGCGCGGCCGTACGGACCGTGGGTTCGGACGGGCGTTCAAGTGCGAACCGGTGCGTATAGGTGCGTATTTGAAATCCCTTCGTTAGCAAGGGCGCCGCCACACGGTCCGTTGAGCTCGGGACCTGGTTGCGTTTGCTGCCTTACAGATCGCACGAGTCCCAGAGATTGTCAACCAAGTGTAACGTTTTCGTTAGTACTAAAATTCGTGTTTAGGCTTCAGTTTCTGCTTTATGCTTTTATATTAGTTCATAGTATAGTTTTAATCTTAAATGGCTTTTATTATATAAATCCTTTTCAAATGTTGTTGGGGTAAAATGATATTGCTTCTGACTGGCGCCCCCACCCCGGCAAAGACCAGTTGACAATTGGGAAGGCCACTATCGTAGGGCTGGATAGTTGTGATGGAAGAGCACAGGTACGTTAATCCAGAGGTCCCGGGTTCAAGTCCCGGTCCAGTCAAATTTGTCTTATTATCTTTCGTTAATTTTCCGATGATTTTGTTCGTTTGTAGTTTGTATTTAATTGTTTGTTTGCTTTTATTTTCTATTGGTGATATACAAAAATGTTGCAAACTGCTTACTGACTAAAATTACCAAAATGTAAATCTTAAAATTTAGTGGGCCTGACGTTTCGATCCTAGCAGGACCTTTCTCAAAGGCAGAGAAAGGTCCTTTGAGAAAGGTCCTGCTAGTATCGAAACGTCAGGCCCACTCAATTTTAAGATTTATTTTCTATTGTTAAAAAGGGGTCTGATTGCACACTTCTTTGGATGACGGGTTTTTTAAAAACTTGTGTAGGCACAACTCTTTATTTCATGATTTGTCCATCTGTAAAGATTTAGAATACAAATTGATGAAGATAGAAATGGATTGGCCATGTCTGATTATGAGAAGAAGCACAGGACTCTGTTCGTCGTCAGGTGATTGTGGAAAAAACAGCATGTCATCTCAACAGAATGATACCAAAAATGGAGTAATGCAACAGTTTGCAATAATATGCCTATTGACTCTGAACAGTGTGCATGTCTTCTTGATTCTAGCACGGCCTTTCCCATAGGCAGATATTAAGAAAGGTCGTACTAGAATGGAGACTTGAGGCATTTTTACAAATCCCAATGAACTGTGTACAATATTGTACAGAGTACCAACATTCGCATGCTTGTGGGTCACGGGTTACCAGGCCAAATAAACTGTGTATAGTATAGTACAGAGTACCAACATTCGCATGCTCGTGGGTCACGGGTTACCAGGCCAAATAAACTGTGTATAGTATAGTACAGAGTACCAACATTCGCATGCTTGTGGGTCACGGGGTTACCAGGCCAAATAAACTGTGTATAGTATTGTACAGAGTACCAACATTCGCATGCTTGTGGGTCACGGGTTACCAGGCCAAATAAACTGTGTATAGTATTGTACAGAGTACCAACATTCGCATGCTTGTGGGTCACGGGGTTACCAGGCCAAATAAACTGTGTATAGTATAGTACAGAGTACCAACATTCGCATGCTTGTGGGTCACGGGGTTACCAGGGCAAATAAACTGTGTATAGTATAGTACAGAGTACCAACATTCGCATGCTTGTGGGTCACGGGGTTACCAGGCCAAATAAACTGTGTATAGTATTGTACAGAGTACCAACATTCGCATGCTTGTGGGTCACGGGTAACCAGGCCAAATAAACTGTGTACAATGTGTACAGAGTACCATCATTCGCATGTGTGTGGGTCACGGGGTTACCAGGCCAAATAAACTGTGTACAATATTGTACGGAGTACCATCATTCGCATGTGTGTGGGTCACGGGTTACCAGGGCAGTCCTTGTGGGGCACGATGTAATTCTTCCAGACGGTACCCAGAGCACCAGCGCTCCTGAAACCGGGGACAACCATGGCGTCGCGCAGTGAGCACGCATCCGACCGGTTGGCCCACCGGGCTCTGAATCCTCTGTGATCGGTCGGCTTCAGGCCGACTAGGCTGGCCAGAATCCCCTGGTAGGCGTCGTCCACGGGTACGTGGGCCGTCCCCAGAGCTCTCCGGTACATCTCTGGGACAGCATCGGTCGAGAGGATGTAGCCACCTCCCGAGCAGTAGGGAGGGTAGTACCGTCCGTTGTAGAGTCTATCGGGCACGTAGTAGACCGAGTTTGTCCGGGTGACCCTCAGGCTACGGCGGGAGACGCTGCCCAGGTAGAGAGGCGCCCTGTCCTTCCCCTTCAGGTAAGACACAATTTGCTTGAGGTTGACAAACATGTCATCGTCGCCCTTGTACAGGTAGTGAGCGTGTCGGCAGTGGTTGGACACCCAGCGGAGGCCAAGGACCACCTTCAGGGACAAATTCTGAAAGGACTCCCTGAAGTCTGCCTGGATGATGTCGCCGTAGCGGGCGTTCTCCTCCTCCACTGAACGCTGGACGTCTGCCTGCGCCACCCGGCCCATCACGAACAGAAACCGAAGACTCTCTCCGAAGACTTCCTTCTGAGAGCCCCAAGTCTCCCTGATGACGCGTCGCCGCTCAAAGTGCGAGGTAAGTGAAGATATGAGAGCGATTATGAAAACATTTGATTTCGTGCCATCTTCATCGTAGCAGGCCCGCGGGTGATTTAGCCTCAGCTGTAGGGTCCGAGTGAAGAAGGCTGAGTTGTTCACGCCGTTCCTGAGCACCAAACTCAAATCCGGGAAGGGGCAGCCGCGGTTGAGCTCGGGGTCGCTTTTCTTGGTCCACGCGGTGAGAGTGTCATCGGGGTTGTGACCGACCCGTGCCGTTACGACTCTGGTCAGCAGACAGGAGTCTCCTTTGACATCTGTGAATGTGAACAGTTCATCTTCTTGTATATCAATGCGTGCCTTCTTGGCCAGGACGCCGGTGAAAACATCTGCCAAGCGGACGATAGGCTCGCCCGCCGCGGCGGTGAAAAGGGACTGAGCTGCATCCATGCTTAGCACATATCCAGCCTCCAATGTGCAGTGGTCCGGGTATCGATCTCCGGGAAACTGGAGCTTCGATACGTAGTACGGGCTGCTCGAGTTCCTCACCGGCGTCGACCGCTTTGAGATCCGTCCGCGCCACAGTCTGGTCGATTGATGTCCGTTCAAACTCCTCAAGAGACCCACGAGGCGCTCGTAGACGACGAGCATTTGATCGTCTCCGAAGAAGATGAACTTTGACTGGGGACAGTGGGAGGTGGTCCAGTTCAGCCCGTGCAGGATCTTCAGGCTGGACTGGCGGGGGTCTTCCTCGGCGAAGTCTCCCACCAGGAGGTCGCCGTGCTTCTCCTTCTCCCGGAGGATGCTGGACTTCAGGGGTTCGGAGCCGGCTGAGCCAAGGACGAACATCGTCAGCACCCCCAGCCGGCGGGCCAAGGCCCCCTCTGCCCACGTTTCGCGAACGGCCATTCGGAGAAGCTGACTACCCGGTCGAGAGCTGACCAGGGCCACCAGAAAGGGCTCGACGAGACCTTCCTCTCTGCCGTTCGTAGTCCGACAAGAGAGGGAACCCAACTCGCCATCACCTTCGTCCTGGGCCGATCGCTCAAGACCGGCCCCGCCGGCGTTTTGTGACCCGTGGTCGGCGGCCTCCGGAACCCGCGCGGTGGCCTCGTGTCTCCACGGCCGGTCCCGTTCCGGCCTCGCCAGCTCCTGGCTAGCGTCGGCCCCGGGGATGGAGGCATCGAGGGCGCCCCCAGTCGGCACCCCCGATGATGAGCCAATGTAGACGAACACGAGCACCACCTTGACGCCGTAGATGCACACCACCAGCAACAGGACCAGCTCGAGTTTTGAAACACGGGTCATGTCCGGACAACAGCCTCGGCCGTGGATTCTGCTCAACCAACCCACTCCTTGGCCCCCAGCACGTTTCGCCTTCACGATGAACGAATTGGTCTCTGTGTGTTAAGATACGAGAAAACAAGGACACATGCCTTCGTTTATAAAAAATTAATGATTCTCGAGAGTCGTTCGAATTACGGAGCCGGGGATCAGCTTGCAGCTCTGTTTACACATGAATAACAAAACAGCAGATGATCTGTTTGCAAGACCGATTTGTCATTCCCTATTCCGGTGAGGTGCAAGTGTAATACTTGCAGGACTGCGTCATCATGTTCAGATATACATGTAATAATTATTTCAAGGTGACAACCTAGGCTGCCGGTATTGATGAGAGTTTGGGGATAATGTAACTCCAATACACCATCTCAATCTGCCGCACGGCTTCTAAAATTTCGCCAATGCTCAAAAGCCACAGTCTCTTATCTAAAGCCTGTTTCGACAGAGACATTTTGACATCTACCTATCAAGGCAGAATGTTTACCCACCTATAAACTACATCCGGGTTCCGTTAAATCTGTATCTTTGGAAATCCCCTTGAGAACACCTGATACACCGTAGAGTCCCCCTATAACGGGACGCTAGATAGTGTCTAGCTCGATGTCATTACAGTAAATGAAATCAAAGCATAAAGACAAACATGTAGCAAGCTACAATACTGACGTGCATTATCTAAATGGAAATATAAAAATCCGTGTGTATGTGTGTATGCGGGGGGCTAACGTTTCGGTTCACAGGAGCTAGCAAGACTTGTCTGAAAGACGGTCACTGCCGTTGAGAAAGATTCAGCTGGGATCGAAACGTCAGTCCCACACTCATTTTTGTTTGGTAGGAAATAGAATATACTGGCTGTTGAAAAGATGGCGAGGAACGTATTATACTTTACCTTGTGTCAGCTCCTTCGGGTGAACGCTGAGAGGGAGGCCACCTTCATTTCGCCATTCTTCACGCTGTCAACCCTGAATCTCCAGTGCCATACGGTAGAGGGTATAATAGGTCTGGCGCCGACCCTCAAAATGCTCCCATCATACGGATTATAATGGGCAGACTGTAGTCCACCAAACCACGGAGGAATAAGAAGAGACCAAACCGAGTCCCCCCAAAAAACAATTTTTCCCACCGAAACCAAGAACGGCTGTATCGTCGGGCAGTCGCTAACTGTTACAAACACCAGCGCTCTTTGCCGAAACGACACTACAGACAACAGCGCATTGCTATACTGTTTACTTGGATGTTCGATTGCACTACAACAGCGATGGCGAGGGGTCTGGATCTAACGTTGCGGACGTTCAGTATGAAGCCTCCATATCGTCGGCAGCCTTTGTCATTGTAATTGAAGGCCACCGCCTCGAGCGCGCTACAGTCGGTGTCCAGTCTCGAGCGCCGATCGAACTCTAAGGGATTAGTCATGGTGGGATCCCCGGTTTTGTTGAGTCGGTGCGAGTTACGTAAGGGAGAAATAAAACCCGATGGCCCCGTTTGGGCTAAAGAGGGCGCACTCCGCGCGCAGTGCGTGGGCGTACAGCGTGCCGCACACTGTACTGACGTAACCGTCCGGCGAAGGCCGTGTCCGAAACGGGCGTCCAGAGCTACGGCTAGGGCTATTGTCTTCGCATCTCCGTGTATTTCCAATAGGGGGAAGACCTAGACCTAGCTCAAAATAATGAACTCAACTGATTTACGTACCGGTTATCACGGCATGAAATTATACATGGCGCAACCAAAACATTTGCTCCAGCACAGATATGTACACACATGTACATGTTTGTAAATCTATGTATAGACTTTGGTAGCCTGAAAAGTGCATTAAGTCCCTGTATTTCAATTAAAATGTAATCAGTCTGCTTAGTACTTGGGAGGCAGCTTCGTGTGACCCTATCTGCATGTACTATATACCATTCCCTTTCATGTGTATGAACTAAACAAAACCAATAACGTACATGTAGTTCACCATGTAAAAGAAAAACCTGTATATATTATAATTATGTGCTTCATCACACACACAAGTTGGAATGTGACATTATGTAAACTGCAAAATGTAGCCATTTTACTGATTGTCACAAGAAACACTAGCATATGCATGCATGTACACAATAATGTACATAATGCACAGTCCACTTTCAATAGGGCCTATTCCGCTTTGAATTTCCTTAGCTTCCATGTAAGAAGCACATGAAAGTAAAACATAACTAGAAATTCTTGTTTGTGATGACACAAAATCTAGGTGTTATAGATTGAGTGGAATTGACAGAAAACATAACTGTTGACAACTATTCAAAATTCGTTTACGAAATGAAGGCTTTAAGTCTTGGGCTTATGGCTTCGGTCACATTTCTCTTACTTGTTATAATATCACTGGCATCTAAAAACAAGCGTTTGGCCCCAGTTTCCTGGGGAATACCCTGTACCCATGAAGCCAACAAACCTCCAAATTCGGAAACAAACCACAACCTGGATTTTCAGATTTTGCCAGACGGAGTTGAAACCTGAGCCCGAGCCTAAGCCTTCATTTCGTAAACGGCCATTATGACTGTACTTACGTGCATGGGGCCGGGGCGCGTACATTGTGTATGTGTACACATGTAAATGTACATGTACATGTACAGTACATGTAACGACTAATGGCGGACGCGTTCAGGGTCTACGGTGTAGAGTACCAACAAAGATGCATGCTGCAGTACATGTGCTGTTCGTGTGTACGCTTTCTGACAGTATAGCACATGAACCACTCTTGTGTACATTGATATGTACATGTACATGTACATACTGTACGATACGTACATGATGTACTTGTACATGTACATCCCCATGTGACATTGCACAATGCAGACAACGTCCACGTGCATGCCACTGATGTAGTGATGGCCTGTGCTTAAACTGCACACAGCCCTGGCTTATTAATTGGCTGATGATGCAAATCGCGAGCTCGTAGGAACTACGACGACCTACAATTACCGTAGACAAGACCGTCTGAGCTTCCAGCCCCGTAAACGGTGGAATCACCCGGAGACCTCCGACGGCAGGACTCACAACATATGGCTGGACTATTGCAGGTACAATACTCATCAGTTGTTCTAATCAACGTCAGTCGTGTCTCATACTGGTCGTTTCAACTGCAAGTCGTCGGCTTGCTGTTTTTAGCCTATTCATGATGATCCAGGGAATGGTCTGGGGATGGTCAAGGTTTTTGTTGTTGCTGTAAAATAGTTGCGAACCATGACCAGTGCATGCCACCCATAGAGTTATATGAAAACTCTACATGATGCCACCATGACTAATGAATCAACGAGGTATAGTACTCCTATGACACTACGCATAGGACCAATTGAATGATCACTTGTAATACAACTAATGTTAGGCCTATAGGCTATTATCTCATTTCTTGCAGGGTCTGCAGCATTCAATATGTCAGTGAAACCAGAAACAGCCTCAAGAAATTACTCTTTGAGTATGGTCATCTATACTACCATCATCAAGATCAACACCAAGCGAGTAGATACCCCTGTGGGCCATCACCTCAATTGCCCTAGTAGGCCTAATCCCTAATCATTAAACTCTTGACATGTCTCTACAGGGCGTAGTCTTTCGGCTATCAGAAAGATGCTGACTGCCTCAGCAGGGAGAAACTGTGGATATAAGCGTCTCTGCTCTGTACAACCTCATGGCCTCAACATCCAGGAACGAATGTCTAATCCTAAACGACTCTATGATCATCTTACAACCGTCATCAACACCAGGCGAGTAGATACCCCTGTGGGCATCACTTCAATCTCCCTAATCATCCCATTCTTGACATGTCTGTATACAGGGCATAGAGTCTCTTGGCCACCGGAAAGATGGTGTCCGCCTCAGCAGGGAGAAACTGTGGATTAAGCATCTTCGCACTATACGTCATGTGTACAACCTTATAGCTCAAACATCCAGGAAGGAATCATTAATCCTCACTTCATTAATCTATATTTTCTTTCATCTTCCCTGTCCCTTTCCCCTTTGATTTCCCACCTCCCTCCTGTCCCTTTGATCCTCCCCACCCTTTTGTTTGTTTCCCCTTTGATCTCCCCTCCCTACATGTGTACATCTACATCCCACTCCCTTCTCCTTTTGTTCTCCCTCTGTCACGTGTATCAAGCCTTTCCTTCCCCTGACTGTCTGTGTCTGTCCAAGCTTGTCACTTTGCCTTTGAGAAAGGTCCTGTGAGGATCGAAACGTCAGGCCCTCTGTCTAACTTTTGAGATTTGATGTTTTGCATGTCATTTCAGTCTGTGAGCAGTTTGCAACAGTTTTCAAGAGTAATATTTGTGATGCTAACTTGTACTAGACCTTTATTGTATGGTGCACACTGTACACCTACAGTAGCAAATTAACCGTGGAATATTTTTAGAATAAGTGCTTGTTGTGTTGCTTGTTCTTCCACATTGCAGTCTGCATATCTAAAGTAATTGCTGGCATAATTATGTACACTGTATACAAAAATCTCTCTAAATTTACTGAACAAGACAGGTCAACTGAATTGCCATGTCTTTGTTCTTTTTGTTTTTAATTTATTTCAGTTGTAAAGTAAATTTCAGGTATTGTTTTCAATTTACAAACGTGATCTGTTTTTGTAGATTACAAAGACAAATGTAATTCTTGAAACAAAATTCCTTTGACAAAGTTTTATATGGGAAATATCCAAGATGAAATGAGAGAAATTGTGAACACATTGATTTAGCTCATAATTATGTACAATGTGATTATACACATGTACACTGTACATGTTCATTCATGCACTCAGTGCATATGTACATGTACATGTACTGCACATGATCTAAAATGAACAGTTTACCTGTACAGTACATGGATGCCAGTGTTTATCAAGTCAACCATCAACCATTAACCCTCAAAACATTTAAACTACATGTAGGCCCTAATGTGACCATAATTCTTTGTATTCCCTAATTGCTAGGCCTAGACATAGGGCCTACTTTACTGCATATAATAACAACCCTAACGTTCCCCAACCTCACAAAATCCAAAACCAGGTTAAACTCCTTCCATGTACTATGATTATGTTTGTTTTCCCTAAGTGCTAGGCCTAGACATACTTGACTGTGCATTACTTAAGCCATTGTAAGCCTTTGTAAACAGACAGATGGCATCATACATAGGCTACATGTAGACTAGATAGACTCACTAGAGTCATCTGCTTCATTTGCTGTGAGAGGAATAAGGCTAATATGGTAGTACATGTTCCTATCCAAGCAATAGCAATGAGCACCTGGAACTAGTTTTGGAATTGGATTGGAAATTCATTCCCCACTCAGCCAATTTTTCATCGTGATGTTTGATCGTTTAATTTTGAAGGCAGGGATAGTTTAATCAAATGATATTTAGCATTTTTCCTATGAAAACATAAAATGTTCAATAATTTCCTGTCTGTATTATTACGTATTGTTTTAGAAAAGGCTTGTCATTTCTTTTATCAGGCTCTTGTCTTCCTCTAGTAATACAGGCAGTCATGCATTCTAGATAGAACACCAGTCAAATTAAAGGTTATGGTGAACAACTGCATTGAGTTATCAATATACTTAATCTTCATCTTGGTACATGTAGGCCTTCTGTAAACCTTGTGTATCTAAATATCAAAACAAATAATTGATTTGACATATTATGTACTTTTACTGATACTGCACTTTAAAGAGTCAATCATGTCCTGACAACACTGATTATGTCAAAACACACACTGATTGTCTTAACTAAGACTTAACAACCACAGGCCTAGATGAACATGAAGATTAATGCATCTTAAAAGTGGTACGCTCTTGTTTAACGTAGGAAAGTCCCAACTTGTAATATTTGCATTTGTTTAATTGAAAGAGGACATCTTTCATGACATGGGCCTATGTGCAAGTCTGATATGTATACGCATATATGCGGATAATTACAAAAGAGGGTTAGTTCTTGGCATGCACTTGGTGACTTTAATAAACAATAATTCTGACATTTAGGGGGCCTACTCTTGCTCATGTGCAGTGGGAAACTAAAACAAATATTTATAGCATTAATCAATCAATCTTACATGTACACAAGTGGAAAACGGTCATGGTATGCTCTTCATGATGTAAACTAAAACAAATCAGATATATATCAAGAGTAATATTTTTTGATGCTAACTTTTGCTAGGCCTTCATTGTATGGTGCACTCCTAGCATTAACCGTATGTTATTGTTAGAATAAGCGCTTGTTGTATTACTTGTTCTTCCACATTGCAGTCTGCATACCTATATTAATTGCTGGCATAAGTACACTGTAAACATAAATCTCTGTAAATTTGACAGGTCAAGACAGGTCAACTGTTTTTGTTCTTTTTTTTTATTTATCTCAGACTTTTCTCAGTTGTCAAGTAAATTTCAGGTTTTTGTTTTCAATTTCAAATGTGAGACTGTTTATGTAGATTACAAAGACTATGTTATTCTTGAAACAAAATTTCTGTCAAATTTCGGTATGGGAAATATCCAACATGAAATGAAAAAAAATTGTGAACACATAGCTCAAATGTACAATGTGATGTAGGGCTACATGTACGCTACTTGCTCATACACTCAGTACATGTACATCATTTAAAATAATTTAAATGTAAATGCATGTACATGTTTACATGTACATGTATACATTTAGTACAAATGATGTACATGTACAATACATACTGTACATAATTATATACATCATTTGTACTAAATGTACAAATGATACATGACATCAAATGATGCATCCAACGATGTACCTGTACATCCAATGATGTACATCCAATGATGTACATCCAATGATGGACATCCAATGATGTACCTGTACCTGTACATTTAATGATGTACATTCCAATGATATATGTAGGCCTACATCCAATGATGTACATCCAATGATGTACATCCAATGATGTACATCCAATGATGTACCTGTACCTGTACATTTAATGATGTACATTCCAATGATATATGTAGGCCTACATCAAATGATGTACATCCAATGATGTACATCCAATGATGTACATCCAATGATGTACCTGTACCTGTACATTTAATGATGTACATTACAATGATATATGTAGGCCTACATACTTCAGAAATTATGTACCATACTTCAGAAATTATAAAATTCATTCTCATTTGAAAATTATAGTCCATCTTGAAAAAAATAGGCTTTTTACACTTGTTGGCTTTACAAACAATATGGTAATGACAAAAACTTTGTAAACAGCCTGGTGGCTATAAAAATGTCAAAAAAAAATGTCAAAAAATTAAGGAACGGAGCAAAATGAGGTAGCAAGGTTAAAAAGCATTCTCTTGTAACTGAAATTAATGCATTTTTGTAAATACTAATTAAAACAACTAGGAGCACGCACACTGGAGTGCTCACTCATAGTTGTATTCCTATATCAGCATCTCTAGATCTGGTACAAACCAAAACACTGACTGGTGTCCTCTCCAAAATATGCAGCTAGGAGGAAGACAATTCCCATTACATCAGCCTCATTGCTCCCAGTCTCTTACTTTGTCTTCTCCAAGAGTTGGAATTCAGTCCTCAGCATTGGCCCTTATAGTACTTCCTTATCTAGTGCTGACATTCTCAATAAAGTCCCCTAGTCTATGGCATCTTAAAGTGTCACCAGTACTGTAGCAACAAGAGATATTTTCATTACCTTCCCAGAGTACAGTCTCTGTTCCATTCTGCTCTATGTCTCTGATGAGTGGACCAAATAATTTTCTGCTGGCCAAATGTTTTGAGATCCTTCTCTTTGCAAAGAACCAGTTGCATGTGGTTTGTTGATGATCTGACACGTGCTTGGAGGTTATCCAGGGAGAAATAAACAACTATAATCCGATGTTTCTTTCTCCCTGATCCCAGGGTGTTGGCCTCTTCAAAAGCATCTTGAAATGTTATTAATTTCAGTGTACAGTGTAGTGTGATATGATTTTCTTGTCCTTTTCTGTTGCCAACACACTACATTTACTTAAACCATCAAAGAGCCGGGGCCGATTCTGCCCCCTGTATTTTTTTAAGCGTTTCAGTGATTTTTTGTCTGCGTGCTGATGCTTTGTGACTTGTTTTACCAGCTTATTAGGTACCGGTACATTTGTTTGCACCATTGCCTTACTATCATCCATAGTGCATAGTGTATAGGACATAGTGTATGATTAGCTCATTAATACTACTGTATCAGTGTATGCAATTGTTGGTTCTTCTTGTTCCATTATCAGTCTAAAATTCATCCAAACACTGCAAACAGATTCTTTAATAGGCCAATGGGAAATTCATACACTGAAAAGATGAAAAAAGACACAAAATAAAAATGGAATCATGAACAATGATTCAAATATAATTTTACATAAATATTTATTACGTAATTTTCTATTACCCTCTTACAAATATCATTGGAATCAAGACCTGAGGCGGTTGGGGGCTGAATTCTGTGAGATGGTCAAAATAACCCGGTTCTTTGAGGGGTAACAGAACGGTCTTTCATGAAGAAAGCACATTGATTTTTCCTATTGTTCTTACCCAAGCACAAAGACACAGAACGTACATATTTCCACTTGTCTTAAATACATTTTCTGTTCTGTAAAACCGACATCTAATTAGTAGAGCTATTGCAGACGGCCCTTCTGGACAAAGTTGGAAAGAAATGTAAAGCGATCTTATAAAGTACTTATCACAAAACATAAATAATTATATTTTTTTCCATTGTAAATATACACGCGTTTTGTAAAATAATATGTGAAGTCGCATTTGATTTAGAATGATGTAAACAGAAACAAAATCAGAATCTACATTTTAACACTAATTTGGTTTTAATTCACCTATTTACTGATAGATTACCAAAGAAACGACCAAAAACAAATATTTTCATGCTTAAGTAATTTACAGTTATATGAAAGCTTAGGCCTATAGGCCTAACACTTAAACGGACAAAATGTCGCTGAAATCAATAGTTTTACAGTGTAGGCACTTTCCTTTAAAAAGGGGAATTCAGCCGCCCCTTCCATCTACACCGAGAGTCTGAGACACATTATTGCGAACAATGGCATCAACCGGTTCTGAAAAATGCGGGGGGGGGGTGTATTTGCCAGGGAACGAAAAGAGCGAGCTCTCGGAGCGACCAAGGAGGGGGAGTGAGGGAGGTGCCCCCTTTCCACCCTATAGGGGGCGTTTTGCATTTTCGTGCAAGCAATTTGGTGCATATCTTATGCTGTCTACTTCAGATGGTCTTCGTGAGTAAAAACAAGAAATTACGCGTCGTGTTCAAGACAGTTCATAGTTGCCTATTATTTTTTTATTTTTCCCTTTTTTTTCATGCCCTTGAACATTCGACTACGAGAATTTGTTTTCCTGTCGTACGGTACGTCTCATTCCCAAACGTGGGGAAGGGGGGGGGGGGGTGATAATGTTTGTAAATGCCCCCGCCTGTAGACCACTATGATTGCAAAGGAAGCGTTTTTATGAATAATACAAGCCCTATATATATATACGTGACTAAAAAATAGTTAGCTCAAAGATCATAGAGGGCCTGACGTTTTGATCCCTGCCGGACCTTTTTTCAAAGGATTCTGCCTTTGACAAAGGTCTTGCTAGTAGTATCTGGATCAGGTCCTCTGTAATAAGATTTGAATTTTGGTTATTTTAGTCAATAAGATTTTGTGTGGTATTTTACTTTAAACGAAATCTTAGATGGTCATGAGGAGACTTCTCGTTACGTGGCCACAGACGTGAACATCAATCACAGGAGCAAATGACAAGGAGTGTTTTCTAGTTGAGTATCTTATGGTTACGGCAAAGGTTCTGTTTCTTTCGTTTTTCGAAACAGTGTACTGAACTATGGTAGAAGTTGTTGTAATGCCGACAGACTATACCTTATTATTTCATTGTGGTATTCTGCAAAAGTGTTTCAAACTGCTGACTGACCAAAATTACCATAGTGCAAATCTCCAAAATGAGCAGGCCCTGACGGTTTCGAAGCTAATAGCAGGATGCCTTGGACAACTGTCCTGCTAGCAAGAAATCGAGCCGATCCGCTACGAGACAATTTTGTTATTTCATTTTTTCCGCCTCTTCATTTAGGGGATGCCCGCAGGAAGCAATCGAAAAATGCAAGTTCCGGTTAGTAAGGTCCCTAGGTGCCAGGGCATTGTTGGTCTTGGTTGGTGAAATTCTTCCAGGCGCCGCTTAGCTTATCAGGCTGCCGGTAGCCGTGGACTACCATGACTTCGCGAAACAAGCACGCATCCCACTTCATGCCCCAATTTCTGAAGCCGGCGTGGTTGGTTGGCTTCACGCCAACCTGAGAGGCCAGCATTCCCTGGTAGGCGTCGTCGATGTTTATGATGGGTGTCACCAGGGATTTCTGGTACATCTCTGGAATAGCATCAGTCGAGAGGATGTAGCCACCTCCCGAGCAGTAAGGAGGGTAGAAACTCGCGTTGTAGAGCCGAGCGGGCACGTAGTACCTGGATTTCGGCTCGGTGATCCGGACACTGGTGATCAAAGCGCTGCCCAGGAAGAGACGCTCCTTGGCCTTCCCCTTAAGGCGACTGGCTTTCAGGTACGACACAATTTGCTTGAGGTTGACAAACATGTCGTCGTCGCCCTTGTACAGGTAGTGAGCGTGTCGGCAGTGGTTGGACACCCAGCGGAGGCCAAGGACCACCTTCAGGGTCAAATTTTGGAAGGACTCCCTGAAGTCTGCCTGGATGATGTCGCCGTAGCGGGCGTTCTCCTCCTCCACTGAACGCTGGACGTCTGCCTGCGGCACCCGGCCCATCACGAATAGAAACCGAAGACTCTCTCCGAAGACTTCCTTCTGAGAGCCCCAAGTCTCCCTGATGACGCGTCGCCGCTCAAAGTGCGAGGTAAGTGAGGAAATGAGAGCCACTATGAAAACATTTGATTTCGTGCCATCTTCATCGTAGCAGGCCTGTGGGTGATTTAGCCTCAGCTTAAGGGTCTGAGTGAATAAGGCCGAGTTGTTTACATCCTTCCTGAGCACCAAACTCAAATCCGGGAAGGGGCAGCCGCGCCAGAGCGTGGGGTCGCTTTTCTTGGTCCACGCGGTGAGAGTGTCATCGGGGTTGTGACCGACCCGTGCCGTTACGACTCTGGTCAGCAGACAGGAGTCTCCTTTGACATCTGTGAATGTGAACAGTTCATCTTCTTGTATATCAATGCGTGCCTTCTTGGCCAGGACGCCGGTGAAAACATCTGCCAAGCGGACGATAGGCTCGCCCGCCGCGGCGGTGAAAAGGGACTGAGCTGCATCCATGCTTAACACATATCCAGCCTCCAATGTGCAAAAGTCAGGGTATCGATCTCCAGGAAACTCCTCCTTCGACACGTAGTACGTGTTTTCCTGGTCCCGCACCGGTTCCAATTTCTTTGAGCTTCGGCCTCGCCACAGTCCGGCAGAGTCCACTTTGCTCAAAGACCTCAAGAGACCCACGAGGCGCTCGTAAAGGACGAGCATTTGATCGTCTCCGACGAAGACGAACTTTGACTGGGGACAGTGCGAGGTGGTCCAGTTCAGCCCGTGAAGGATCTTCAGGCTGGACTGGCGGGGGTCATTCTTGGTGAAGTGTCCAACCAGGAGGTCGCCGTGCTTCTCCTTCTCCCGGAGGATGTTGGGATCGGAGCCGGCTGAGCTCAGGACGAACATTGTCAGCACCCCCAGCCGGTGGGTCAGGGAAGTGTTTGCCCACGTTTTGCGTGCGGCCATTCGGAGATCCCGATTGTCCGGTGCAGAATTGATCAGGGCCACCAGGAAAGGGCTGAAACCTTCCTCTCTGCCGTGATCAGTTCCACAAGAGAAGGAGCCCCTCTTGACAACCCCCTCGCCTCGGGTCGGTCGTCCGAGACCCGCAGAGCCGTTGCGACCCCGGCGGTTGCCTGCGTCCGGAACTCGCTCTGGCACTGGCAGCGGGAGACTCGAGATCAGAGATGCGTTGTGCGTCCACGACCGCAGGAATTTCAAGCTCAAGGTCCCGTCCAGCTCGTGGGTCGACCCATCGGCGGTGCCCCAAGTCACCGAGGTGCCCTTGAAGTACACGAGCCACATCACTAGATTGGCACTGAAGCTGTATGCCGTCACCAAAAGAAGTATCCCGAATCTAATTCTTGGCGGACGAGCCATGGTCCCTTCACGAGCACTCGTTGATTCTGACAACTTCCCCCAGCGCTGTTGGCTTTATCGCGGCCGTTCTGTTAGATTAAAAAGCACAAACAATTGTTAAGTCGCCTATCCATCTGTATTGTGTTTAAAGGTCCCAATGAGCAGACCGATTCCACGACCAATGTTTACATTGCCATCACGTGACTCATAGTGGGTACTTGTGCATCTCATTTGGTGCAGAACTGGAGTGGAAATGAGCAAAGAAGACTACCATGATTGTCCACATTCTTCTTTGTACACGGCCGTCGCTGCTCTGTGCCCAATGAGATGGGAAAAAATACCCACTATAAGTCACGTGATGGCGTGTAAATAGTGGTAGCGCAATCGGTTTGCATGGAGTAATGTGTAGGTCGTGAAGCGCCCTCAACCGGTATTTATTGGTTTGTTTGAATTTCGCGGGCGTCATTACCGTTGCTGAATGAAAACTGTTGAACTCTATGTCAAATTTACATGTATGTCTTCGTCCCACAGGTAATGACAAGATCCTATAGGCTAGGCCTATTACTTTGTCAGTTTCTAAACTTACTTGAATTCGCACAAATGTAGGACAATTTGAGTAATCAAATTATCATTTTATTTGCGTGAATCCTGTTCAACATCTTGAAGTGTATTAGTTTAGGAAATATTTAGGTGATGGCCCCATGACCAATTTCAGTTATTGCTGTTGACATGGCTAAACGGTGACAGATAACACCAATGTATGGGAATATTTCTGTCTCCGTCCCACGGGCCTTGATTGCGGCGTTCGGATTTTACTCTCCAGTTGATCAACTTGATCCTTCATCAACCTCACCATCCTCATTACGCCAGTCACCTTCACTACCCACGCCACATAGACTCATCAACCTCACCACCCTCACTACCCTCATCAACCTCACCATCCTCATTACGCCAGCCACCCTCACTACCCACGTAACATAGACTCATCAACCTCACCACCCTCACTACCCTCATCAACCTCACCATCCTCATTACGCCAGCCACCTCACTACCCACGCCACATAGACTCACCAACCTCACCACCCTCACTACCCTCATCAACCTCACCATCATTACGCCAGCCACCTTCACTACCCATGCCATATAGACTCATCAACCTCACCACCCTCACTACCCTCATCAACCTCACCATCATTACGCCAGCCACCCTCACTACCCACGCCACATAGACTCATCAACCTCACCACCCTCACTACCCTCATCAACCTCACCATCCTCATTACGCCAGCCACCTTCACTACCCACGCCACATAGACTCATCACCCTCACCACCCTCACCACCCTCACCACCCTCACCACCCTCACCACCCTCATCAACCTCACCATCCTCATTACGCCAGCCACCTTCACTACCCACGCCACATAGACTCATCAACCTCACCAGCCTCACTACCCTCATCAACCTCACCATCCTCATTACGCCAGCCACCCTCACTACCCACGTAACATAGACTCATCAACCTCACCAGCCTCACTACTCTCATCAACCTCAGCATCATTACGCCAGCCACCTTCACTACCCACGCCACATAGACTCATCAACCTCACCACCCTCACTACCCTAATCAACCTCACCATCCTCATTACGCCAGCCACCTTCACTACCCACGCCACATAGACTCATCACCCTCACCACCCTCACTACCCTCATCAACCTCACCATCCTCATTACGCCAGCCACCCTCACTACCCACGTAACATAGACTCATCAACCTCACCAGCCTCACTACTCTCATCAACCTCACCATCATTACGCCAGCCACCTTCACTACCCACGCCACATAGACTCATCACCCTCACGACACTCACTACCCTCATCAACCTCACCATCCTCATTACGCCAGCCACCTTCACTACCCACGCCACATAGACTCCTCAACCTCACCACCCTCACTACCCTCATCAACCTCACCATCCTCATTACGCCAGCCACCTTCACTACCCACGCCACATAGACTCATCAACCTCACCACACTCACTACCCTCATCAACCTCACCATCCTCATTACGCCAGCCACCCTCACTACCCACGTAACATAGACTCATCAACCTCACCACCCTCACTACCCTCATCAACCTCCCCATCATTACGCCAGCCACCTTCACTACCCTCGCCACATAGACTCATCAACATCACCACCCTCACTACCCTCATCAACCTCACCATCCTCATTACGCCAGCCACCTTCACTACCCTCGCCACATAGACTCATCAACATCACCACCCTCACTACCCTCATCAACCTCACCATCATTACGCCAGCCACCTTCACTACCCTCGCCACATAGACTCATCAACATCACCACCCTCACTACCCTCATCAACCTCACCATCCTCATTACGCCAGCCACCTTCACTACCCTCGCCACATAGACTCATCAACATCACCACCCTCACTACTCTCACCATCCCAGATAACCACACCGCCCACGCCGCCACCCTCATAAGCCTCACCACCCCTCCGTCCCGGAACCCCCTCCCCACCCCATCTTAAGATCTTCATCTCAGCGCCATTCCAGTGCTGGCACCAGCGCACCATCTTTATCATTATCATCACCCGAGTCACGCTCCCCATTCCCTTCTCCTATAGGCCCCGACTGTGCCCCGTCCCCTCGGTCCCGAAAGCTCATCATCCTCCCATATCACCATGCTCTCACCCATTCACCCCCTCTCCCATCATCAAGATAGATCGCTCCACTTAGAGCAAACACGGAGGAAACTGGCGCCGATCAACAAAAAAAAACTCACTCTCTCTCCCCATCCATTAAAGGCATGCTAAATTACTCATGCCCTGTGTACATTGGAAACTGCAATTTGCGCACTTTTTACACCCGACTGCGCTGAAACCCTCCAAGGATAATGGATGCGCCAACACAGAGCCATCCGGCCGACGTACCTTATTAAGCTAAAAACCCTTCACTGTCACATGCATTCGGGGGCCCATTCATTAGCTCGGGAGCGTGTGTGCTCTGACCCGTCCAGCTCATGTTGTTAATATCGGATCCATGGTTCCAGATTTGAAATTGCTCTCCCAGGGATCTTGCTAATGACAGACTCCTGTCCAGGCAGGGGGTGGGGAGGAGGGGCCAGGGAGGCCTTCTGAAATTAAAGAAGTTGAAATCAAGGATGCGTGCAACAATCTTTTTTTTTTAACTGGCTGTGGATGGCTTGGCTGCTATCTATATGCACCAATAAATACCCACTATAGGCTTATATCGCCGGCAAATGAATTCGAGAATCACTCGGTGGCTTTTTTGCATTTAATTCGGTTAAAATTCGAAATTTGTGATATGTCAAATTGTAATGGTGCAATACCTGAGTACAGACTGAAGTACACAAAAGGCAACGCTTATATAAGTATAATTGTTTTCTGGCATGAGCTGCACAACTATATAGACCTCAGTGAGAAACAGTAAGACCGAGTTTGCGCTGTATCGATTTCCGCTTATACGAATGATAATATTTCCCCTTTTTTCGAAGAACGAAAAGAGGTGTGATTTAGTTACATATCCAGACCAGAAAAAACATTGCTTTTCGCTGTCAGATGCAAGACAAGAATCTCAATTCAGCCCCGAAATTCCTCAAAGGGACCTATTGAATGTGTCCTTTCGTTTACATAATGGATCAGCCATAACCGTGGATTTAGTTACTCGGGAATGCCACGCTGCTCGTGTTTCAAAAGAAAGGGAGAACGGAACGATGTGATTTGATTTGAGATTTAGGGGGGTGTGTAAGAAGCAGACTATCCATGCAGAGTCGTTGGCATAGGACTGGAAATGAAATTAGGCTTGCCATTCCCTAGACTCCCTATTGGACCTATACCCTGCTCCTTTTGGACCGAAGGATTTTCATTTTTAGCACCGGCACATTTTGTCTTCACCCCACCACGTACCGTTTCAGTGCCCTCTGACTCCTGAGCTCCCCCTTCATTTTGGCACGAGGGTAGCAGCCCCTCGGAGTGAGTATATCTATATATTGTACCTTGTCAAGCGGCAACGAAATTATTTTGCCCGGCGAAAGACGGGATTACAAGCTTGACGCACATCACGCATCGGCGAACCGTGGCTTTATGCGGAGACTCCCCCTCTCGCCCTCCTCCTCCTCCTCCCCCTCTTCCTCCTCTACCTTCTCTACTTTCTCCTTGAGCCATTCCCTCGTCACAATACCCTTTAATGGTTTCTTTTGAGGGGGTGGGGGGTTTACGGCGCTGTCTCGCAAAAGTCAACTCCAGGCGGGCGAATAATTAACACCCCATTTGGACTGCTGTCTGATCGGCGGATCACCGTCTCGTTTTGCGTACGCCCGCATATATACGCGGACGACCCCTCTAAGACTAGAGCGCCACTGGATACGCCTGTGGTGCGCTACCTTGACCGAACCAGATCGGTAGGGAGGGAAGGAGAGAGACAGTGAGAGAGAGAGAGTCAGTATAGCATTTTGTCGAAGGAGATACGCCGGGGATATTAAACATTGACGTAAACCCGCGGCCATCATCGCCTGTCAAGAAACGGAAGCTGAGCCGAGTTGAGCCGGCGAACGAGAGCCTCCCCTCCTCCGAGAGTCTCCCGACCACCCCCACTACTATACGACCATCGGCGAGGGTCTGGTCCACTATAGTGTCCACGCAAGTAGTCCGGGCAGCAACTGCAGCCGCCCGCAACATTTCCTGTGCCAGTGTGCGTGGCGGGGGCTTGGAGGGAGTGGGGGGCCTTGCTGTTAGACGCCAGCCGGGTCGTGTTTCTGTCGGCGGGATGGCAAGCCAGGCTGGCAGGCTCGGTCTCCTGGCCCTAATCGTGATCGGGGCAATGCTCTTGGCAATGAGCATCGTCGGACTGGTGGTGATAGCAAAATCCAAGGAATACTACTGCAGCATCATGGGGGTGAGTTAAGCTCCCTTGTTACACTTGTACAATCTGACCCCACCCCCTGACCCCGCCTAGGAACGCCCATGGCTGCTGCAGCGGACCTTTGGGCGCGCGTTGCGCAGCTTAATCCGGAGTCCGGACGGTCAGTGCAATATAGGCCTACAAATAGAGCGTCTGGCGACTGCGCGTTTGGAACGCCTCAAGACGCACAGACCTACCAGCCACCACGTGATGGCCGGCCATTATATAGCACTGTTAAAAGTGATAATAATAATAATAAAGTCGAGCTTAAAAGCGTTTTGTAAAATTGTTTTTCTGTCAGAGCTGTCGGGAGATTGTGATGGATTTGATCCAATGCAATCCAACCATATTTTCTGATTGACCCGCTTGGTTAACCAATTGATGTACTTTTGTGAACAGCGTTGGTGAAAATGTTGATTAGATATCGCCCAGCACACGTTTAAGACTATGATGCTCTCTTCGACCCAGGTTGGCTATTGCCTCGTATTCTTCATGCTACGGTACCCCTTAAGCCGCAGCATTTTTTCCATTTTTTAGGTTCAAACAAACAATTGATGCGTAATCGCTTTAATGTGGAAAGCGGACATGGACGTGGACAAGGTTTCAGCTATGTCTACACTGTTAAAAAAAAAATTATCACGCCTCCCTAAACGTTACGGTAGCTAATATATAAACTGACAATTTATTGGCAAATATATTGGCAAATATCTAGCTCAGAACTTCGCAATATTCCAAACGAAAATGGCCTTATAGGCCTATCGGGCATATAGGTCCTGCCCCAAAATAAATCGAATAGCCACCGACTTTTCCTTGTGGAAAGCAATCATCTGACTTGTAAGTTGAAAGCATTTGACCTGTGCGGCTCATGACACGCATTCAGAGGCTAATGCCCGGAATGCACTAGTGCCATGTGCTTTACCTATCATCACATCTTATAGGCATCTGTTCTAGAAACCGCCTTATCATTCTCTATGCATGTATACCCTCTTTTTTTCCCTTGCCCCCTCTGTCTCGCTTTCTCTCGCTCTACATCTATCTCTCCCTCTCCATTTCCGTCTCCCTCTCTACCCCTGGCCCTCTCTCTCACCCACCTCTCTCCCTCTCCTCCCCCCTCCTCTCCCTCTCCTCCCCCCTCTCTCTCTCTCTCTCTCTCTCACCACCTTTCTCTCACTATCCCCCTATCCCTCTTGCACGGGTTGATCTTTGGAGCCAAGAGTAATGCCAGCTCGGTAGCTTTGGATGGGAAATGATTTATCTTGGATCATCGTTTCACGAGGCCATCTCGTATATCGGGACGGTTGAAATCCCTTGTTTTGAAAATACGGGCTGATGTTAAAATCCTCTGTGAGGGTTCGTGTTTCTATCTCCTTTCTTTTTTCTTCCTCTGGGACTGTTCAGCACAGCGGCATGACGGCGAAATAAGTTGGGGACAGACAAATAATATACGACCCGCTCAGATCGTGTGCCTGATTAACTGCGCTTGTATATCAGGTGGACCGAAAGGTAGTGCCCGCGCCAGCCATAGCAGTCCACGGCTCAATTACGGCGACGGGGTAATTTCCCGGGGTAATTATCTCTTTATTTCTTATGGAAAATCACTGAGCACAAGGCCCAAAGCAGGCTTCTCAAGGTGATGGCGAAGAAGCAGGGGGGGGGAGCAAAGAGGAGATCAAAGGTTAGAATGACAACTATTGATGTCACACTGAAATTGGAACAGCTTGTAAGCGGGGGGGGGGGCGCAGAATCTGGGAAACGAATTCCACCCACACACTAAAACCCTGGATGAGTGTCCCCAAGTACATTGTATTTGCCTTTGAGACAACCACAGTGTACTAATGTGAATGTGCAGTTGAACGTGTGGTGCGACCGTACGGTCGGGTGAAGCAACCAGTGGAAGAGTCCATTGGTGCACCAATACACAAAGTAATCTGTAAAAGAGGATTAATGAGGCCACAGGTCGACGGAGAGGTTCCAGAAATGAATCTAGGTCGTGTCCAACTAGATTTGCCATTCGTCGTTGAATTCTATCATGCATGCACAGGGGCAAGCTGCAAGCTTGGGCACCAGCCGAGATAATGACAGAAGTATTCCGTGACAGGACGTATTGTGGACTTGTACGAAAAGAGCAAAGCAGCTTGATGAAGATATTGCCGGCCACGATTTAGGCAGCCTATGCGCTGCGAGGCCCTTTTGGGGATGCTATACGAATGTACTTATCCAAGGATAGATTAGAGGTGAAACCACGACCAAGTAGCCAGCTGTCGGCAACCTCCTGGAATGGCATTGTAATTAATTTCCAAGGTGGAGAAAGTGAGATCAGGACGTGGACAAAGCCAGCAAATGAGTCTTCATTTGATTGAAGGTGACAGGTCTGTCGTTACCGCCAGTTAATCACAGTGGCAAGGTCATGATTGAGAACATTATATACAGGCCTGAGTACTGCATGAAGCAGACTGCATGGGGACCTGCGTATGCAGTGTACAACGTTGAGTCGTCTGCATAGATGGCCAACTGTGATGAAATAGAGTCAGGCTGGGCATTGATATGTAGAAGAAAATAATAAAGATGCATGGGCCCAGAACAGAGTCCCGAGGAACATCTGCATTAATACGAAGAACGTTGGATGATATGACCCTCGAGCACCACAGAGATTTGACGTTCACTGAGAAAACAATTTGCCAGAGATGCCAACAGTTTATGAATGAGTCCCCTGTGCGAATCTTGTCAAGGGCGGCAAGCCTAGCTTCACCACGTCCATCTTACGCTCTGGCTAGGCCTATGTAGGCGTATGTGTTCCGTTATCAGGGATAGGAAGTGGCCAATTCACCGTTCATCGGAAGCCATACTAATCAGTCAAGAGCTCGTGTTCTTCCAGAAAGTTTATAATATGGGTTTATCGGGATTTCAAAAAAACCTTACTCATGATGGGAAGAAGGCTTATTGGGCCGATATAGTTGGAGGGATCAGACATCTCGCCCGAGCCTTTGAATACTGGAACAGCAGAGGCCAGCTTCCAATTAGATCGGACCACTGAGTGTTTTCACGGGCAAACATTATACAGTATATGGAGAGGTTAGAGGAACGTTCAGGGGAACACATCTTCAATAGAATTGCAGGAATTCGGTCAGGTCCAGTTGCTTTAGAGGCGTCAAGATGATCGGTAACTTGAGCTACCATCTTACGCGTGAGGTTGATCATGGATAAGCTGCTGTCAACACAACGACATGTTAGGCAGCTCTCGGCCTAAGTGAACCCTCTCGCTCAAGTGTAGAGTTTGTTGCAGAAGGATTCGGCAAGAAAAGGTTGACTTGGTCAGCAGAAGAGGTGAGGACTTGAGAACTTGAGGCCCATTAAAGAGAGCAGGAATAGCAGACTTGCTTCTATTAGGGACGCTGTTTGCAATTCTCCAGAAACCTCTAGTGCCACGCCGTTGAGATTAGATGGACTCCTGAACGTACAATGAATACCCCTTTTCAGAGGTTTCTAGCAAGGCAACATTGATGGAGACTCTTGCTTGAAATTAATGGAAACAAATGTTTCGTTGGGAGCAGCACGTGCAGGACTGAACCCTAGACTGAGGGTGCGGTGGAAATTGATAGATACGGAAAGTTATGAAGGCATCCATTCCAACCTGGCTCCAATCCGTTACTTCATCAGCTGAAGAATCCACCGCAATCAGCACTGCTGTACGGGAGAACAGTCCCACGATGTGGTTGTGAGGAAATCGTTGGTTGGGCACAACTAACCTGAACCTCAGTCTTGGCGTGATCAGAATTTCCGATCGGAGCTAGGATTGAGGACGTATATTACAAGCATTAGGATTTCAGCACAAAAATAGATCAAGAGGATACCTGTTATCGGTTGCACGGTCAGGGATATACGCGTCGTAGCCGAGGCCAAGGCCCTTGGGACAGAGCTGTTGATAGCACCATCTCCCTATACCTCCATGATAGCACTAACATCGGAAGCATCAGTTTCTGTTTTGTGAGAATGGACGTGCTATTTCTTGTGGTGAAGATTGAAATCACCCAAAACCATGATCTCTGAGAAAGTTCCAGGACAATGCTGAAAAGATATATGGTGGAATGTCGAAGTACATTCACATGTCGCCTCCTCAAGTGTGACCTCACGGCCAATGGGAAGGGTGTCCTTTACAGACAAACACAAGGACTGTGACAAGGTGCAGCGTGTATATGGCATGAGCCGATACTGTCAATGGAGTGGACATAATACTGTTGTCTATAGGCGAAGCTGCACATAAGGCAAGGAGGTCTGGGGAATTCAGCTGGACGAAAGACTGAATGGCGGGGAAATTTCCCCTCGCCCCTCTTACACGTTGCCAGAACGTAATACTTTTGAATTTTCGGCATTAGTTTTTTTTCTAATGCAAGTTGAACTCGTGTGGCAGTATGTTGCACTGCCGTATTGATGAGGTAAGAGAAAGGAAAAGAGCCCATGCTCGCTGAACTCCAAGACTTGTTCGATGCCCCCCCCCATGCAAGAAGGACACCAAAAGACACAACGGACCCACTGCCCCAGTGGGTCCGTTGTGTCTTTTTGTAGTAGAGGCACTCAGAC
Source organism: Luidia sarsii (assembly GCA_949987565.1). NCBI lineage: Eukaryota > Metazoa > Echinodermata > Asteroidea > Paxillosida > Luidiidae > Luidia > Luidia sarsii. The sequence continues at coordinate 7,889,929 of OX465112.1, forward strand.
GGCCTCGGGAAAGCAACTGGAAATAGATGCACGGATCCATACATGTCCATAGCAGCACAGCTATATTTCCCACCATTACACTTTTTATAGGACAGCTGATGAATCGGCCTCACGATGCACTACTATACCGGGAACCTGCATTACTACCGGAATCTATCGGTCGGCCACGACCAGCAGCGTCTATTTGACGTGTACCCTTCAGGGTGGAAGGTCAAAATGTTGTCGATAGAAGAGCCATTGGATACAACAAGTGAAGGAGCAAGCCAAGGCACCTGACACCTCGCCGCGTACTGGCATGAGTATGTAAAAAAAAGCGTGCTCACCTGTCGTTCTTCGTAAAACAAAAACTTAAAGGTCAGCTGAAGACCACACAAATCTTGTTGGCATCAAAATATGTTTATTGGTACATTATGATCCCGGATTAAACAACGTGTTTAGGCTTGTCTTCGATTGCGCGAGCGTGTCCCCTTCCCGGAAGGTAACCACAGATAGTTATAGTGTGAACGGTAGACACGGGAGGTGCATTGTGGTGTATATTTCGTATCTATCACCGCTTGACTGCCGTTAGTTTTGTAAAACTGTGTGATAGAAACATTGCCAAAACAATATGGGCCTAAGTCTCCCAGCGTGTGAAACTATAGACTGTCGCAGATACTGAACCCTTCAGGGAAATGTTTTAATGAAAACACCAATGCGATGAGCGTGATCTATATCATCAGGTTGCTTACGCACTATAGAAAAAATTTCCGTAAACTTAGTAGCTTATTAAAGATGAAGCGCGTTTGTAAATAATGCCTACCATCAGAATTAATTAATTCCAGTACTTACAATTTTATGGGCTCCCAGGGTGTCTGGTGATATCAGGGCTCCTGACAATTGATCGTTACTTGTTACACTGTAAGACAAGAATACCCAAGAAAATAACATTGAAACGATTATGACACATGTATATTATGGAAAATCCTTGAATTATAAAAAACACAAAGCCAATCTCTTTACATGCGGCAGCTATATATATATCCGATCTCAAAACTGACACTATTTTTTTGAGTAGATTATGTGGGATAGGAACATAAAATACAATCCTTAACTCAATGAAAGAGACATTAAAAACAAGCTGAAATCCAGCATCGCTGGCATAGGAATCCTTACACAAGAATTTGAGACTTTCACACACAACTACTTATGATCTAAACGAGTAATTTCAAAATGTCCCTTGAAAGCTTAACAATACAACCAGAAACATTGAAAGGTTAGCCTACACCTTAGGAATGGATGACATGGTGAGCATGTAGGACACCAAAGAGATCATTTGGAGATGATTTAGGGCGGGAGTTGAAGAGAATATTGTAGGCAATAATCGGCCCCATAAAAAGATGCTCAGAAAGTGACTTTATGTTTATCTTCCAGCTTTCCCCGTCTCGTTTTTTTCTGTCAAAGTGCTGCCTCATTATTGAATCTGAGCCAACATCAAGCAGAATCACGTTCTCTGAGATGATGTCCATTTTGATGCCGTGCTGTAGTTCTCGCAATCGAGTACAACTCAAGTACATGTAGGCCAAAATACTTTACCCGAACCGGGTTTTCATTCATCAAAAAAAGTACGAACATTTATTTTTTCCTGTGTTTTCCATGTAATGAAAATCTTTTCATTATCGGTAAAAGTTATTATCGGAAGGCCTCAGGAAATTACTCTTTATGATCATGAATTTGTAGTTAATTGTTATGTTATGCTAAATATTTTAATATGCCCTTTGTAAGGATGAAAACTCACGTATGACGTCTTTCGGGGTCACTGAATATATTATAACGTCACGTCACCTTTCGTTCTCGGCTTACTATGTTATCCAAAATGGACCTTTCCCATGAAATATGCTAATTTACGCGCGCATGCGCAAATACACCACTGGTGGGCAAGACACTTTGCGTGACGTGACGTGTGTTGTGTTTACATCCGCCAGCTGTTCCGGGTTTTTTTCTTGAGCTGCTGCGGTTTGACATTCGTTGGCCATGAGCAAAATCACCAAATTTAAGGAAAACGATTTAAAAAAATTGTTACTTCCCGAACTTAGGACGCTAGCAACTCAGTTTGGTTGTGAGGAAAAGGTTGCGAAGTCCCGCAAAAAGGCAACTTTAATACAGTTTTTATTGACCTTCAATACGCTGAAGTGCAGTTCCACTTCCAGCTGCAGTTCCCTGCCACCGCCGACGAAAGTAGTCAAGCCTACCGTCAGTTGGCCAGAGGAGTATACATACCTTGATGAGGGAAGTGGGTGTGTCATCCCACAGCTGACTTTTTCATCTATATATGAATATTGCACCGTAAAAACGGAGACGAAAACGTCTTTCAAATCGTTTGATCGGGCGATAAAACATGTCGATGCTGGAGATGTTCACGGTATTAAATTCCGCAAGGGACACGAGGTGGGTGAATTTATTTTAATGCCTCTTTGTTTCACTGCCATAAATTTCTTATTGATCTTCTTTTTGCAATTGCCCTAAGCTGACATTTTTATAAGATAAGTGTTTTTTTATTGCTTCAATGGCTTAATACTAATTTAATAGTAATACTAAATATACTACAGGGCTAATGCTGAATCGATCATAAAACAGTAATGTTCTAATAAAATTAACTTTTCTTTCACAAACAGGATGGTGACGATGTTATCTATTTTTACTGCAAAGTGTATGCCTCCCAGAGGGCCAAGGAGTACAGTGTCAAAGTTTGCATGCTGGAGCAGGGTGTGATTATTGACAGCACATGTCAGTGTCCAGTAGGGTAAGTAACCGAAACTAAAATAGGAACAAGGCCTAACATTAATGATGAAGCAGGGTAGATCAAGAGGGGACATGGGTTGGACACCACCTCTTCCTTCAGAAATTAGTATCATCAGCAAACATTTAGTTAATGTCCTTATTAGGCAGTAGAGCACTAAAGTGCTTTGTATTTCCAGGAAAATGTAGGGCAGTTGGTACAACGTACGTGTTACAGTAGATGGCATAAATTACCATTTGCTGCTGCTCAATATACTAATTATTCATACCCCTTCATGTCTCAACTTGAATTTGTCTTCCTCGTTTCAACTGAGATATGATTAAACAAGATCAAAGCATACCTCAGTGTAGTTGTGCTCAACCAGATTTGTATCATTTATGAGATCAAAAGAACTTCCTACTGATTTTCAATAAAAAATAAACCATTGACCGTCTATACATTGTTATTTACTTGTTTTATTTACATTTACAGTCTTGCATCAAAGTGCAGCCATGTCGGTGCACTGTTGTTCTCCTTGGAAGACATCCAGAGACATGGATGCCAACTTTCCAAAACTTCAAGAAAGTCACGATGGAATGTACCACGGGCAAAGAACCTTGAGATGAAGCCATTGGATGATATCCAGGTTTCCAATGCCCATTTTGATGCAGGTGCTAATCTTAGAGATAATGTTTTGATAACACTTAAAATACATGGACTACATCAGTACACGCCTATCTTTACACCTACTGATGATAATGATGACGATGCTTATCATATACAGTGTATAATTCAGACGTTAGTGACTTAAACCAAAAAAACTGAAAGTAGAACAGCCTACTTTAGGTTTACATCTCAAGTACGAGATAGCAATCCTGACCACTACTTATTACACATTGCCCATGCAGAAGTTTATACTTCTTGATTTTTACGTGGCAGAATTCACAGCTGGACATACTTAGGCCTAGGCTAGAAGTACTACTACACTGTACTAGATTAAACTAAATCAAGGTCAAAAGGAAGAATAGCTCCATTCTTGAGCCTTGAGTAGTCAGTAAAAAAAAAGAAACACGTACTGTCATTACTTTGTCCTCCAGCATGTTCTGCATGTGTGGTTATAAAGACTAAAAGAGCCTAAATTTATGGCAATGAATCAAAGAAATTACTCTAAAAGAAATTCAAATCTAGTAGAAATACATCCTCAGTGTATGACCCAATAACCATGACTTCCTTTCAGTCATTCATCAAAATAAATCCATCACAATCATACCTGTAACTGTAAGGAAAGAGAAAAGATGAACACTGCTTGAGCTGTGGTATGGAGTTGTTTCTCTTTTCCAACATGGAGTCAGAATGACACATACTGTACATACACTGTATGCACAATGTACTGTACATTGTACATGTACAATGTGTACACTGTACATGTATGTGTACACTGCATAACAACTTGACTAATGACGAGGTGAGGAGCAAGGCCGAGGCATTGTTTCCTCACATCAAGGTCAGCCAAGAGGAAGCAGACTACATCGAGATGAAAACAAGAGGGCAAGCACGTAACTCTTCATGGAACATGTTCCGGGCAGGTCGAATAACAGCATCCAACATAAAACGAGCAGTGAACACTAAATTAACCAATCCATCTATAAGCATGGTAAGAACAATCTGCTATCCCATTGATCAGCCTTCACTCCAAACACCAAGCATAAAGTGGGGAAATACACATGAAGCAGCAGCTAGATCCAAATATATTTGGCAACAGAAGCACCATCATGAGGGATTCAGAGTAACTACTTGTGGCTTAATAGTGCACCCTGACTTTCCTTATCTTGGGGCTTCTCCTGATGGTAAGGTTGTTTGTGAGTGTTGTGGGGCAGGTGTGTTGGAAATCAAGTGTCCTTATACAATCAGAGAGAAAAATGTTAGTAATGAAGTTCAATTTTTGAAGAGTGAAGATAAAGGAGTGGTTCTTGACAAGACTCATCCCTATTACTATCAAATTCAAACTCAAATGTTCTTGTCTAATTGCCAGTATTGTGACTTTGTTGTGTTCACCTTGAATGATTTGTTTGTTGAAAGAGTCAAAAGAGATGACATGTTTTGCAAGGTTATGATTGAAAAGGCAACATGTACATTCAGACAAGTAATTCTGCCTGAACTGCTTGGCCAAGTCTTTACACGATCTAGCACTTTAGAAGAATAAATTTAAGAAGCCTCAGGATCAGAGCAGCCTTAAAAAACTTCAGGGTTGAAAACGAATGCCTGGCTACATATTTTGAATATCTATTTAAATAAAGGACACTGTTTTTGCATATAACAGAGATAATTTATTGAAGGCTACAGATGTACAAAATCTATTTAACATCTGAGCATATATATTATATATTTTTATATATTATTATTATAAATATATATTATTACATGTTGTACAGTCATAAATAATAATTATTGTCATTAAAATATTTCTTCTTATATTAATTTATGAAACATAAGAGCAATAAAAGGCCAACATAATAAACTTCAGCAGTATGTACTGCACTTGGCTATGGTCATTTCTTGCATTATGGTGGCTTTATACTCATACTCAAATAAAAAACAAGGGAGGCCATTTATTGTGTTTATGCCACAGCCAACAATAAAGAAAACTGGAGCTTCGAAGCAAGTGCCAATTTTGTACCTAGGAAAATAGACCCCCAAAAGAGCAGCTTTTTGAATCACATGAGTTTGGCCTACTGGAAAAGCCTTAACTTTCCTCATTTTTGGTGACGGACAAGAGCAGGAAACCAACTGTAAGATACGAAGTCTGAGATCGTTATACGGAGTTGTTTTCATCGTGCGATGTGAGTTAGAAGGCTAAGCGCCGAAAACGTGTACCGTCGAAAACGGGGGTTCCCACGATACTCATGACCTATCACTGCCACAACCACACCCAATTTCGCAGTCAAAACAGGACACTGTGAAAGGACACTCCCAACTTGTCAAGACTCGAGACAATATCTACAATATGCATCTCATTTGGCTGAACTATATTTTGGAACTTGTCGGTCTGTAGAGCAATAGGCTACACATTAATTAAAAAACCATGGGCTCTGCCAAGTTGGACAAGTAACAACATACTTTGAAAATGGTGCCAATGGAGCTTTTCAGAGTAAGGGGGATCTTAGGATCCAAAATATGAAACTGTTTGACTCTGCCTATGGCACGTTCCACATGAATTCTCACCTCTGCAATATTATGCGTTGCATGTACTTCTTCAATGGAAAACTGGGCAGAAGTAAGGAAAGGTGGAATATTTAGAAAGGCACCATGCTTATTAATGAGATCCCCCACGGTAAATCCTTTATCTGCTAGTACCAGATCTCCTTTGTTTAAAAGAGAGAGAAATCCACACTTCTCTGTAATGATACGATCTGAAGTTCTACCACCCCATGCATCACTTACATATGTGATTAAGCCTGTTGGTGAAATAGCAATGAGAAATTTAATAGTATTATGGTGTTTATAGGAACTCCATGTCAGAGACTGGGCTGTAAAGTTTGATGGTGTTTCAATGAACAATTCGGTACAATCTATAATAAAACGTATGTTTTTGAATTTACAAAACTGTCTTGGAAGTGTCTGATTTATGATATCAGTGGTGGGTGGATTATTCAGAGGGGCGAGAACTTTTTCCATAAGATAGATCCAGGTGGTAATGATACGGGCCATATGAGAATTAGATGTGTTGAAACGATGAGAGAGGTCTACTAAAAGCAACCCAACCTTGAGTCTCATCAGTGTTGCCAACAACTGATCCTGAAGAGGTAATGTCATATGTCTTTTAACTCCATCGGTTTCCTTATCCCCACATCCATAGTACCTCATCCTTCGAGCATATGGCTGCAACAGATTAAACAGCCAAACAAATGTAACCCAGTTGGGTAACCCTGTATAAAACTTAGTATTTTTGTCATCTTCCTTTATTTTGTCAGCTGACCAGGTGAGCTGCTTCCTTTCAGACTCTAACACCTTCACTTTATCTGAAAGCCTTTTCAAATCTTCTCTCATTCCTTTTTTTTCTTCGTCATCTACTTGAGTTTCTGTTGAAGAATAAAGCATTGAAAATCTTGAGAGATTGCTATTTGGCCTCGATCTTCCACTGCGAGCTTCCATGACAAAAAAATCACAAAATCATCAGACTTCAAAGTTTAAATCGTCAGCATTTTCACAAACTGCCGAATCCAAGCAAAATGTTCCGACAGACCACTATTAACGTATGGTTCACTTAACCTTACTGCGAGGTTTTGAATCTTAAAAAAAGGTGTAATATCTGCTGATTACAAACATTCAAAATCTGTCCTTTCTGCTACATAGATGGGTCTGCCTATTCTTAAAAATGCAGATGTAGGATTCTACATTACTGTAACTTGCAGCAAATTTACAAACCTTGACATGTTCCAAGAAGAGTTTGATCACTGGCGGGTAGATTTGCTTCGTAGCTGTGCATATGCAGTGATGTGTTGAGTGACTCCGTCATCATCAATGCACACAGATCTTCCTCTTCCTGTAGTCTTTTCTTGTTCTCGTCTTCATCCTTGTTATAAAGTTACATTATTATACAGAATTATGGTTAATATTTGGAAACAAATTTCAATCTTCATATTTCACATGAGAGATGTTCATCTGCTAGATACAAACAAACTCTATGAGACTGGTCTGAAACAAATCCAAATGTTTTTTATATGGACCTGAATCTGAATCAAGAATTGAACATTTAACTGGAACATCGCTCAATTCAGGTCAGAGGCCAGGGTCCAGGGAGGCATCAAACTGGTAACTACAGTATTAAAAAACCTTTATGCGTGTCTTCTGAAGGCAATATAGCATTTTGAAGTGATATGACAGCTGAATCAAATCCCTGGTTGCTATGGGTGTCGGTCAACTCGGTCCCTAACCAATTCGGTCCCAGTCAACGCGGTCCAAGGCAAACTCGGTCCGTGACCAACTCGGTCTGTATAACCAACTCGGCCTGTGACCAGCTCGGTCTGTATATATAACCAACTCGGTCCGTAACCAACTCGGTCCCTATGGGACAATGTGCACAAAAACCTGTTGGTCACGGACCGAGTAGTTGTACATGACTGTACGTGAACACTGGAATTTTCTGCACTCATTTTTTTGGGTACACAACTGACATGTAACAACTAACATGTTACATGTTATCACTTTGAAAACTTGTGTGATGCCTGGATCGATATGGAACTCTTACACTTAAACAGTCTTACTCTTAGTCTTAGTCTTACGCTTACTCTTACTCTTACTCTTAGTCTTACCCAACCAAAGCCAAAGGTTGCAAGAAAGAAAATGTTCTGAAAGTCAAAGAGCTAATTTCTTATTGGAGCTTCGATCCTTAGAAAAACCCCATAAAAACCTTTGTTGATCAAACAAACGTGCATTTATCGTGTACTTGTAGTACTACTACGGTACTACTACTTTAGTAATAGTAGTAGTACTAGTAGTAGTAGTAGTAGTAGTAGTAGTAGCATGGTAGTACTACTAGTACTAGTAGTAGTAGTACTACTAGTACTAGTACTCTGAGTAGTAGTGCAGCACTACAGTACAGGAGTACAGACTCAGTATACTGTATTTAGTGTACCTCGATATAGCACCCAAAATAAGGACCAAATGACTGTTCAACTTCAAGTATACGTCTACAGACACAGTACGAAAATATCTTAGTAAAGCCTATAAACCTGAGTATAGCCTATAGTATAGGGTACTTACACGTAGCTCCCGACGCTTCGAAATTCTTTCAAGTCGAGCAACATTCTGATCATGTCGTGGGCTCTCCTTGGGCTGTGGTTTGTTCAGGTGAAGTTTGAGGGAAGGACGATAATTGTCGTCCTCCGGAAAATCACTTGGCCAACCTCCCACAAAATGGTCGCTACAAACTCTACCTTGAGCTTTTGGATTCCACTTCCAGCCTCTTCCCCTACCAACTGTTCGCACCCATGCTGCTCGTTGCCTCCTATTGGACTTAGGAAATCTAAAGAAAGACGTTCCACTACAGCCTTTAGCCTTTCGGTTAGGGCAACCTAGAACGCAACAGCTCAAAGGCATCGTGAGAAAAAAAAACCGGAACAGCTGGCGGATGTAAACACAACACACGTCACGTATTTTTAGTTCAGTGGTCACGTCACGCAGAGTCTCTTGCCCACCAGTGGTGTATTTGCGCATGCGCGCGTAAATTAGCATATTTCATGGGAAAGGTCCATTGATTAGGCTTCGTCGGGTTTTTATTTCTTTTATTTTTCTGTATAAGAAAAATGTTAGAGTGCAACTTCTTTGCTTAAAAAAAGAAATGAGATCTAGGTATTTATGTATAGACTAGTCACCTACGATCCCAAACAGAATGGACTTAAGAGTCAAAAATGATAGCGGCTGAAATACCGGTAAGAGGCATTTTCTTTCAACCCCGAGTCAGTCTGATTTCGGATACGCGCGAGATCAACTCTCGTCACGGCGTTTGGTTGTGACGTCACAATTAGCCTGCTCGAACCTTTTCCCGTTTTACTTCGCGGAATGGCCGCGCGGGTGGCAACATTTTATGCGCACATAGGAGTTGTATACAAACCGTGATAAGCTACACGCAGCATTATGGAACGCCGTCACTGTCTTCGCTCTGAGTTCTGTATAATATCTCTCATTCTGTTGCACCATTATGTGGTTTCGTCATTTTGTTATTTTTGTCTGGCCGTTATGGGGTTTCATCATTTCGTTATTTTTGTCTGTCCGTTATGTGGTTTCGTCAATTCGTTATGTCGTTTTGTCTGGCCGTTATGTGGTTTCGTCAATTCGTTATGTGGTATTGTCAATTATCACTTATGTTGAATAGGAACCTCTCTACGCAAGTTGGTTGATAGTGGATTTCAGATTCTGCAATTATGAAATTACTCCCCGTCGTGTGATTTTATTGCTGCAAGCTTCTCAAGGTTGCTCTGTGCAAGCTGCTCAGTGTGGAGTGAATATTCGAAACACGGTGAATCGGTCCGCCTTTTGAAATTAGGAAAATACCCCCTGAACTCTAGACGCCCGTCGTCAGGGAGTGGTTGGCGATGGTTGAAAAGCGAAAATTGGCTTGTTTTTCTCTGTCTGAGTTGGTGACACACAGTTGCTCAGTGAAACCCCGGCCAGGCTAGAGGGACTTTAATTCGAAGGTTCCCATATCCCAACTCGTCCTTCTTTTACGTGGATGGTATAGTTCAACCCATGCGAGATAGGCCTACTACTTACAAAAGAGGAACATGAGATATGGCCCTACTTCTATACTTGTGGGGCAATTGGGGAGATAGGGGAGAGAGCTATCAAGCAAATTGCTGGCGTTTTATCAACTTTTTTAAATAAAAAATCATGACGCCAGATGTAGTGACGCCAGATGGTACGTGGATGTTATAGTTCAACCCATGCGGATTTATTGCATTGATTCAGACGTTCATTCGTTGAAGCAGCCGTCATATCATTAAGAACGCCGATGTGACGATGATCAATTAATAAGCCAAGAACAATTTCTCCTTTCTTGGCAAGCACTATGTTCAAGTGCATGGCACTGCCGTGGGCACGCGCATGGCTCCTTTCTTTGCTTGCCTCTTCATGGGTGACCTTGAGGAACGCATGCTCAGTGAGGCTCCATGCCGTCCCTTGATTTGGTGGAGATACATATATGAAGTTTTCTTTATTTGGACTAGGGACGGTAGCAGCTTGAATGCTTTCTTTGACCACATCAATTCCTTCCACAGGACTATCAAATTCACATGGGAGCAGTCTCTTCAGCAGACCCACTTTCTGGATGTCACCGTCCGGAAAGACCTCAATACACTTACTACTGACTTGTATTCTAAGTCCACCGACACTCATCAATATCTCCATGCCTCCAGTTGTCACCCCAACAGACACTGTAAGACTGGTATAGCTTACAGCCAGGCCCTCAGATTGAGGCGCATATGTTCCACTGAGTCTGACTTTCGCCGCCATACGCGTGTATTGGCCAGTAACTTGCAATGGTTGCTAGATGCTATAGTTCTCGCCAAGTGGAGAACTCTATTGCTAAAGTCTATTCCATTCCCAGAAGTTCGGCACTCAAACAAAAGCCACCAGGTCCCAAGGACAATCCCAAGGTTCCCTTAGTTACTTCCTACCACCCTTCTCTTCCTCCTCTCAGGAAGATTACTAAGGAAAACCACCATATTCTCCACACTTCAGATCGTCTGGCTGATGCCATTCCAAATTCGCCTGTTTTGGCTTTCAGGCGCCCCCGTAACCTGCGTGACTTAATTGTCCGAGCAGAGGTTCCCCCTTTGGACACTTCACCTCCCACTAAAGTAGGTAGGGCCTACATTTAAGTGTACCTCGGAATACATTGTTTGTAAGACACATGTCAAGGAAATAGACTCTTTCAATGGACATTCTTCTGGAACTACCCACACGACCTATCACGTGCACTACCTCAAACATCATATACCTCATCTCATGTAGAGTTTGTAATGTTCAGTATGTTGGCGAGACCAAAAACACCCACAAAAAACGGATCTATGGCCATAGGTCTACTATCAAAACCGGTAAAATGGACACCCCTGTTGGATATCACTTCAATCTCCCTGATAATTCGATATCAGATATGAGTGTACTGGGCATAGAATCCCTTGGTCACCGTAGTAATGCTGTCCGTCTTAGCCGTGAGAAAATGTGGATGAAGCGTCTTCGGACTATTCAACCACATGGTCATAACATCCAGGAGGGTAATGACTAACACCATGCAGCTTTCTAATAATTCTTCTTTTGTGTCCTCTCCTCCACACTTCTCTCTTTGATCTTTCCCCCTCTTCTCACTAATCCCTACCCTACTCCTTGCCCTTCCCTTTGATCTCAACCTACCAGCTTTAATCTTTGTCCTATGTTTCTCATCTGTGTCCTATTCACTCTCTTCCCCCCTCCTTCGTGTATATGTATCTGTTTTTTCCTTGTCACTCTGCCTTTAAGAAAGGTCCTGCTAGGATCGAAACGTCAGGCCCACTAAATTTTAAGATTTGCATTTTAGTAATTTTAGTCAGTAAGCAGTTTGCAACATTTTTGTATATCAATTAATAGGCCTACTACTTAGTTCGACACAGCTTCAATTTGCTAAACAAAAGAGGAACATCAGATATGACCCTACTTCTATACTTGTGGGGCAGTTGGGGAGATAGGGGAGAGAGTTATCAAACAAATTGCTGGCGTTTTATCCACTTTTTTTAATACAAAATCGCCCAAAACAAGGCTAAAAAACTACTCAATGTTAAGGGTTAAAGAAGGAAGGAGATAGGAGAAGGAGAAGGAGATAGAGAGGGATTCAGGAAGGCTGGCGATAGGAATGAACATTCCTTTGTAACCACGTTGGCCCCCTGTGATAGCGGTTGGTGGGATCGGAATCTTTTCAATTTTGTTCTCTGAATGTTTAGGAAAATCATTTCAAAACAAAACAGTATAGCGAGCACTCCGCTGCGCATGGTTAGAGCTTGCGAGTGCATTTCAGAACTATACGTATCTGTAGCACTAAAATCAAAGGTAAATTGGAGAGGATATAGGGGAGGGAGGGGAGAAGGAGCAAAGAGGGAAGAAGGGGAAGAGAGAAAGGAGGGACAAGAGAGAGGAGAAATGGGTGGATATGCAGAGAGGGGAGAGAAATTGGGAGAGGAAGGGGAAGAGAGAGTGAGAGAGGGGAAGAAAGGAAAAGTTTTCTTTACCAATTTTTCAATTTGTTTAAAATGTTCCCACTCAGTGTTTCCCTTGTTTGTTTGACTTGAATTGAAAAAGCTGCACCCGCTTTGTGTGACCCCCGAGCTGCCGTGGCCAAGTTTATAACAATTGGTTGTTTGCATCTGAATCAAAGCGGGGACGTGGAAAGTCCTCTCACATGCCAAACATACAGCAACTCAAGGGTGACAACGGTTATTTTTTTAAATTAATTTTTGAAGATTATCTCTTTTAAAATCTAAAGTGCTGTTACCTGACCATCCTCAGAGCCAGCATAGTCAACCATCATGGCGCCAGAGAAGAGGGGCATGAAGGCCAAGGGGATGCAGCCGAAACAGATTTCTCATAAAAAAATATACAAATCCAAATTGTTGTTGTTTGGGAACATATCCACATACAGGATTCCAGATCAGAGTCTGTGAACTTTTAACATTGCCAATCGTCACTCATGAATAGGAACCTCTCTGTGCAAGTGGTATGATCCCTATAGCTGGTTCAGGGTATAGTTCAGATTCTGCAACGATGTATACTCTCCGCAGTATGATTTTCTTGCAGAAATGTACAAGCTGCTCAGTGGAGTGAAAATTCGGGATACGGTAAATTGGTCCGCCTGTTGAGATTAGGAAAATCCCCAGGCGTTCTGTTCGCCATACTTTGAAAATAAAACGTGATCTGTGCTTGCGTCTGGTGGGCTCGAAATCGCTTCGATTTTTTTTCTCTGAATGTTTAGGAAAATATTTTCAAAGCAAGCACTCCGCTGCGCATGGTTAAAAAGGAAAGGTTTTCTTTACCATTTTTTTTCTTCTAATTTGTTCAAAAATTTCCCACTCAGTTTTTCCCTTATTTGTTTGACTTGAATTGAAAAAAGCTGCACCCGCTTTGTGTGACCCCGAGCTGCCGTAGCCAGGTTTATAACAATTCATGGTTGTTTGCATCTGAATCAAAGCGGGGGGGGGGGGGGGTGGAAAGTCCTCTCACATGCCACAAACAGCAAGTCAAGGGTGACAACGGTTAATTTATTGAAGATTTTCGCATTTAGAATTCAAAGTGTATCTGTAGCACTAACATAAAAGGGGAAAGGTAGGTGGGGGAGAGAAAGAGGGAAGAGGGGAGAGGGGAGAGGGGAAAATGAGGGAAGAGAGAGAGGAGAGAGGGGGACGGATACAGATGGAGGAGAGAGAGGGGAGAGAAATAGGGGGAGCAATTCGAAGAGAGAGTGAGAGAGTCCACTGTAGCTAGCTATAGGTTCATAACAATTTGTTGTTTGCACCTGAATGAAAGCAGGGATGTGATCCCTTGTGATATACGGCAGTTAATGGTTGAATTGCTTCTGACTGGCGCCCCCACCCAGGCAAAGACTATATAGTTGACTATTTGGGGAGGCCACCATCTAAGGGCTGGATAGCTCAGATGGTAGAGCACTGGTACTTTAATCCAGAGGTCTTGGTTCCAAATTCCGGTCCAATCAAAGTTTTGATTTTGAAATTTTGAAGTTTCAAAATTTGTTCAAAAAGTTCCCAGTTTCCTTTTTCACACTATATACATTTACGCACTAAAGGTATTAAAGAGGTGTCCAGTAATATGATTATAGCGTAAGGGATGTGCCTTACGGCACAGGCCACGGCATGATGAGTCTATAGGGTGGCCAGTTCCATTTTCCCGCCTCGTTACAACCCCCCCACCCAGTTCTAAAGAGAGCCAGATACCCCCAGCATCAGGACAGAGAGAATTTTCTCAGGTTCTCAGTCCGGGTGCATGGGAGTCAAAACAAGCCACCCTCTGTACCGCCGACGCAACGCTCTAACCGAACGCTCGTGCGACCGCGGCCCCTCTTTTAGCGACGCACCTCGAACGACCGTCCGACCCGACCGACCACCCGTCTGCCGAACCCCAGCATCTCTCTCCTGTATGACCTTGTCTGAAATCACTTCACTCACCAGTCGCTGCCCGGACAACTAACTGTTGTTGCACCATGTTGTCAGCTTGTTGTCTCCTGCTTGATGTTCAAAGACAGCAACCGATCAAATAATCACGCTGCACCTCCGAAAAGGTTTTTTTTTTTTTGGCGAATACTTTCCGGTGTGCCGCAGTCCGCTTCTGACACTACCTATGGGGAAAAAAGTAGGGCCTGTCTGTAACGCTCAGTACAGGGTCGCCCCGCCCGTATTTGTGGCCAATACACGGGATCGCAAAGCAATATTGCCTCAGGGCTCCGTGACGCGATTGTGTGCCGAAAGTTGGCACAATAGCCGTCCAATGTTCAGGTGGGCCCTATATTCGAACACACGTAATGAATTAGTTGAAAATCATCGTGGACTCAAATGTCTGAAATCATCGCGTAGGCTATACCAGAATGTTGACAATCATCGTGTAATAGGCCCCTGACCCGAATGTTGAAAATCACCGGGTAAGCACCTACTCGAATGTTGAAAACCATCGGCCGGATACCCGGCCGGATATTGGAAACCATCGGCCGGATACCCGGCCGGATATTGGAAGCCATCGGCTACCCGGGTTTTTGGAAACCATCGGGTACCCACATTTTGGAAACCGGATTTTTGGTTCAATTTTAAAGTTCACTCATGCCGAAGATTGTATACGATATATATATCAAGAACTGACAGAGCCACATATCACGTATGCCATATTGGCGTGTGGAAAATCAGGTAGGCCTATATGTCTATTGAATCGAATTCATATTTTACAGAAAATGGGCTTACGAATTATACACGGAGTTGACTACCGCGCCCCTTTCAATCCATTGCTGAACTTCACACACAGTGTTCACCATGCACTCCTAACTGCAGTTATATAGTTTGTGCGAAGGACGGTCACAAAAATGCCGATCCGTCCCGACTACACGTATATGCCTTACTTCCTGCACAAGTGTGCGCTTTGCATGCTCCGCTGAGCAGTACTGAGTTCCTGCCATTACAGCGTCGGTGTACGTCCAATGGGTTCAATTTTCAATCATGGCTGTTGACAACTTTCTAATTGCTTCGTACTCAGAAGCCGAGCTGATCAAAAGTTAAAGCCTTTGAGGAAGGTCCGGCTAGGTTCGAAACGTCAGGGCCCTCTATCTTTTGAGATTGGTGTATTGCGGCTCACTTGAGTCAGTGAGCAGTTTGCAACAGTTTTTTTGCCGAGTTTATGGGAACGGATATAACAAACGAACGTTACGACAGCGAAAATGGCAGCAAATTGATAGAATTGCCTTAGCATAGCAAAAGGTTTGCTCGAGAGCAGCCATTTCTTTTCATCTGAAGCGTGTTTGATAAAGAAGGGCCGCTGTGCTTCTGCCCCGTTATCGTCTGGCTTGGAACTTTGGCCCTTACGGTATAGCGCTACTGGCCACATATTTGTCGGTGGCGCGCTACTGACGAAATAGATCCGCAACATATTAAAGTAGTTTAGACTGTGATTTCTCACTGGTCTGGAGTTTGGTGTACTGTATAGGGAGAAATGAAGGGGTTGTTCATCGCGGTGGTGTAGATAAGTGGAAAAGGTGATCAAAGTCACGCGATGTGCCGTTGCTGGTGGCGACGTGTCGGTTGCTAACTGCTAACCTTCATCGGGCAACTAGGGAGAAGTTAAACTGAACTCAATTCCGCGCTTTCTCGATCAACGCTCCGCTGTGAGGTTCACGCGGTAAATTCTCCCTAAGGCCCGTAGACTTCACTTTCAGTCTGTCAACATAGCGAGCAGTGCATTGTCAACGGGCAGCATTGTGGACGTCATGCTTGAAAACGGATCTCGACATTGAATAAAGTTAATCTACCCCGCGCTTTGTCGAATGATATGCACTGCAGCGCACGTTGTTTGTCTTGCCCGACCTGCATTTACATTGCATACGTCAAAGAGCCTTACAAAACTAACACCCACTGATGCAGAAGCAATACTAGGCTCAGCTTCACCACGTTGACATCACTAGTCTTGCCTGTGTTTGGAAATGGAGACATAGTTTATACAATGTAATACCTTCAGTTGACTGTCAAGTGCACACCTGACGATGGACAGAGTATATACACACACTACCCGAAACGTTGATTTACCTACCGAGTTACCTATATACAGAGCCACACTCCTTCTCGAAAGAGAGGTGCTACATATAATGGTGTCACTGCAAACCTTCCACTTAGTATTTCCACCATGCAAACCTTCAAGCAAGAGAGGAGAGGGAGAGAGGAGAGGGAGAGAGGAGAGGGAGAGGGGAGAGAGGAGAGGGAGAGAGGAGAGGGAGAGAGGAGAGGGAGAGAGGGCGAGGGAGAGAGGAGAGGGAGAGAGGAGAGAGGAGAGGGAGAGAGGAGAGAGGAGAGGGAGAGAGGAGAGGGAGAGAGGAGAGGGAGAGAGGGCGAGGGAGAGAGGAGAGGGAGAGAGGAGAGGGAGAGGGGAGAGAGGAGAGAGGAGAGGGAGAGAGGAGAGGGAGAGAGGAGAGGGAGAGAGGAGAGGGAGAGGGGGCGAGGGAGAGAGGAGAGGGAGAGAGGAGAGGGAGAGAGGAGAGGGAGAGAGGAGAGGGAGAGAGGAGAGGGAGAGAGGGGATGGAGAGAGGAGAGGGAGAGAGGGGATGGAGAGAGGAGAGGGAGAGGGGAGGGAGAGAGGGGATGGAGAGAGGAGAGGGAGAGGGGAGGGAGAGAGGTGACGAGGAGAGAGAGAGGGGAGAGGGAGAGGGGAGGGAGAGAGGGGATGGAGAGAGGGGAGGGAGAGGACGGGAGAGAGAAATGGAAATGAGAGAGATGAGGAGGGAGGAAGAGGGGAGGGACAGAGGAGAGATAGTAGGTAAGAGAAGGTGTGTGTGAGAGGTTAGAGAGAGTGAGCGTGCGAGAGACAGAGAGAAGTGAGAGGGTAAGTGACGGAGAGAGGGAGGGGAGACAGAAAATGACGCAGAGTGTTTACGAGGAGGAGAGGGAGAATGAAAATGCCCTGGAGTCAATCTTTCTAAAATCACGCTTTTGAGAAGAGTCAATTACTGATAGACTCCTTTGAACTCCCCAGACATGGCAATCGTAGACCTTTCACTGGTCTTGCTCCACCTCGCAAGGGAGAGAGAGAGAGAGAGAGAGAGAGAGAGAGAGAGAGAGAGAGAGAAAGAGAGAGAGAGAGAGAGACAGTGGGAGAGAGAGAGAGTGCGAGAGAGAGAGAGATAGACAGAGAGAGAGATAGAAAGAGGGAGAGATAGAAACAGAGAGAGAGTGCGAGAGACAGTGCGAGAGAGAGAGATAGAAAGAGAAAGAGAGAGAGCGTGCGAGAGAAAGTGCGAGAGAGAGAGATAGAAAGAGAGAGAGATAGAAATAGAAAGAGAGAGATAGAAAGAGAGAGAGAGAGAGATAGAAAGAGAGAGAGAGAGATATAGAAAGAGAGAGAGAGATAGAAAGAGAGAGAGATAGAAAGAGAGAGAGAGATAGAAAGAGAGAGAGAGATAGAGAGAGATAGAAAGAGAGAGAGATAGAGAGAGAGAGAGAGATAGAAAGAGAGAGAGATAGAAAGAGAGAGAGAGATAGAGAGAGACAGAAAGAGAGAGAGAGATAGAGAGAGATAGAAAGAGAAAGAGAGATAGAGAGAGAGATAGAAAGAGAGGGGGCATATCAGACAGCCGTTTGACAGCCATCTTGATCATGATTGTCTAGTGTGGGGTATCCCTGACCCTATAGACTTAATATGAGCGAGCTTTGATAGACATAGGCCTAGTGGGCTTAATATTTGTGATATCCAGGGGATGGAAGGCGCAGAAAAATAATCCAGAGTCCGTCCTGGGTACAATATACTCCAATTTGCCCGAAGCAAAACGTATCAGTTTCACACACTGATGATTAGATGTCACGGTAGCCACAGCTTAAAGGTGTCATAGAGAGCTAGCGTTGGTTGTGGATTGATAACAACTGCAAAAGTTTGTATCTTTCAACCTCAATGAAAGGCTTCCCTATCTTCCTTTATTTATTTATTTATTTATTTATTTATTTATTTTTTTTTTTTTGGGGGGGAATGACGATCGCAATGAGAGTATGCAGGACCGTATGAATTGGAAAGACCACGCACCATCGCCCAAGAAAAGATTAGAGGGTGAGAGAGAGAGAAAGAGAAAGAGAGGGAGAGAGAGAGAGAGAGAGAGAGAGAGAGGGGGAGGGAGAGAGAGAAAGAATGAGAATGGCCCGAGGGGGTAATGTTCTTTCAATCGATTTGGAAAGAGTTTTGTTGAGAGATGTACGTAGGGGAAAACACGGTTGAATTCAGACATGGAAGAGTTCGCAGTCAAAGACCTGCAGATTGATGTGGGTCAATCGTTGGTGGCCCGCCGCCATTTGAGGTCTTTCCGACGGTCCCGTGTTCATCCCTAATAACCAATGGAGCTATTGCCAACTTATTAGTCCGGACTATATCATGCCTATAGCTGTATCATTTACCCGTGTTTGTACGAATAACAACCCCAAGTTCATACTTTGACTGGAGAGTGCTGGCCAAATCCTGAGACTATTCGCTTTCACATTTTTTGGTAGCATTGGCTAGACCTTTATTGTTTGCTTTTTTTTTGGTACGAATACAAAGACCTCAGTGATTCAGAGGTCGAGTATTTACTGGTCATTGTCTGAGACCGTGTCGATCGGGGGAACCTTGAAAATGAGAAGCAAATAAGCGCACAAAATGGCGGCGGTTCGCGAATGTTATTCGGGATGGGAAGAGGTGTAGGCCTATAGTATATGCCACTATAGGAGGGAATGTGCAAAAACCCAATACTCTGCTTGCAGTGTGCAGTCGCGGGGAAATTGTCTTCACCACCTATACACTACGTGTAGGTTTTCTGGATCGGAGTCACTGCTGTACATTATCCGCCATGTTGAAATTTGGTGTTCCCACAGTGCATCACCTCCAGGCTGCTCGGCGTTTGTGCCTGTGTATACGTGCATACAATGAAAGCCCTATTCTTACAAAAACAACTTGTTGATGCGCACTCTAAGCATTTCGCTACCAAATTTTGCACCCGCAGGAATATTTTATTCATACGTATTCAAGCATCTAATTCGTTTACTTCGTTTGAATGATTTTGCTATTTGCTTGACCTTCCTAGCGTTTGCTAGGTCTGCCGCTTTGCTAGGTCTGCCGCTGTCTGCCGCTGCCGCAGTTATCCATGCGCCTAGTTCAGCTCCGTGGACTCGAACAATAGGCCTACACTTTGCGTGCCTACACACACACACGCACACACACTTTCAATCGATTCAATTCGACCCGTCATGATTTGAGAACGTTTTTTTCAACTTTCGATAATAGGCCTTTCCACTTCCATGGAGGTGGAGTTTAATATTCTTGTGTTTTTTTTTCTTCTCGCTAAAATAGGCCTGTAACTTGCGTATCAAGAAGATTGCCTCCCCTTGTCTTTTGTAAATTTGATGGTCGATATGATCAATCCTTTCCCTCGGGAAGTATTATTTTGAAAGGCACTGCAACGCGACTGGGTTTATGAAACCGCATTATGTGCACTCGGCAAACTGTCACAGAAAACTAGAAAGTCCATCGAGTCTTTCTAATTAATTGTCACAGCGTGTAGCGCGGTAAAAAAAGAAGAAGCTTGATTTCAATATTTGAATGTCAATGCCGAGGTCAGTCTGCAAAAGATCCTGCCGGGATCGAAATATATCGCCTTCCTTTTCCCCTTCCTATTGCATATTTCTGTTCATACAGCTGCTGTCGAGCAGATGGCCTTTTGACATGCATTGTCGAACTTACACACACGACATTTTGTCGTACCCCTGTTTTCTTGTATAGTATGGAGTAGTCTTCGACGCCGGCTCTTCGCACACATCAATGGCTGTTTACCAGTGGCTGGACGAAACCACTAATGGAACGGGGGTGGTATCCCAACTAGCCTACGTAGGCGATTGTACAGCCGAGGGTAGGTAGAATCACCCGAGCTTACCCGTGATGTTGGGCTGTAATTCTACTAAAGTACATGTATGTTGTTGTTGTTGTTGTTGTTGTTGTTGTTGTTTTTGTTTTTGTTGCTGTTGCTGTTGCTGTTGCTGTTGCTGTTACTGTTGTTGTTGCTGCTGCTGTTGCTGCTGTTGCTGTTGCTGCTGCTGTTGTTGCTGTTGTTGCTGTTGTTGCTGCCGTTGTTGCTGTTGTTGCTGCTGTTGCTGTTGCAGCTGCTGTTGTTGATGTTGCTGTTGCTGCTGCTGCTGTTGCTGTTGATGCTGCTGATGTTGTTGCTGCTGATGTTGTTGCTGCTGATGGTGTTGCTGATACTGTTGCTGTTGCTGCTGCTGCTGTTGCTGTTGCTGTTGTTGCTGATACTGTTGCTGCTGCTGCTGTTGCTGTTGTGTTGTTGCTGATACTGTTGCTGTTGTTGCTGCTGCTGCTGTTGCTGATGCTGTTGCTGCTGATCCTGCTGCTGCTCTTGATGCTGTTTCTGTTGCTGCTGTTGCTGCTGTTGCTGCTGCTGCTGCTGCTGCTGCTAAAAGGGCTGACGCACCATCCATAACGCAAACCAACGTGTCTATCGGACACCCCAGTACTGAACAGATATTGTCGTAAATATTTGTTAAAGGGGAATACAACGGTTTACCCAAGAAATAAAGTTAGCTTATCTGATTGGGTGTTGAAAACAACCCCCAATTACCTATGAATCACTCATACGATTCCCATAAAGAGAGACAATTCGTGGAATTGTAGGTCGAATTTGCATTCCCGTACGAAGCCATCTTTTCGAAAAAGCCGCCGCTGATTGCGGGAATGTGACGTACAGGACGGATAACTGCTGTATTACGGTATCGAGGTGCCCGGATGTGCCCCTCTACTGCGCGCAGTTTGTGTACACTCGCGAGCTAAACGATGCCATCGGGAAAAAGCAGGAAAACAATTTCCATGCAATTCCCAATAAGGACAAGAAAACTGAGTTACTTAGGAAGTGGGCTGCGGCCATCAAAGTGGAGAAATTTCTCAAAATCGGCTACCAATACTCAATAGAAATCGAAAGGACGTGAATGTGATCTGTACTGTAGCGATCACTTCACCTCCGTCCATGCTTCACCGAGGAGGAACGGGAGGACTTTCGGGCCAGACTCACCGCCTCGAAGCCGAGAAAGGATACTGAAAGAACATGCTGTTCCTTCTCTATATTCCACACCGACCAGCGATGGCAACACGTGAATCGACAGCTTCAAGAATTTCCGAATTGTTTTCGTTTCGGTCCCTGCATGAATGTTTACCTTTTCTCCCATACAATGTGCACATGTGAGATCCTTCTCGATAAAGACTGCATGAATCAGTTTGATTTCTTTTCTTTTTTAAAATGTAAATTAATTTTAAAAATATCAGTATGTTGTTCAATATTTTTTTGCTTTAGATTTATGTATGACTTTGTAAAAATGTTGATTAATAACTTAAGTTAAAATTGAAAGGATCGAACAAGCTTAAAAAACTTTTCGACGTTCGCAAAGCATTATGGGTATAGATGACAAACTGGCCGTGTTTTTATCACACGGTGAAGCACGTACATGTAAAATCGTGAATTGTTTGGGTTTTTTCTCAAAAATCAGTTGGAGTTCAGAAATTAAACTCACACAGAATTTTAGTCTAGGAACAAAATTTATTTATTTGCCGGAACGTTGAGTTATAGTTTCGGAGAAATCAGTGGAGAATCCCTTGGTGACTGAAGTTCACGCGTACATGCAGCTAGCGGCACGATATGCACGCATTGTAATTGTCAGTCACTGATTTCTCCGAAACTACCAACACAACGTTCCGACAGCAAATAGGCCTATATTTTGTTGCTGGTATCTAGACGAAAGTTCTGTGTGAGTTTCATTTCTGAACTCTATTCGGGTTTTTGAGGAAAAAGAATCTCGAAATTACGTGCTTCGCCAGAGTTCTGTGATAAAAATACGGCCAGTTTGTCATCTGTACCCATGATGCTTTGCGATCGTCGATAGGTTTATTCATAGAGCTGTATGGGTTGTCGTCATTCCGTCGTGACATCACAACCCCCAGCAAACAGCGGCGGCACCTTCGAAAATTCAGCCTACACTTCCATGAATTTTCTCTCTTTATGAAAATCGTACGTGAATGACTCGTAGGTAATTGCATGTTGTTTTTTAGCACCCAATCGGATAAGCAAACTTTTTTCTTGGGATGCATTTCCCCTTTGATCCTCCTGTGAGCTCCGGCAAAGACTATACCGGTAGTTGACTACATGTAATGTATTTGCGACGGCCAACATCTAAGGGCCGGATAGCTAAGATAAAAGGCACTGGTATACGCAAAACCAGAGGACTCGGGTTCAAATCCCGCAAAAGTCTCAAAGATTTATTGGCCACGCATTTGCTCAAAAGTTATTCGCCACATTTTCTTTTATTTGTTTTGTGTTTTGTTTGTCTGAAATAATCCTCCTGATGCTTAATATCAAGGTACAGACGGGGGGTGTAGTTTTTGGTTTTCATGGAATGTGTGGTTAACTTCCCTGCGTAGGGCTTCGGTCCTATGCTTGCAGCGTCACAATGCCGCATTCTATATATCTATACGCAGTGACATAGATGCGACCATCAATCGGCAAGGACCTACATGTACAGTATGTACACGGGACAACCTCGTTAACAGACTAACGGGTCATGACAGCAGCGTCTGAGTCTTTGGGGAAAGAGCACATGCATGATTGACATGCACGATCGTCAATGGTTATGAATAATGCAAATACGGGGACTGCCTGAAGACGCACGTTCAAAGAGTTACCTCCTGACCTCCTACAGTTTTTATTGACACCTTACTGATGCAGGTATTGCGTCCTACGGCGATGAACCCGACGAGCTGGTGCCCGGCCTGACGAAGTGCCTGGACGTTGCCGAGCTGGTACTGCCGGAGTTCAGCCACGGCGACACGCCGGTGTACCTGGGCGCCACGGCAGGCATGAGGCTGCTGACGTAAGTCCGTGACGGGTATACGATCGAGGGTCCGGTCGTATAGATTGGTGCATGGAGGACTCCTTATTCCTCCATGATTGGTGGGACCACATGTCTGTATGGATACGGAGAGGGAGGAAGGAGACCGTGTGAAGCCGTGTTCCCACAGAACTAAATTTTGTCTACCGAGGCTGAGTGGAAGAATGACAAAAAATAAGTCCAGTTGGGACGCTCGTTAAACTGACGTCCCTGACAAGTTACCGCTATACCGCGAGAGGAGTCGGGGAAGACTTCCGCTCAGACACGGTAACTTAACAGGGCCGCTAAAGTTAGCTTAACAGGGCCGCTTCCAGTGGGAACAACCCTTTGTTTAACTTGCACAAAGGCATGCTCGATCATTCGTGCACGTGAATCCGAGCGCACAGCTGGAGATCCATCTTTAACCAGCTGGTAGAGTTTCATCGATCCCACCGGGGTTCCTCCTCTGGGGACCCGCACAGTCATTAATGATGCAGCTGGTGGTCGGTTTGCTCTCCTCAGTCACGGAGGGGGGGGGGCAACACCGGTCGTGTGGAGGCAGTGTTTTGTACGACCATGGAGGAAGAAGGGCCAACGCCGCCGGTCCTGTTTAGTCTGTTGAGGTTGACGCCGTCTTTCTTGTCAAGGTCACAACCTTTGAATGTGCCCGAAGGGACGCCTCTGAAGGAATGCGGCATTATACCAGATTACACGAACTTAAACACCTGGCACAGAAAAAGTGTCAGGCAAAATCGTTTCCCCGACACTTTGCTTTCTGGTATAATCAAGCATGTTGGATGTTAGGGATTGACTTGGACCGATACAATACAAGGCTTTAATCGACAGACGCTGTTTCCCGGACCGACATTGCATCGGTCCAAATGTCCGTCAGATATTGCACAACTTGTTTGTTTAACATTGTATGTGGGTTGGTGCCGCACATGCAGCCGTTACAAAGCGGGCTTTTTACATCGGTATCTATATGCAGTTCCTCCACTATAGGCTGTTTACGAAATGAAGGCTTCATAGGCTCGGGCTTAGGCTTCGGTCATGTTGCTCTTACACCCGTTATTGTCACAGGCATGTATATGTGACGGTCCATAAATGACCCCCCTCTTTTTATTTTGAGGGACTACTTCTTGTCCAACATACACGTCCGCCGTTTTTCTTTATTATGTAAATTACGTACTATGCACTCGTGCCGGCGGGGCAAATAGCCCGCCGCACTCCTTTTCCTGCGACCGAGGAGATATGACATACTTCTTCTCCTCCTATTATTTTATGCAGGTTCTTTATTTCTATTTATTTTTTGCCATGGTTGTAAATTGCATTTACTCATTCATTAATTCAATATACTGGTCCACCATAATTATGAGAGATAAGACTACGTTTTGAATTTCAAACTAGCGTTTGGCCCCAATTTCTTGGTGAATGTCCTGTACTTATCAAGCCAACAAACCTTCAAATTCGGCGACAAACCACAGCCTGTGTTTTAAGATTTTGTCAGACGGAGACCTAAAGCCTGAGCTTGAGCCTGATCCGTGTATTGGTAAAAGGGCTTATATAATATATGAACCCAGATAGCCGTTCATCGGTCGTTCCGTGTTCCTCTCCAGCCAGACCGATGCCGAGAAGGCCGGCGATGTGATGGAGTCCGTCCGGGGCACACTGGCCGCCACGCCGTTCGCCTTCCAGGACCCGAGCCGCCAAGCTGCCGTCCTGACGGGGCAGATCGAGGGCACGTCCAGCTGGATCACAGCCAACTACCTGGCCGGCAAACTGGGAGTGGTATAATAATTGTTGGCAGAATTTTTTGGCAACCACGGCAGCTAGTGGCCACAATGACAACAATGACGACGTTCACGTTCACGTTCACCAATGACAAATCGACAGTAATGACAACAACGACACCGATGGCTCGGTGCCGATTTCGACAAACGACATCCGCGACTTAAACGACGCCAATGACCCGGGTTCAGTGAAAAGGGAAAAAAACCACCCAAGACACCAACGACGTCAAGGGCACGGCCACCGATGGCCCTCATGACACAAATGACATCTATATACAATGACACGAATCTAGTGACAACAACGGCATCGGGGATGACAATGACGACCCAATAGCACAGTCACCCTACAATCACAACCCAATAGCGCCCTCTATACCTCTCCCCGAACGTTGAACAAGACCGACAATAATTGATGACTCAGACCGTTTTCGAAATGAAGGCTTAGGCTCGGGCTTAGGCTTCAGTAATATTTATCTTACTCGTTATGATAATTATCAAAGGCATCTAAAAACAAGTGTTTGACCACAGTTTCTTTGGGAATACCGTGAACCTATCAAGCCAAAAAAACTTCAAATTCGGAAACAAACCACAACCTGGATGTTCAGGTTTTGTCAGATGCAGACGACGCCTAAGCCCGAACCTAAGCCATCATTTCGTAAACGGCCTATAAATTGCCCAATACAACATGGGGAAGATCTGAAAACATTGATTTCCACAGATTTCCTTCTCATTCACACAGTTTGTAGATGGTCATGATAAAATCCTCATGTTGAAATCTTACGGTCTGGGACGCTGTACTTCTCGAGAAATCTTCACTTAAACATCGATAAATAACTCATTACTCGCGAGTTATAAACTATTTATTACACTACAGAACGGTGCGAAAACCGTGACGGTTTTTTTTCCTATTTCCACTTTCTCAGATTACCATTATACCAGTGATTCAACACACAAACTGTGGCAATCTTTTGACATTTACCAATGTTGTGCAGGGCCTTTAAAGCCCCTGCACAACACTGGTAAGATCGAAAAACAGAAATGTTCACCGATTTACATGAAACCTATACAGTTTGAAGATGGTTATAGCAGAAACCTCGCACTGAAATATTTCTACCTAAATGCCGTATTTTGGGAAAAAAGAGTAAAACAAATCGTTTACGTCTCACCGTCGAGATCTAAACTTTTTTTCGGAACAGCACGGCGTGGAATGCTGCATTTTCCGGAGAAACAAATGAAGCGGTTTTCACGATTTTCTCGAGACTCGGTTGGCGGATTGAGCTGAAATGTTCACAGGCGTGCAATTTCATGCATATGTTGGACCAAACAACGTACGGATGCTATTCTTTGACCTCGACCAATGTTGTGTAGGGGCTTTAAGTAAGAACGGGTTGGCAGGGTCGTGGATATTTGTGTCCTATATAGAGCTGAGCCGATCCGCTTTGGGCCCGCAGGAGCCGGCCACCGGCGACGTGGTGGACGCGCTGAGAGCCCACCGGGCCATCCCGTCGCGGCCCACCTTCGGCGCGCTGGACCTGGGCGGCGCATCCACTCAGGTCACCTTTGTGCCCGAGCACCCGGAGCGGATCCCCGAGGAGAGCCGGGCCCGGCTGCGCCTGTACGGCACGGACTACGTGGTCTACACGCACAGCTTCACCTGCTACGGGCTGGGCGAGGCGCGGAGGCGCCTGGACGCCACGCTGGTGGAGGTAAAGGGCCGTGCCGTCCGAAAAAAGGGCTCCCATCAGAAACTATGGACATCTGAAACCGTGAACACGGGGGTGAACAAATGTCATTTAGCCGTGAACAGAAAATTCACAGCGTTTTCGCCGGCGGTCTCCAAGGCCACATTCCTGGCGGTGAATGGCTATAGCCAATTCCGAATTATCTGGGAGTGACAGTTACAAGGACACCATATAATTAGTACCTCTATGGCAGCTGTGGGCCCTACTTGTAATTGAATTAGCCATCCCTCAAGGCTGGAGCTTGCCAGTCTAGATATGTACGTTTTTATCGCGGTCTCTTTAGTGACCTTAAGATGTCCTTATCAGGTCAGAGAGGCGATTGTTTGTTTGCACCGTGAGATCACAGTGATTTCTTTTAGTTTCAAGGCAAAATGACATTCGTTCACATAGAGAGCTACGGCAAGGGCTATTGTCTTCGCATCTCCTTGTATTTCCAATAGGGGGGACGAACGAGACCTAGCTCCAGACGCCGGTTTCGGACGCGGCCTCAGAACGGGTCCGTGGCTTGTGTCAGTATGAGGTGGTCAGCGGCTCACATTATATATGTGAGAAGGGGGAAGGGGGCTGGCGTGGCTGTTGTTGCTATAGGTTTATACAGACTAACTACTTGATTATACATGATTAATACTCCTGGAGGTACCCCCTACATATAAAGACACGAGCCGAGCACCAGTTTCCTCGATTCGGCATTTCAAAAGAAATCTGAAGGCGGCATTGTTGATGGTGTTGTAAATCTTAGGTCAGACATCTACTATGATTTGATGACAGTTTTGGTCTTTTAACTTTGTTTTGACCGGTGGTCGATCACTCATCGTAACTTACGACCAATCGCAAGGGGATGGGAGACGCACAGAAACCATCATACCTATGAAAAGTTACAATCATGGGTTATCAATCGTAAGATGAGTTACGATGCATCATATGGCTTTGCGAAATCCAGCCCTGGTGTATCTTTGTATAGGCCTATATATTTTGATATCCTAAGATGTAACACGAATTGACCGTTTCTCTTATATGCAGCTTCAGACAGCTTGAACTTTGAATACCGAATTTCGCATTGACGAAACAGTTGAGCCCCGAACCGAGTTGGAATTCTCACTTTCCACTCCATGTTGGTGCCTGTTGTCTCAATAATTGGATCAATTGATAATATCGGATGAAGAGTGTGCAAGCGCCTGTAAGATCTAAGAAGGCTGAAGTTGTTTTGGTGCTTAGGCCTACCGGTCTGATTGCCGGGAGGGAGAAAGGCACGAAGTCTCGGGTTCGCATCCCGACCGAAGCTGACTGTCATCGCCCCCCCCCCCCGCCGCCCCCGTCCCGCGTGCTCATTCTTCTTCGCTAGTCCTTACTCTCAATTAAACTCGACCTGACAAAAACTGGACGCAGGCGACCCCATTAGATGTGAGTGTATAGTGAGGTCAGCTTGGGTACAGGGATTGGGCAGAAGTGGGCATGACTCATGGTCTCCGCCACTGCACACTCACATACTGATCGACCTTCATTTGGCCGTTAGTTCTCCGCGGGCAACTGGACCGCTGATTCCATGACAATGTACACAATATTGATTATTTTGTTTGAAGGAGTCTGGGTTTGCCGGCGTCGTGGACGACCCGTGCTCGCCGATCGGGTACAACTACACCCTAACGGGCGCCTACCTGTGGAAGGCGCCGTGCAGCCCCAAGCCGCAGGCGCCCGCCGCCGCGCTGGTGGCCGACACGGCCGAGTACGCGCTGCGGGGCACCAGCGACCCGCAGGCGTGCCGCCGGGTGTCCCGCGGCCTGTTCGACCTCGGGGCCGAGTGCGCCTTGCCGCCGTGCTCCATCGGCGGCGTGCACACGCCGGCGCCGCACGGGGCCTTCAAGGCGTTCAGCGGCTACGCCTACACGTGGAACGGCATCGGTGCGGAGTCCACGCCCACCATACAGGAGTACACCGAGAGGGCCGAGGCTTTTTGCTCCAAGACCTACGACGAGGTAAGTGCTTCCCGTGCCTCCTGAAGGCGAACAGAACCATACATACAGAACCACAGATACAGAACCATACATACAGAACCATACATACAGAGCCACACATACAGAACCACACATACAGAACCATACATACAGAACCTCGTATAAATAACCACACAACTGAACCACACACACAGAACCACACATGCAGAACCACACACACAGAACCACACATATTGAATCACTCATACAGAACCACACATACAGAACCATACATACAGAACCATACATACAGAACCACACACACAGAACCACACATACAGAACCATACATACAGAACCACACATACAGAGCCACACATACAGAACCACACATACAGAACCACACATACTCACAAAAGAGAATTTTGCATGGTGTCACCGCAAACCTATCAATCCTGCTCAATTTTCTCACCATGAAAACCATCAAATCTCATTTGCTTCCTATGTCGTACAAATAGTAGGCCTATCCCAAGATGCCCCCACGTGTTTTGCATCCAGTCTGCAGGAACCACGCAGCCAATGGTATAACCATTTCTGTTGGAGCTGTTCAAAATGAACGGCTCACGATCAATCTTGCTGCGAAAGAGTGGTCCTATTATGTTCAGTACCGAAACCATTATACCAATCTCACAAATGCCCTAGTGGTGATACCAGCACTGGCTGCACAAAGGCTATCAATCCAATAAAATATACATAGCCCTATACACATTCCTCTTTTAATTTTTGTTCCCCCTCATAGTCCTGCCTTTGATATGTGGGTACGTTTGGTGATAATGAAGTCTATCAATCATCTAATGGTATCCTTTTTTTTCTTTTTGATCAAAACAATACATCTTGATATTCTTCCAGCTTTGAAACTCTTACCTTGGTTGACCCTCCCCGTCTATCTCTCCAGCTTCAACTGTCGCCAAAGAAGACCAAATACGACGTCCGGTACTGCTTCCAGAGCATGTACATCCGGGTTCTCCTCATCGACGCTTTCAAATTCACCGAGGAAAACTGGAACGTTGAGTTCACCTTAAAGGTACGTTTTCTCCGGTGATGATTGACAGTTGTAACGTGTAGCGGCCGTCTGTTTAACGTGCGTCCCGTCCCGTATGCTACATCACGATTCTTGCCTTTGGCCGTGTCTGAAACAGGCTTCCAGAGCTACGGCAAGGGCTATTGTCTTCGCATCTCCGTGTATTTCAAATAAAGAGGGAAGACCTAGACCTAGCTCTAGACGCCCGTTTCGGGCATGGCTTATTACTCTGAGGTTCGCTGGGAGTATCCGACGGCTGTTACATGTTAACCTTTCTCACGTGCGCAGGGCTATCTAGCAAACGGCACAAGATGTTCGAGCCAACGATGGCAAAGACAATGTCCATACTTCTGTTAACATCGTGTTCGAAATCTGGCACGTGCGTTGTCTGAGTGGAATATTTGTTTATTATTATTTCGTTGTCTCGAAAGTTAGAGGGCCTGACGTTTCGATCCTAGCAGGACCTTTTTCTAACTTTTGAGATGTATGTAATTGCAGGTCATTCTATTCCGTGAGCAGCTTGCAACGGTTTTTTTTTGTATGAACGTAATTTCTTTTCTTTTTTTCTTTTCTTTTTTCGTTTTGCCCGGTGGTGCAGATTCAAGAGGCTAGTCTGGGCTGGGCGCTGGGCTACATGGTGGACGCCACCAACCGCATCCCCGACGAGGAGGCGTGCGTGG
Organism: Luidia sarsii; assembly: GCA_949987565.1. Lineage (NCBI taxonomy): Eukaryota > Metazoa > Echinodermata > Asteroidea > Paxillosida > Luidiidae > Luidia > Luidia sarsii. Next base: position 7,920,573 of record OX465112.1, read on the forward strand.
GTCCGGCGCCCGCCGCCTTCGCCGGCCTGGTCCTCATCTTCATCGCCGTCTCCCTGTGCGGTGTGCTGCTGGCCGTCTACGGCCTCCTGCGGCAGGCCAGGAAGTCCACCCAGACGCCGGCCGATCGGTCCTACGAGCCGGCGCCGCAGAACGTCGACGTCTGATCCCCCTCCCCATCAGCTGGCGTGAAGACTCGCCGTGTAGCGGCGAGACCTTGCCGGTCTTACTAGTTTTCTCTTGTTTAGTCATTCTCAAAAATCAGTTAGAGGGCCTGACGAAAAAAAAGTTCCTTCCCCTGACTTTCTGTGTACGTCCTTGTCACTTTGCCTTTGAGAAAGGTCTTGCTAGGATCGAAACGTCAGGCCCTCTAACTTTTGAGGTTCATGTATTGCAGGTCATTTTAGTCAGTGAGCAGATTGCTACAGTTTTTTTGGTATTTACTTCAATCTCAAAAGTTACAGGCACTCGGACGTTTCGATAATAGCAGGACCTTTCTCAAAGGAAAAGCCTTTGTGGAAAAGGTCCTGCTATAGGATCGAAAAGGTCTTTGAGAAAGCGTTTGAGAAAGGTCCTGCTAGGATTGAAACGTCAGGCCCTCTGACTTTGGAGATTCATGTATTGCTGGTCATTTTAGTCAGAGAGCAGTTTGTAACAGGTTTTTAGTTTTTACCATTCTTTAGTCAAGTAGGCCTATAGGTCTGAAAAGAACCTAGCCGCTCAACGGTTTGGAACAGTATGCTCTGCCCACGGTTTCATAACGACGGCTTAAGCATGCTGGTCCGAAACGTTGAATCCCTCAGTTACTTCCAGAACCACACAAACTCATTGTGCATGGTGTCCGATCTCTTTGCCATAAGGATCTAGGTCTTGTATTCCTTTTGATTGTTTCCCTATACACTGTGAAAACGTTGAGCAAGAGAGCGCTGGACAAAATCGTTCGCCCGTTACCATTTGTCATGCCTGACAAAATGTGCCTCAAGACAGTTGAGGATTCTTTACTCCTCACTATGAAAACAAAAAAACGGCACCGGAGTGTCGGGCAAAATCAGTCTTGACCGACAATCTCACCAGTAGATGTTCTACCCGACCTTGGTGAAAAGGCTGGTAGACTGTTGGCCCACATTTTTGTTTCCACATACTCGTTTCTCCTTCAACGAATGTAAGCCAATTTCTTAGCTTTCTGCAAAGCTGGTCGGATTTCAAGCGTCGGTGGGTGGATCGGTGCTGACGTTTCCCAACCAGAGGCTGTGGATACTTGGCAACGGCCCGAGTATCAATTTCGGGTGTAGACCTCGACCATCAGCCCACGGTGAGGGCAGGCTCTCGTTTCAACGATATAAGGGCCCTTTTCCAAAACCCGGCTGAGGCTCAGGCTCCGGCGTTGCCTCCACTTCTTTCATCCATTGAAGTACAAGGCATGACAATGGGAGGCATTTGGCTTCGGTTGCTATACTGCGTTTTGAAGACGAATCCAAAGCTTCACCTTCAACAAAGAACTCCAAGCTGTGTTTTTAACTTTTGGACAACAGAGTCAGAGCCGGAGCCGGAGCCTAAGCCGGGTTCTGGAAAAGGGTCCAGATATGCTTTCTTCTATCACCCTGCAAGCGTACAGTTGACGACCAACCGTAGTCATCATTACTGGGTTCTCGTTGTGCTTGGTTGGTGGAACGTATACCTTTAACTCACTATACTAAAACGTATCCATGATACGTTCGTGTGCAGTGTACGCTACATGACGAAATCCCTTATGGATGAACTAATGCCCGATTCTCTGAAAAGTTGGCAATCAAAATCAATCGGGCTGTGTCCCTTCTTTTTGCTGTCTTTCCCAAGTAGTTCTGTGAGTATCAACCCTTCTGCCTAAATAACAGGAAAACAAACGCTACTCGAACAACTCCAGTAACGCGTATACAGCGTGATTAGTAGGAATTAGATATCAGATATTTCTTCCCGGGTAAGTAATGTAATTTCTGTCCAGTAGATGCAATAGATACAATAACATAGGCGGATCAAGGATTTTTCCCCAAAAACACGACGTCCCGTGCTTTGTCTATGGACTTGGGATGTAGAAGGAGGGGGGAAGGAGGAGAAAAAATAAGAAGAAGAAAAAATAAGAAGAATTAAGTAAGACTTTTCCGCTTCGCTCTATCAGCGGAAAATACAGAAAAGCAGGTAGCCTACATGGGGGAAGTATATACTGCAGGGCATAGAACCTGCAGATGGTTTCACCAAACTCATCGTAACTTACGACCAATCGCAGGACGATGAGCGACGCAAAGAAACCACACGGCCTACCACAACTTACGATGGGTTATCCATCGTAAGTTGAATTACGATGCATCGTAAGGCTTTGTGAAATCACCAGGTACACTTTTTGACATTCGAATTTGTCCAGCCTTTACGGGTGGAAAGTCCGGCGGTTGTAAGAGTGTTTTGGGAGCAGAGGATAATCATAATCTTTTGAGGTGAGGCCTTGTACTTGTCATGAAAGATGCCAAGGAAAGGGTCAGACGTTATTCAGAATCATCTTCATTGAAGCAAAAACGGAGCTATAAGAAAGCAGGATTCTTTTACAGAGAAACATGATGGCAAGTTCCATTCTAAAGATCCATGATACTAAGAGGAAGCAAACTTTAATCCAGCAAAATCATCTTGGCCAATTCTGTCTCGAAGGTATGACCTGATTTTTCGGACCCACGAAAAGGCTCTCTCTGCTTCGTAGTTCCCATAGCAAGGTGGAATGCACAACCGATCGGAGGGAGTCATATAATGTAAACTGTCGCCATCCGCATGCTTCCCCCAAAATGGGCCTATCACTCTGTGTGACACGCAAGAACTCGTACATTGTCATATCAATTGTGCCGCTCAACCAACCTGGTTTTGCACAATCCAACAAGTTCATTTCTGTTAATTTTACGAGCCATTATACTTTCCAAACGTGTACGTACATACACATGTACACACTGTAAAAACGGTGCTCACATCAGGGACATGTATGAAGTATGTTGAGGCACCTGGTGCACGATACATGCGCACGAGGTGATGCTCACTTTCACTCCATGTGCTTGAGGTACAGTAAATAGGGAGATGTTCTTGCACATGAAGCACTTCATGCACCTCATCCGACTTTTGCTCAAGTGATTACAATGCCACGGGTGCTTGAGCTACAGTATTTCATGTGCATGAAGTACAGTAGGTGCCTCATGAAGTATTCATGATTCTGGAACAAAAATATGTGCCATTGCAGAAGTGCATGAGGTGCAGTTCGTTTTTACAGTGCCGTGTACACCCTATACAAAGTTTTACGAGCTCGTATACGTGAGCGAAGCGGTGTATAGTATTATATCGATGAGGGACAAAGAAGAATAATTAACAATCAACCCATAACAACAATATTGATCTTTGAATTCTTGAATTCTTGATAATTGTTACGGAATTAATCATTTTCTTGACTTTTTGGGGCTGTCTGTGAAAGAGATGATCCTAGTCCCCTCCCCCTGGATCCGCCTATGAATAGTACAATTTTATGACTTTAAAATAGTTTACATGCATGCGTGTCAGAATAATGTAACAAAACCTTTTATCCTTTTTATACAACGTGTATTTTAGGTGTAGCAGCGAATTGTATAGGGCCCAATTGAGAACGATCGATGGTTTTTTTAACGGATATTCCTCGGTGCTGGATTTGGCGAAAATCCACCCGGCTCGATTTGGTGTTTTGCGGCCATGTTGGAATTGTATAAAGACCTGTCCTGCTAATAAGGTTTCACCCTTCCGGGCGGAAACAGGTCAACTCGTACCCAAACCGACTCGCATACTCTGACCGACTCGTGCCCATTTTGATCAACTCGTACCGGTATACCCGTGCCAACTCGTACCCCTGCCAACTCGTACTCCTGCCAACTCGTGTTCGCATACAATCTTACACGGAAAACGAGTTGACTCAAATTCTGTAACCAACCTTTGTGATGTTAGTGTCCAGTTATTATTGTTGTTAAAGAGGGTATCCAATGTGGATGGGGTTTGGGTTGGATAATGTTCAGTCACGTTACGTGGGTTTTTGCATCGGATAGAAATTGAAAGTGTCACATTAACTGAGAATGTGCCTTTCACTATAAAACACTTGAGCAGAAAACCATGATGTAATTCGCGGGTACGAGTTGGCGCGAGTACAAGTTGGCTGGGCACGAATTTGCGTGGGCACGAGTTGACTCGAATTCTCCCGGGCGTGTTCCCGCAACTGTGCGCTGTCGATCCACGGTAGGCCTACGCATGTTACTTTGGCCGATTGCCTGTCTCGAGAACAGCACAGCAGACAGACACCAGAAGAGCAGTCAGGCAAATGTCAATCCTCATCGAACCAAGTCTTCAAGAGTCGGTGATGATTTGCAGCCGACATCAGATACTTCACCATTTTCTTTAATTTCCTTAATCTCAAAGGTTTAGTGGGCCTTACGTTTCGATCCTAGCAGGACCTTTCTCTGCCTTTGAGAAAGGTCCTTCTAGGATCGAAACGTCAGGCCCACTTAATTTTGAGATTTGCATTTCGGTAATTTTAGTTAGGAAGCAGTTTGCAACATTTTTTGTATATCACTTTAAGTAATTTCCTTAATCGTTAGCATAGTTATTTTGACAAGCTCGGATTTGCAATAACATCATGAATATAAAACCTGTATGGTATTAAATAAGACTTAAGGCTTTGCACGGTGGGTGAATCAATATAGGAAGGTTTGCGGTGACACCATGTATCAGGTCTCTTAAAGGAAGAGGTTTGGTTCTGAAAAGAACCTGAGTGGTATTAGAAATACACCCTTGGGCTGCGACCTGCGCGTATAGTATTGACCTATATAGGTCGACATCTTCACCAATTGATGGGAATAACAGCTGTACATACAGCAGAAAAAGTTTTTTGGACACTGTCTCACATTCTGCAACACTAATTTAGGTCAAACTAGCATAGCTGTCCATGCTAATTCCATGAGGTGCGAATCCACAATACCTGGTGATGAGGAGTATATATTGTACATAGCACAATGAATATTATACTTAAGACAACTCAATGCGTCAAAATAATGTGCCGCTTTTCGGCTTCGGAAGAGGAGAGTATGATGTGACCTGAAAAAAGGGGCGGCAAATCGGCCTGGGTTGATTTTACTGCCTGGGATAGTCTGAAGGTCCGCCATTTTGCGAGTGTGTAGAAATAGACCGATTGCGCGATGTCATCACGTACGGGACTTATATGTATTCCGTTAAGGTCTCGGGTTCAAACTCTGGGAATGTTCTTCACAGATTTCGAGATTTCGAGAATGAAAAGCCTTGATCGAACAAACAAGTGCACCTATACAACAACGGCACCTCGATATGGGGGCCGCCATGTTTGCTGATTGTTGGATACCCACTATAGTTCACGTGACCTGTAGGCCGCAATCGGTCAATTAGTATTGAACGGAAACTTTGAGGCGATCGTGCAAGGGATGATTCGTGATGGTGACGTTTTGTGTACAATGGCCTGTTATTGAGTGTGCTTCAACCAATTCAATTCGGAGGCAGTCAGCTGACTATAGTTTTACCAGCTGTAGGCCTACCCAGTTAGGGGTATACCGATACGCATTTGAAAGTTACTAAGTTCCAAAATAAAATGGAGAAGGATATCCTCTCTTGTACTTAGATCATAGAGGAAACATGTGCAGAGATGTTAGGCAATAGTATAGGATGTTCCAATAGACGTTTTAAAGAACGTTCCCATCTTCCTCTAAAGAATTACGCCATTTCTATTATCAACCAAACCTTGATCAATAATGATAATTCAAGCAATTTTAATTTAGACTAGGGTTAATTATTGTGTCAAACCTTTCAGCCAAGTTACCAAAAATGTTTGGGGGTGTTTTCGATGGAATTTTGGGACTTGCCTCTAATCGTTCGTGCGGTAGTGTAGGAAAGAGAACCGTTATAAAATGGCCGCTACCTTGAGGGGAAATCAATATTTAGAATAACCTCATTTGTAATTTTATCATTTTTGTATCTATATATGAAATTAATAAACATGACAAGAAAATGGAGCATCACGTTTATGAGACTTTCAGTCGTTTGATTTTCAGGATTTGATTTTTTATGGTGGAGTTGGCTCCACCGAGCTGATTATCATAAAGTGTGGACCCACAACCTTTTTAATGAGGGTTCTTTGGAGACTAATTGACCGATACATTGTAGAATAGGTTAAGCATAAGATTACCTGGGATTCAGTCTTCAATAATTTGGTATCTATTTGAACCATTATTTGGCTCTAGAAGTGGAGGGGTCCATCCCAACATCCTTGCAGAAGTTCGGCTTGCAAAATATCTAAAATACCGGTATCTAAACAGCTAAGGGAACAAGAATTGAAAAGAATCTGAGAGTACTAGGTTCCAACTTCAATTTTAAGCAAAGCTACAAAAGGTGAGAAAGTTCTGGGTGTGGAATTATTTGCTTTGAAAGTGATTATGTTTGTACAGTGTTCAATGGGAGCTCGATTTAGTGTTTTGCAACCGCATGGTTACGAGTGCGCCCTCTCTGTCGATGTCCGCCTTGATAAGTAGCATTGGAGACAGTCAACTTTAGGAATTCAAATGTTGCACAACAAAATGATGGAGAGTGGGAGTCAGTCCTTCAACATTCGGGGAAATCGGTGGACGAAGATTTGTTGTTTTAGTGAGACTTTTGTTTTCTAAAACAAATATTGACGAGGAATCATTTCGAGATTAGGATTCAAGCTATGGACATGCTAGGAATGAATCCGCGGCCCGGCCGTACCCCAGTACCGTAAGTGCATGTGGTAGCAATCAATAGGTCCCGGTCATGGCTACGGCTCTCGTACACGTCCGTGCGTCCGTGCTCTCGTAGGAACGCCCATAGAAACAGCCGCAGCCATATCCGTGGTCAGACTCGTATCCAGTTCAACCGTGCTGAGGATGGGCGCGTGGCGTGCCGTTCAGTCAGGTTTCAGTTCTGGGAACGAGTATGTCAATAGGTCAGAAACCCAGACGCTTTCATTGGTTTATGTACAGTACATTCAGAGGTACAACAGACTACGGTATCTTTGCTGATGAAACGACGGCCACACAACACTATTTCCATTATTTTTATGAAATTATGATACTGAGTGATCACTGTGATAGCGTAATAGCGTATGACGTGAATATTTACATTTCTTTCGAAACCGTGGAGTTTTACGATGCGTACAACATTTCCTTTGAATTTCCCGATTCCAGATGAACTCTTGTTGATAACTCCCAAATTTCTAGCTGACAATTAATTCTATCACTCAGTCAGGGGTAAGTACAATTTTTGTCAATTTTGTGGCAGAAGTTCGGTTAACCTGTCTAGCCTACGCCCGTTGCTTATTGAGTGTCTTGCTTGGTCGTTCACATCCTGTTCACATCAGCTGTTCTTGTTTTGAGAGTCGAATATTTTCACAGCTCTAGTACTACTAAATACCAAGTACTACTACTAAGTACTAATAGTATTAGTATTAGTGCTTAGTTTCAGTCAAGGTGTTCCTGTCTACGTTATGTACACAATTACTTTCGACGGTTACCGTGACGGTGATGATGATCAACGCTTCCGTGTTCTGAAACTAGTGACACAAACTGAAACAAGTGAAAGAAGGAAGATTTTATGAAAGACTTTGGTTTAATTATACCCTCACCATTAAACTAAAAGGGTGGAAAACCCCTAAAAGACCTATTATTACTAAGTATTAACTATTATTTAAAGTAAAGTGTATAGAAATAGGAGTAATACAATAGTCCGAGTAACTTGGACCCGACAAGTCACCCTTTTTTATCAAATTTTGAAATTTTGAGATTCGGGTGACTGTAGGGTCCAAGGATCATGGCTATGAGTATGCATCGTGGTAAATGTCATCTTTGAAAAATACCCCGACTGAAATCCCCAGATTTACCCCCCCAAAACACCAGTGAAACCGTCCCACGCGGCCATTGCGGATTCAGTCAGAATTACACTTTACAGATTCCAATACTGGTCATTTTGTTTTACTCACATTTGGGAAAAGGGAGAAAATTCCCCTCAGTTGTCCGAGAATGGGTCAACGAGCCGAGTTGTATTTGAAAACTGGATGACGTCACCAGGTCCAGGTGCAGAGTGGTCTGCGGAAGTGTGCGCCCGCGCTTGCATGCGTTGAGCCCTACGACTGTTTCCTGAACAGCAGTGCAAAGCAACGTCCGGGACATCGCACCGCGCGCACACACTTCTGCAGACCACTCCGTTTCATCTATTATGTTTAAATTAAAGTAAATGTTATCGTGTCTTGATCTGGGTGGACTCCAGTGATTAGTGGCCTCCCGATGAACGCCAAAGCTGTGCGTCCGGAGAAACCCCAGGAACTACGCCTCGTGGCCGAGACCCAACTCCAACATCCACACCACCACCACCACCACTACCAGCAGCAGCAGCAGCAGCAGGCCCCGCCGTCTGCAGCAGCAGTCGACCAGGCCCTGGCCTGCACCGTCCCCTGCACCGCGGCAGCCGCCTCCGCCAGTCCGTGCCAACTGCAGAGTAGCCCCACGGCCTCGGGCCTGCCCGATGTCATCTTTGCTCCCAACCTGGAGACCACCCAGCTGAACTCGCCGGCGGCCCAGGAGCGCCAGCCGCTGCTGCGCACCACGTCGGCGGCGGTGGCCGGCCGCGGCCCCGAGGCCACCGACGACCTGAACTCCTTCCCCGACGACCCCGACTATGCCGACGTGGTGCGCCGCTCCGAGGAGGCCATCTTCCAAGCCATCTACCCCGAGCGCATCACCCAGGGGTCCAGTGGCAGCTACTTTGTCAAGAATGTGGACAAGGTACTGTGCAGGCCTCCCTCTACCTCCCTCCCTCCCTCCCTCCCTCCCTCCCTCCCTCCCTTCCTCCCTCCCTCCCTCCCTCCCTCCCTCCCTCCCTCCCCTCCCAGGAACGCGAATTCGACCACCAAATTCCATGATTTTTCCCTCTTTATGAAAGTCGTAGACCTGAGTACCGCGAGTAGATAAGCCAACATTTTTCTCTGGGTTTCATTTCCCTTTGAGCTTTCTCCCTCTGGGTTTTTGAAAGCTGTTTTTTGTCTGTTTTCTGCATCTTTTTAGAATTGCTTAGATGTATGTTTATTTTTTACTCATTTCGATATATCGAAAATATCTAAATTTTCGATATATCGAAAATATCGAAAATATCGAAATTGGCGATAGATCGAAATGAATCCAGGATATACGTTATAAAACCGCTCACTACAGCAGAGCATGCTAGATTACAGCGCGTGGATCTGAGTTGTAGACTGGTTCCCCAGTTGGCTACACTTAAAAGGTTAGACGGGCACCATACCGGCAACCTCGTGCACGCAACCTTGTGCACGCAACCTCGTGCACGCAACCTCGCAACCTCGTAACAGCTGCGATGTACAGTGTAAAGCTCCGTGGAATCGTTGTACAGTATTTGTACCGTACACTGCGTATAGCAGTGTATGTATTGTAGTGTGCACTGCACACGCTGCGGAGTGTACTGTACGTTCTTTTTTGTGAGTGCAACAGCAAGCGAGCGCCGCAGTCAGTTTCGTAAATAAATCAGAAGTTGAACGTTGTTGGTGGCTCCATTGTAACATCGCACCGGAGCAAACTTAACCCCGATAAAGCAAATATGCTTATTTTTCTTTCAGAGAATCTCTGAGCAGGTGACCTTTTTCATGTCTGCGCACGACGTACAGATCACCTCGGGACTGCGCATTCATTAGCATAAATTTGGCTAAAATAAAGATTCCCATTATAAACCACTTGTGGAAGTTCAAATCTGTATTTTCAGGGCTGATTAGTCAAACCAAAATATAATCTTACTAGTTGCATTACTTGGAGAGTATTTTAGGCGCAAATAATGTGTTTTTTATTTTCACATTGATAACCATGACTGCAACGTCAACTGCATTCAATTGGGTCAAGAACCAACCTCATGGTCCTACATACTTTGTTCCTCTTGTAAAGTTAAGGGTCGGTGACACTAGTTGCTGCCTACACACCCGTCGTGTTTTGGGTTCACGACTACGAACGTCCCCCAGCAAGAAAGGAACGCAAAATAATGAGCTCGTTGTGGTTGTAAACATCAAATCTTATGTAAACAAAAAAGTGTTGATTTAAAAAACAAAGTCTTATTCTTGTAATACCGTTGCCTTATGCACCCCCTTTAAAAGTAACACTATGAGTTATTATTTCTTAATCCAATTCGTACGCGTGAAAAAAAATTATATATCGATAACATCGATATTTTTTCGCCGATATATCGATATTTGAAAATCCCAATATGGATGGTGCTTGCTTGTAATTGTAAAAATAAATTGAAGTTAAATACGATTTGAAGATTTGGAAGAGGGATGAACCAAGTGGAAGGTTTGTGGTGACACGGCTGACACCATGTAACACATCTCTTTTGTGAGGAGTGTGTCAGTGTGGCTCTGAAAAGAGCCGGTAACTCAACGTTTCGTGCAGTGTGTCTTCTGACACCTGATGATTGGCAGAGTAGGCCTATACACTGCCCGAAATATTGAGTTAGCGGCTCTTCACACACTGAGCCACACACCACGAGTTGTGTTGCATGGTGTCACCGCAAACCTTCCACTTGTTGTAGCTAGCGCAGTTGATCACCTGTATATAATGGTTTTGCCAATGCCAGTGCTTTTTAAATGAAAGTACCACCGTTGTTATGATTGCCGCTCCCAGGAAATCATCGCGGTGTTCAAGCCCAAGAGCGAGGAGCCGTACGGCCACCTGAACCCCAAGTGGATCAAGTGGTTCCAGAGGAAGTGCTTCCCTTGCTGCTTCGGCCGGAGCTGCCTCCTGCCCAACCAGGGCTACCTCTCCGAGGCCGGCGCCTACCTCGTGGACAAGAAGCTAGGGCTGCACATTGTGCCCAAGACCAGGGTGAGCTGGGCGTCTCGCGCTGAGGGGGGGGGGGGGGTAGGGAGGGCCGGGGAACCTCATCAGGCTTACATCTGAGGCTTACATCTGCTGGGCATTGCTCCTTCTTTGACAACTTATAGAATGTTGCCAGTGCAGCAGTTTGGCGTGTTGGAATTGCATTGGGCTTCTTTTTTCCACTGAGGTTAATCTTAACAATTTAGTGGGCCTGATGTTTCGATCCTCGCAGGACCTTTCTCTGCCTTTGAGAAAGGTCCTGCCAGGATCGAAACGTCAGGCCCACTAAATTTTTAAGATTTGCATTTTGGTAATTTTAGTCAGTAAGCAGTTTGCAACATTTTTGTATATCACTGACAAGGTTAATCTGTTAGACATATGTATGCACCATCGATACATGTATACAGTGGTACATGTATCCATATTATTTACCTAATGATAACCGTGGCGACAAAGGGAACTCTATTCAATCAGCTCATGAATAAAGAATTAAATGTTGCTCTGCCTTCTACATGTATCTGGGCATGACACTTCAAGCCGAACCTAAACCTCCCCTCCCCTCTCCTCTGTCCTGTTCTTTTTCAGGTGGTGAAACTTGCCAGTGAGTCTTTCAACTATTCCCCCATAGACAGGGCAAAGGCCCGCACCAAGCGCTTCACCCTGGAGAAGTTTGAGTCCATCGGTCGGCGCTTTCACCGGATCGGGCTTCCCCCCAAGGTAACTCGGCCCCGGGTTTCCGAATGTCAGGGATTCTGGAAAATGAGTCCTTAAGAATTTGCTCAAGTTTGGGAGTTTGGGTTTAATTTGTCTTACTGCTAGCTGAATGGTCTTCCTCCTAAGGTAACTTGGCCCCGGGTAGCATGGTTGCCGAATTTCCGGGATCTCTGAAAAGGAGTCCTTAAAGATTTGCTGAAGTTTGGGAGTTTTTGGTGTATTGTGGATTGTGCTAGCTGAATGGTCCCCCCCCCCTCCCAAGGTAACTAAGGCAATCCCTAATAGGGTTTCCGAATTTCCGGGAATTGGCGTCCATGTCTGCACACGTTCGTACCGCGTGTTGGGAGTGCGCACTCTATGGATGTAACTGATCAGCTCACTTCTATGCTCCTGTTTGTCCCCCGAGACAAAGATGTTGCTCGTCAGAATCCATTCACCAACACGTAATCCTAGAAACCGCCTCCCCAAATATTGAATTCTGATTCTGCATTTGAGGAAGGTCCTGCAAGGAACAAAACGTCAGGCCCTCCTAATTTATGACAACCCCTCCCCGAATTAAAAAAAAAAGGCACAAAGAAAAACCAATCATTGTACAGGTACCTACCGGTACGTGCATGCTTTTAGATAATGTGTCCGTATGAAACGGCTAGCTACTTAAGCTGAAACCAGGGTTTCAGCTTAACTTCCCCCCCCCCACCGCTTAATTAGAATACACACATTTTCTGTTGTTGTTATGTCTGTACTTTCCATGATTGAAGCCGAAAAAGGACGTGGGCAGTTTCGCATTCGCAAAACTCCATGCAGTTTTTACTGGTAGGCTTTAGTGCGCAGCGTGGCGTGCCATTCACTCTAAAGTTATGAGTGTGACCCTTGACTGCGACCCTTTGCGAACATAATTAGCATATTCCCTGCCTGACGACAGCGAGGTCGGAAAATAATCGTGCAAACGATGAGATTGAAATGTACCAGCAGAACTCACTGCTGGGCGTGCTGGCTTACATAAAAATGCCTACGACTATCCAGGGCTGTTGATTAAGTAACTTACCGGTAGTTAGTATTATTCTGCAGGTACATCTATACGTTAACATGTGCAATAGCAACATATATATATGTAGGTTTACTAACTAGGCACAGTTGCCTTCGAGGCTCATTTTGAAAATCAAGTGGGGAAAAAAGGGATAATCTTCTTGCGCATGAGAAAGCTGCTGTTTTCTGGTTGTCGTTCGCCTGATGGGTCAGTTACCAGGGGTCACCACGGGTCACGAGAAGGTCGAAGAACTGCAGTAGCACCTAAGATTGTTGTTTTTCCCAGTTTGTGTACATGTAGCTTCATCTTGACACCAAGTGAAATCTGAAAAGATACATTCTAGGGATAATAAGGCAATTCTAACCACAAAAATATGAATTACGCACTTTGACAAACTAGATTAGCACTGGGTTTATCAATAAAGCCATTTTGATTTTGTATGTACATGTACATGAAATTGTATTTTAAATGTTTGCTGTACGGAATTTGACCTCAGTACCCCTATTATGTAAGAAAACAATGTTTGGTCACATGTCGAGTAAGCCCTTTGGAATATTAGACAGGCTCCCAAAACAAATTTCACTTCCTACGTGTAGTTGCAAAGGCAAGTCATTTGACCTTTGACCCTACAAATCCTCTCTCATCTCTTCACTGATTGGCTAGCCTCTCCCTCTCCCTCTCCCTCTCCCTCTCCCTCTCCCTCTCCCTCTCCCTCTCCCTCTCCCTCTCCCTCTCCCTCTCCCTCTCCCTCTCCCTCTCCCTCTCCCTCTCCCTCTCCCTCTCCCTCTCCCTCTCCCTCTCCCTCTCCCTCCCCCTCTCCCTCTCCCTATCCCTCTCCCTCTCGCGCTCCCTCTCTCCCTCTCTCCCTCTTCCTCTTCCTCTTCCTCTTCCCCTCCCTCTTCCCTCTCCCCCTCCCTATCCCCTCCCTCTTCCCCTCCCTCTCCCCTCTCCCACTCCCCCTCTCCCTCTCCCCCTCCCTCTCCCTCTCCCTCTCCCTCTCCCTCTCCCTCTCCCTCTCCCTCTCCCTCTCCCTCTCCCTCTCCCTCTCCCTCTCCCTCTCCCTCTCCCTCTCCCTCTCCCTCTCCCTCTCCCTCTCCCTCTCCCTCTCCCTCTCCCTCTCCCTCTCCCTCTCCCTCTCCCTCTCCCTCTCCCTCTCCCTCTCCCTCTCCCTCTCCCTCTCCCTCTCCCTCTCCCGCTCCCTCTCTCCCTCTTCCTCTTCCTCTTCCTCTTCCCCTCCCTCTTCCCTCTCCCCCTCCCTATCCCCTCCCTCTTCCCCTCCCTCTCCCCTTTCCCCTCTCCCTCTCTCCCTCTCCCCCTCCCCCTCCCTCTCCCTCTCCCTCTCCCTCTCCCTCTCCCTCTCCCTCTCCCTCTCCCTCTCCCTCTCCCTCTCCCTCTCCCTCTCCCTCTCCCTCTCCCTCTCCCTCTCCCTCTCCCTCTCCCTCTCCCTCTCCCTCTCCCTCTGTCTCTCCCTCTCCCTTAGCCTCTCCCTTTCTCTCTCTCTCTCTAATCTCGTCACTGATTGGCTGGGCCGATGGCCCCTTTCCTCCTCCCGTCCAATAGGTGGGCTCCTTTCAGCTCTTTGTCAGCGGCTACAAGGACGCCGACTACTGGCTACGTCGCTTTGACACGGAGGCGCTTCCTGAGTCCACCTCGCGGGAGTTCCAGACCAATTTTGAGCGGCTGGTGGTGCTGGATTACATCATCAGGAACACAGGTCAGAGTTCGGAGGTCAATCCCGCCACAGAGAACTTTGACAGCTGAGCTCCTCAAACCCCACTCTGTACACCGTCTCATCTGGGTCGGTCCATTTGGCCGACACACTGATGATTGAAAATAGGAGGGTTTGTGGTGACACCATGTATAAGGTCTCTTATAGAAGAGTTGTGGTTCTGAAAAGAACCACACCTCTTCTTTAAGAGACCTTATACATGGTGTCACCGCAAACCCTCCTTTATTGTTTCACCCACCATGCAAAGCCTTAAGTCTTATTCACACTGATGATTGCATCATCAGAGGTCACAGGTCACTCACAGATCAATGAGAATTCCTCACTTAAGGCCTTTTCAAAACTGCAGCTTTGTCCTCCTCATCTATCGGCCGAAAACACAGCTTGTGGTTTTTCCTTTGATGTTGAATCTCTGTTCTCTGACACTGACAACGAGAGTACATCGGTACAGTATACATAGTCGAGTTTCGCCTATTGGCTGCCGTTGTGCTCCAGTGCGCATGATCAGTGAACTGTGCACATAACCTTTGCCCCGAGGTTGCAGCGCGTCATCGATGCCTGGCGGGATCAGGATCAAGTGTAAACAAGGCAGGGATCTGATCCCACTCGCTGATCGCGACCGCAGGATCTGATCCTCCGTTGCGAGATCAAGTGTAAACGCAGTGTTATTCAGCGCGGACCGGAAGATGGGTTCAAAGTGTAGTAGCCCCATGTCGCTCATTGGTGTCAGAAAAAAGTGGACACATGTACATCAGAAATGAGCCGGATGCCTCAGCCTGAGCCTTAGCCGCAGTTCTGAAAAGTTCCATGAGCTATTTCACACACTCAGCATTTGGGCTGTACTATTCTGCCAACAGACAAGATGATTAAGAGGGATTCAAACTTTAAGCTTTGCGCGGTCCTCAAGTTTCCTTTGTGCAAACCTTTTTCAGTCCCTTGGCTCATCTGAATGATTAAGATGCGTATCTTTGGTCATTCAAAAATAGTAAGCAGTTTGCATCATTTTTTGTATAATATTCAGTCAGCTTTCAACGGGTAGTCATTTTCTTCAGGAGGTAATCGGGCAAAGCACTGAGCATTCGGTGCTTGTCACGCTGAGTAGGGAAAACCCTTAATGAATTCAGTCATTATTTTATTCATTTAGTCAGTCAGTCAGTCAGTCAGACGGTTATTTATTTAGCTGTTTGTTCAAATATTTATTTTGAGAAATGGCAAAGAAACCATTAACTGCCATATATCGCTAGAGCAATGAATAGTTAAATGCTTCAGACTTGTGCGCCTACCCTGACAAAGACTAGTTGACTACTTGGGAAGGCCACCATCTAAGGGCTGGATAGTTCAGATGGTAAGAGCATTGGTACGTTAGTCCAGAGGTCTCTGGTTCAAGTCCCGGTCCAGTCAAAGTTTTCCTTGCCATTTTCAACAATTTACAAGAGTTCCTAGTCAGCTTTTTCTTTTATTTGTTAAATTTCCAAATTAAGTGGGCCTGTCGTTTTGATCCTAGCAGGACCTTTCTCAAAGATTTGCATTTTGGTACTTTTTTAGTCAGTAAGCAGTTTGCAATATTTTTGTATATCAATTATTTTGTATTTGTTTGATTATTTCATCATTTACTTTTGTATTGATTTCTCTGTCCACTGTTGTTGTTTGTTTTGTTGTACGTATTGAATAATTGAATTTCCTCTCCGTTTGCAGACAGAGGCAATGATAACTGGCTGATCAAGTACGACAAATCAGAGGTGGACGAGACGGTGGATCTCGAGGGGAGCTCCGATTGGTCCATGGTCAAGCCGCCCGACATCAAAATTGCTGCTATAGACAATGGCCTAGCCTTCCCCTTCAAGCATCCGAACGAGTGGAGGGCATGTAAGTACAGTGTAGGCCAGCCAGGATCTAACCAGCCCCCCCCCCTAATCAAACAAGTTGAACGAACAGTTGGACTTGGCCAGGATTTGAACCCAAGACCTCTGATCCACTGGTTTCACTTGAGCTCCTGTTCTCAGAAAGTTTTACTGCTTCTGATAAAAGTGGAGCAGGCTTATCTCAATGCTTAAAGGCCCAATACAACATTGTTAAAGGTCAAAAGATTGCCTCAGTTTGTGTGTGAAACCATTAAACATAAAAAAAAAAGCAATCTTGCGAGGGTTTTAGCTCAAATGGTGATCCGAGAAAGTAGAAAAAGGTAAAAAAACATCACGGTTTTTGCACCATTCTGTAGTGTAAGAAATAGTTTATGACTTGCGAGTAGTAAACTATTTGTCGATGTTTGAGTGACGATTTCTAGGGAAGTACAGCATCCCAGACCATAAGATTTCAACATGAGGATTCTATCATGACCATCTACAAACTGTGTAAATTAGAAGGAAATCTGTGGACATGTTTTCCGATCTTCCCAATGTTGTATTGAGCCTTTAATGCTGCGTTTCCACTTGACTTGTTTCAGTAGAACTCAAGCAAGACGATGGTCACTCTTCCAATTTAAACTTCAATGGAAATGGCCCAGTAAAATTTTCTCTCGGTTACATTAAACCCAGTCCTATGGTTACTTTTAATGGCCAACCTCGCGCCAGTAAAAGTGATCAGCACTGGATTTCACAAAGCCTTTACGATCCATTGTAATTCAACTTAATGACAGATAACCCGGGGGGAATTTGAACCCGCGACTCCTACTTTCTAGTGCAGACGTCTTGACCACTTGACCACCGAGCTGGTCGAGGTCATGTGGCGGATTTGAATATTGTATAGCGGTGGGTACCGCGTTGCATCATAGATGTAACAAGATGAAACTTGCATGGAGGAGAATTTAATTCAATGAGGGTTTGCCCTGCTCGACGTGACAAGCCATGAATGCTGAGTGCTTTGCCCGACGGCTGATGAATATTCAGGCATCGGGCAAAGCACAGAGCACTCCATTCCCGCCAGTGAAGCTAAGAGATTCCCAAGGTGTGCTCTAGTGATGCGGAGATTTAGGGTCAAAGCCAATGTGTGTGTTACTGATGCCAAAGTGCCAAACTTTATCTTGAGCTGGGAAAACAATACAAGGACGGTGAGTGAGACACTCGTCGTTGAGCGGTAGAGAGCGCAGTTGCTTTGGATTCAGCACCCTATGGCTGTCCTCGATCCCCTTCCCCTCCAGACCCCTACCACTGGGCCTGGCTGAGTCAGGCCAAGCTCCCCTTCTCCGAGGAGATCAAGACCTCCCTCCTGCCCCTGCTCTCCGACACCGGCTTTGTGGAGGACCTGTGCAACGAGCTCTGGGAGCTCTTCTCGGTGAGTCGACCCCCTCGGTCATTTCTCTCTCGTCTTGGAACGTTGAAACTGTGATTAAATTCATGAGGTTTTTGCCCCTTGCTCGACATGATTAACACTGAGTGCTCCGTGTTTTGCCCGATGTCTGATGAACAAATTTCAGGCAGCTCGGGCGGGATTCGAACCCGCGACTCCTGCTTTCTAGTGCAGATGTCTTAACCACTTGACCACCGGGCTGGTCGAGGTCTTTTGGTGGATTCGAATATAGTATAGCAGCTGGTACCACGTTGCATATAACATGATGTTTTGCGTCGAGCAGAATGTAATAAAATGAGGTTTTGCCCTTACGTGATAAACACTGAATGCATGTTGTGGCTGTGCCATGACAAGATCAAAGTGATACCGGCTGCCTACCATTTTTATCTTAGCACGACCTTGTGAGGATCAAAATGTCCAGAGCTCTTAACTCCCTAGACATGCCAGATGGGACGTGATCGGACGATATGCTTATACTTGGAGAGCGAAGAAAAAGGATTGCATGGGGGCTGGAAGCGTGGAATGTGCTTTTAATCCATGAACCTCTCTGCACCACAGATCGATAAAGGCTTTGACCGTCACATGTTCGAGAAGCAGATGTCAGTCATGAGAGGACAGGTGAGTCAGTTTGTCCCTCTCCTTTTGAAGTTGGAATATTTGGTGTCTCACTCCACAGTTGATTTCACTAAAGGCGTTTTCGCACTGCACAACTGATTTTGATTTGATTTGATTGATTTATTCTACTCTCGTGGCCAAAGGCCAAATTGCGGTAAAATGTACATTGTACAGTAAATAAAACAATATTTACAATAGGAATGTATAAAAACTTGAACAGACAACTTTGCGTCAATAGACAATAGATAACTTAATATGGGAATGTATACACAATTCTAAAAACTTCAATAGACAACATTACGTCAATAGGCAATAGATAACATCACAATATCAAACATGAATAGACAACATCAATTCTAGTTATACATTGTAGATGCATAAACAAAATGAGTAAGGCATGTAGAAGAAGAAAATGCATTCGAAACAATCAAAATATAACCTGCAAGATCCTGCGCAACCCTCTCTCGAGACGAAAACCAAAGACAAATTGATCCTGTATGTATTGTAACCAAATGTTTAAGTCAGTCGATTGCTTACTTAAAGCCCCTACACAACATTGGTCGAGGTCAAAGAATAGCACCCATACGTTGTCTGATCCAGCATATGCATGAAATAGCACACCTGTGAAAAATTCAGCTCAATCCGCCAACCGAGTCTCGAGAAAATTGTGAAAACTGCTTCATTTATTTTGCGAAAATGCAGCATTCAACACCGTACAGCGTACTGTTCCGTAAAATAGTTTAGACATAAACTATTTCTTTTACTCATTTCTCCCAAAGTACAACCTTTTAGGCAGAAATATTTCAGTAAGAAGTTTCTACTATAACCATCTTCAAACTGTATAAGTTTCATGTAAATCTGTGAACATTTCTGTTTTTCGATCTTACCAATGTTGTGTAGGGGCTTTAAAGGCCCAAAATTATACCATTGGGAAGATCGGAAAACATTGATGTCCACAGATTTCCTTCTAATTTACATAGTTTTTAGTTGGTCATGGTAGAATCCTCATGTTGAAATCTTGCGGTCTTGGGTTCTGTACTTCTCGGGAAATCTTCACTCGAACATCGACCAAATTAATAGATTATTACTCGCGAGTCAAACTATTTCTTGCACTACAGAACGGTGTGCAGATTTTTTCCCTTGGCCTACTTTCTCAGATTACCATTTGAGCTAAAATCGTCGCAGTATTGCTTTTTTGGAATGTTCAATGGTTTAACGCACAAAATGTGGCAATCTTTTGACCTTTACCAAATACCAATGTTGTATAGAACCTTTAGTGTGTTCAATTTGCATACTGTACATGTACAGTACATGTGCCTACAAGGGGCAGGGCACTTTGATTTTGCGTTCTTTTCATTTGTTGAGCTCTTCAGGGGAATCGTATTAATTTAACCAGACAGACTGGAATCACGCATCCATATCATGGATATAACATGATGTTTGCTTAGAGGAGAATGCAATTCAATGAGGGTTTGCCCTGCTTGACATGATAAGCACCGAATGTCCAGTGCTTTGCCCGATGCCTGATGAAAAATGTTCAGGCACCGCAGCTCGGGCGGGATTCGTACCTGCGACTCCTGCTTTGTAGTGCAAACGTCTTAACCACTTGATCACTGAGCTGGTCGAGGTCGTGCGGCTTTTTCAAATCCTCAACCAACTTGGTGGTCGAGTGGCTAAGATGTCTTCGCTAGAAAGCAGGAGTCGCGGGTTCGAATCCCGCCCGAGCTGCCTGATTTTTTGGGGAAGGATCAGGTATTTGGCAAAGCACTGGGCACTACCCGGCACTCAGTGCTTACTACGTGGAGCAGAGCAACCCTGAATTACATCCATATTAAATCAGATGCAAAGAGCAATAAGTGGATGCAGCTTTATTTTCAGACAAACCTAAAGCCTGTACCTTTGCACGGGGTTCCCTTTTTTTTCCGCCACCGTCTCAGATCCTGAACCTGTGCAAGGCCTTCCGGGTCGGTAAGAGTCCAGTCCAGCTGGTGCAGATGCCCCTGGTGACCATGGAGAAGAACAGCAAGGATGGCAACCCAGGCAGGGTTCGGCAACACAGCGACTCCTTCAGCCAGAGCTTTCACTCCACCCAACCCTTCTTCTCGTGGTGTTGACCCAGGCTCCCTCCCCTCCCTTCCCCCTCTTCCCCCCTCAAACACCCTCCCCATCCCAGGCCTCCTGTCCTTGGCCCGAACCCCCTGGCTTTTGACCCTGGCCCTTGGTCCCAGACCCACCCGACCCCCCTGCGCATCAGACTCAAGACCTTCAAGCTTCAAGACACTAGACTCCAGGCACTGTAGGACCCAAGGACCTGTGTTCAGGCTGCAGGCCTTAAGGACTTCTTGGTTCTGAGCCGTACTAGTACATGTAGGTGCCAGGACTTACATGTAAGGACCTCAAGAGCCCAGGACCTTAAACACTGGGCATTACAGTCCCCTCAGACTCCAGGAGTCTAGGGATCTGGCCTCAGTCACTGTAGGACCCCAGGTCCTAGGTTCAGGCCTACAGGCCTACAGGACTCCCAGGCCCCTTGGTTCAGAGCTGCAGGTCCCATAGGATCAAGGCCTTCAAGAGTCCAGGACCTTAAACACCAGACGTTCCATGGTCCTAGGCTCAGGCTGCAGGCCTACAGGACTCCCAGGCCCCTTGGTTCAGAGCTGCAGGTCCCATAGGATCAAGGCCTTCAAGAGTCCAGGACCTTAAACACCAGACGTTCCAGGGTCCTAGGCTCAGGCTGCAGGCCTATAGGACTCCCAGCCCCCTTGGTTCTTAGCTGCAGGTCCCATAGGATCAAGGCCTTCAAGAGCCCAGGACCTTAAACACCAGGCGTTACAGGGTCCTAGGTTCAGGCTGCAGGCCTACAGGACTCCCAGCCCCCTTGGTTCTTAGCTGCAGGCCCCATAGGATCAAGGCCTTCAAGAGCCCAGGGACTAAACACCAGGCGTTACAGGGTCCCAGGTGCAGGCCCCTTGGTTCTGGGCTGCAGGCCCCATAGGATCAAGGCCTTCAAGAGCCCAGGGCCTAAACACAAGGGGTTACAGGGTCCTAGGTTCAGGCTGCAGGCCTACAGGACTCCCAGGCCCCTTGGTTCTGGGCTGCAGGCCCCATAGGATCAAGGCCTTCAAGAGCCCAGGGCCTAAACACCAGGCGTTACAGGGTCCCAGGTTCAGGCCCCTTGGTTCTGAGCTGCAGGCCCCATAGGATCAAGGCCTTCAAGAGTCCAGGACCTTAAACACCAGACGATACAGGGTCCTAGGTTCAGGCTGCAGGAGAACCCCAGGCTCCCAGGACTTTCAGTCCAGGAACTACGGTAAGCTTCAGGCAACTTCTAGGACTTAAGCTGTCTAGGCCCTAGGTCCTGGGTCCCTAAGCCCTCCATGCCCTAGGCCTGAGTCCCCATCCCCCTGCTGGCTACCATGTTGGATGCCACTGACTCTACTACAAAAGTACCCTTGTAAGTTGTAGAGGAGTCACTAAAATAGCTCAGGTTATGTTTGGGCATTCTGTTTTTGTTAATAAGCATTAAGCCATATTTCCACACCCTTAAGATTCAGGGTAGCTCAATTTAGGGTGTTTTAACCCAGCGTGGTTTGTAGCTGATCCTACAGCCCGTCAACAACTCGTCATAAAAAGACCCCCCCAAAAAAACAAAAACAAAAAAAATGAAAAATCTCAGAGCAGTTGTTAATTGTTGACGAAGAGAAAAAACACGAGCCAAAGTTGGATAGGAATGGTTCACTGTTGAACTCGTTGGCAGTGGTGGCGGGTTTGTCTGGGAATACCAAACTGGTTCGGATACCAGACAGTATCTTGGCTGTGAAATGGATTAACCCTAACGCTTTGCACCTCCCCACATGACACACACTGTATACCACAATTTACCACAGTGCCCACAGGGGTGTAGGCTTACATACCACAGGACACCACAAAAACCCCGCTGTGGTATGTCGTGGTGTATGGCCCTTGTCCTCCCACAGGAAAAACCATGTGTGGTTAATTGTGGTTTCAATGCCGTGGTTAGGGTTAATTTTTTTTGTGCTTTGCACAGTTGTGGTTGTGGTTTGGCATCTCCCTCTTTGCTGCCAGCAATGGATGCTAAGGCCACTCTGCCCCCCCCCTCCCTCACCAGTGGCCCCCTCTTGAAGGATTCGAACCCATGACCTCCTCTGATCAAGAGCGGTGGTCTCCCTTTCCCGAAAGCAACCGAACCAATTCCATCAGTCCCAACTCCTTGGCACCGCACCTTTCACCCTCCCTTAAAGCCAAACTTTCTGGTGCTCTCTTTCTCTTTGTTTTTCGGGCTTGAAGAGAGATTGAAATCTTCTGGAAAGAAAGTCAGTTTGCGTGACCAGGAGGACGATCCTGGTGGCGGATAGTGTTCTACCAAAGAGGTTGTGACTCAGTGACATACAGCGTTCTGTCACTAGAGGCACGGGCAAAACTGAGTAATTCAAATCTGTATAATTTTGTTAAGAAATCTCTTGTACGTATGATGGTGTGTTTTTTTACCGACTGAACTGGACTAAATTCAGGTTTTGCCTTAGTCATTTTGAAAGAAGAAAAAAAAAATACCACTTTTTTTCACATTTTAATGTAAACTCATTCTAAAAGCATTTATGATGTAAGTATCATATTCTCACCATTTACCTGTAGACTTAGAGAAGGAACAATGTGTAAGGGGTTAGGGGTCGGTATTTATTCTTAAATTCTTGAAGATGGTCATCATGGAATGTGAGTTCAGATGTTGTACTTGTGTCATGTGTTGGAGGTTCAGGGATTGCATCCAATGAATTAGCTGTTGCTACTGAAGCTAACGCACTCTTCACAACTGGTCGGTCTTTTAAGGGTCTCTGCAATAGATATCACAGTCAAGCTCATTTTCTGCTGCCATCTAGGGATCTGAAGTGTACAAGCATATTCGTAAGCTTCTTTTTCTTAGTGGAGTCGGAAATTGGTCAATTTTTACCTTCAAAAATATCCTTATAAAGAATGAGGGCGCTATTGTAAGGTCATGTCAGGAACCCACAGTTTAAAAACATAAGAAAAACATTACCTTTCAAACTGCAAATTGATCCCTCTGGATTGGGTTTGATGAGGAAACTCCTTCACTTAATGATTATGAAGCATACATGTTAGCAGTAGATCAACAGGTTTAATTTAAGGATAGGTCTGCAGGAAAAACCAGAATTTTCAGAAACGTTCGTGCACTACCAATTGGGCTCTGTTGCATGGCCCTGTGATGGCATCACACATTTGCTCCTGAATATTGAAATTCTCATTTAGCATAAAAGTACACCCCCAAAACGAGTGTGATAAACAGTTTGATTGTTAGCAACATTGCAAAACAGTTCTGTGAATAGATTTAAGTGATAATGCCTAATGCAGAGACCCTTTAAGTGCCCTTATTAAGTTGTTATTACTGTTAATTCATCACTTCTAAACATGGCTGCTTTTAGACAAAAAGGGGGGATTCTTCATTGAACAAAAAATGCGGGATCCAGGAAATCTGATTGATTTTGTTTCTCCATTGGTCGATTTCACCAAACCCATCTTAACTTTTGATCAATCGCAAGACGTTGAGCGATGCTCGGAAACCATACGGCCTATCACAACTTACGGCGGGTTATCCATCATATAAGTTGAGCTACGATGCATCTCAAGGGTTTTTGTGAAAGCCATTCCAGGGGACATACACTGGAGATCGTTTTCCTCCCGTCTGTCAGTAGTTGTTGTCTTCACACGGGGCTAGTTCAAGGGTTGGCGATGAGATTTCGGAGACCTTTGTGTCAAGGTGGCTCGAATATGGATTGTGTTTTGGGAGGCCACCATCTAAGGGCTGGATAGCTCAGATGGGAGAGCGCTGGTACGCAAAGCCAGAGATCTCGGGTTCAAATCCCGGTCCGTGCACTGAAAGTTTTCTTTGCCATTTGTTTGGTTTTTGTTTCAGGGTTGAAGGTTGAAGCCTCATGGTCTTGTATCAAAAATACCCGTCATCACCACTTTGCCCTTTGGAATGGAGCTTAGGTCAAAGCTAGAGTCATTATAAGGTGAGCCCAGAGCCTGGGAGCCTCAGCCAAAGCCAGAACCTAAAGCCAGAACCTGAGCCAAATCCGAGGGCAGAGTGTGGATGGAAGCCCGGAGCCTGGGGTGAAGCGAGAGCCTATAGTCCGTATAGCCTGAACCTACAGACAAGAGTCAAGGCCCAAGCCAGAGCTTAGGTTAGAGCCTATAAGCAAAACCCAGAGCCTTAATAGCCAAAGCCAGGGCCTTGGCCGAATCCAGATCCTATGCCGGGCAGGGGGGCCAAGGCTGAAGACAGAGCCTCGGCCAGAGACCAAGCCAAAGCTTGACCCAGAGGCGCCAATGCCCGAGCGTAGGCCAAAGCCAGGGCCAAGACCATAGCCAGGCACTATGCCACTTGACATTCTCGGTGAACTATACCAAACTTTAAGTTGCCAAATGACAAGGGTGACTTATATAGCCTGCCTTTCTTTCTTTTTTTTGAATTGGAGGGAGTTGTCGTGGCAACAACCATGGCGCAACTGTTTCATACAACCCACTCTTAGAGTGTATGGGCACGGCTATCTTTGACTCTGAACACGTGATGTGCAATATTAAGCGATTGTCAAATTATGCTATTTATTATTCCGTGATAAGATGATTTCTGAGATTGGAGGAGCTGCCCTCTTTCGAACGATCGGAGACGTGAGATTATTTGGGTAATTATTACTATTATTATTTTTGGTTTTTTTCAAATCGGGTTGGATGATTTGATCTGCCCTTTCAACGGCCGATAGCCGCATCATGGTGTAACAGATCCGCCATTGCACAGGATCCATATCATAATGGGTATTATATATTGAGATATTCGGAAAACGCGGGGATGAAGTTACGCATTGAAGTTATGCTTGACAGTTACCTCGGAAGGGAGGTACCGAATCAAGTACCCTTTTATCTTTATAGGGTTACCGTGCCCTTCCTGGTTTTGTGGAAAGGGGTCGGTGTTTTTTTGTCAGCCGAACCATCCTTTTTTTTCCCGTGAACTGTAGTTTGGTCTCGTTCGGGGTTTTTTCACGGTTTTTTTTCGTCGGGCATCGTTGTATAGCATCTTATTCCGCAGTTTTACAAAAATTGGCGGCAACTCGAGCTGGGAACTGTATCTCGCTTTTCAGAATCGAAAGTCATTCTGCTCCGTTTATGGTAAAGTCAAAGTGCACCCGCGTGAGTTTGTGGGGAGAATCTGTCCTATAATTCATGCTTGTATGATCGTTCGAGGACATCACAACTCTCGATTTGTTCGAAATCGTTCAAAAGTCGTTCGTTTAAAAAAAAAATAAGATGATGGGTCTATCCTAGCCACACTGTGCCTGACGAGTGACGTGCAGTAGTCTTCCAGATTTGTTTCAATTCATTTACTTTCTTAAAGAACATTTTCCCTGTCATGTTTTTTTTTCGGTATTAAGCCCTAGGCTATTATTGTCTCATTTACTTTTCCCTGGATTTATTTTTTCAGTATCCCGTTGCATCTTTATGTAAAGCCCCCCCCCCTCGAAAACATCAATCGTCCAATTGGAAACTTAAAGACGATTTGTTTTTTTTAATTCACGCGTGGAGAAATATCGATGTTGGCTATGGCGCTCAAAGTTACAAGCGTTTAATTTTGTTTTATTTTTATTTTTTTAGTTGACCAAACGAAAGTTTAGCTGAAAAGGTCATTAATTTTTTGGTTGTTTTATTTCCAATGCTTCATCGATTTTAGGCTTGGGATTGCCCTCTCATATCGCAGGAGATGTTCCAGGCTGTCTTGAGACATTCCTGATGCAATTTACAATGTAGGCCCATGTTGCATTTGAATGGAGAGTTGGCGCGCTGTTCGAAATCACTTGTTTAAGTGAGCCCTCATGGTTGCAAAAGAGCATATCAAAATAAATGGCAGTTTCGTCTTTTTCCCGTTTAAATTTATTTTCGTTTTGTTTTTTTAAAGAATACTAAACCTACTGCCTAAGGATCTGTTTGTATGGAGCAGGTTACGAGTTGACGCAAAGTCACGCGTTATGATAGCCTTACAATACATCCGTATCGATGTTTGACCCATCCGATTTAAAGGGAGCTATCGGTCGAGCACTGCCGCGTTGCGCACGTCGTCTTACGAGTGGTTGGAAGAGATTACAGGTTTCCGTGGATGTGTTTATACATTAATTGTGTATAGTTCACTGCGTGGACTGCATGCGTCGATTGACGTCGTGTGTATACTTTGCTTGGGTTGAAGATGTGCGTTCAATCGAAAACGGGTTACTATAACTCCATAATATTATTTCAAAAGCCGATTAGTCTACACAAATTTGAATGTGTTTGACCAGTGGTTTACCATTTGAAAAGATAGTATCGGTATCGTCATTGAAATGTTCTTTCGCCAAAGAATAATGTCTGCAGAAAATACTCGGGTCTTTTCGTGGACACTGCATGCATGGTGTCACATTATTGTACATCATCAGAGTATTGCCCTTCACATTAGACTGTGAGTTGTCCCATCACAGTCTAGTACTGGGATGGGTCACCTCGGGTATTTGCCTGTCAACCCTGTCACCTCGAGTAGAAGGGGTGCTCAGAGTCAGGTCAGCAAAAGGAATGCAAAGCACAATAGCACCGCAACATGTGCAGAGTGATGTGCTGGGGATCCGTCTTGTCTTGACATGCACACAGTCATGGACTTTTTGGGGGAAACTAACCGAGCAAACGGGTATAACTTGACCATTTTAAGTCCAGTGCGGACAGCCCGGTATGTTTTTCCCGTCTCTTTTCCAGTAACTTACCCGTCTCGAATGGGTAAGTTAACCGTCGACCATAGGTCAGTGTAACCGAGCCGAAAAGTCTAGTGCGGACAGCCCAGGAAGTGTTCCTCCAGGTAACTTACCCGGCTCGAATGGATAAGTTAAATGACTTACTCCTGCCCGGTTAAATTGACCATAGGTCAGTGTAGCCGAGCCGAAAAGTCCAGTGCGGACAGCCCAGGGAGTTTTCCCCCAGGTAACTTACCCGACTTTAATGGGTAAGTTTACCAACTGACTCCTGCCCGGGTAAATTGACCATAGGTCAGTGTAACCGAGCCGAAAAGTCCAGTGCGGACAGCCCAGGAAGTGTTCCTCCAGGTAACTTACCCGGCTCGAATGGATAAGTTAAATGACTTACTCCTGCCCGGTTATATTGACCATAGGTCAGTGTAACCGAGCCGAAGAGTCCAGTGCGGACGCGACGTCTCATGCGTTTGTGATAGGCATTATGCCAGTCGGTCAAGTTTGACATTTCGTTGCGGTTATCCCCTTGTACTATTTACAACAAAGTTCACACGGAAATAATTTTGATATCATTTGAAAGCTAATGGTATACTCTTTCACATCATTAGAAAATCTCAAAATCTCAAAAGTGGGGGTTATTCCTCATTATGCTGTGCTGGGTCACATAATTATGGTCTACACCACAATTACCATTAGCTACTTTGTCCTTGATCTTGTCTATTTTATTAATGCGTCACTAATTACAAACAGCACTTTGAAGACGACGGGGCGTTTGATATGGGTTCCGTGTATAAAAGGCGACCGCCAAACATTATGTAATCCGGGTTATAATAAAATTACGGGGAAATTTGTGCACAATTATATTCCAAAAGTCAACATATTGTCTTATTCTCTGAAATAAATTCACAAATAATTCTAGAATTTGTTTGCGGATGCTGTTCTTTTCTCTTTTTTCTCTCTTTTTATTCCAGGTTTACCTAGGCGCAGGTGAGCCCATCATTACGACGATTTAAAAGATTAAGAAAATAACCGGTTCACAATAATAGGCCTATAGGTCTTGAATGTTCAGAGATGAAAGAGGTGAGCCCAATAAAGTCTTAACTAATTGCCGACGATGACAATACAGCGGAGACAAACTCCTTGGCGACCCCGACTTCCTCCCATCTCCCCCCTCCCCGGCCGCCTTCTCGTAATCAGCGAGGCCCTCTGTGAGTCGCAGCGGGCAGGGTCCCCCCGATAATACCCACGGAACACAGCGGGACTCGCCCGCCACCCGGCGCCCGTGCTTCTTAAGGCTGCGGGCCCCGTCTCAGGGTCCCCGCGATTGTGGTCTCGAGGTGTTCACGCCGGGACGCCAATTCTTCAGGTTCTTCTTCTTCTTCTCTAAACTCTGTGTGAGTGTACGTGAAGGTCCTTTGTGCCCTAACCGTTAATCCATGCAGCGAGCGCTCGTTTTTACTCACTTTATTTATTGTCGACGACGGGCGAATGCCCACCGGGAATCTCTAGAAATTCCGCCGGTGGTGTCTAGAAGGCGGAAGCCGCGCACAAATTGGATTCTTGGAGTTTTTAATTACATTTGATGTTGTGCGAAACACATTTTCGTCTACTGAGTATCTCGCAAAACTTAATTTACCAACGTTTTTGCAGGCTTTGGTATAGAACTTACTGGAGGAAAACAAACAAAAACAAAACAGAGGCAAAGGGTTTGTTCAAAACATTTCTGGCCCTGATCGAAACGTCAGGCCGTGTGAATGTTTGAGTTTTTACTTGTTTTATTCATTAAGCAGGTCGCAATAGCCATATTCCTGCTTAATACATTGTTGCAACTTGCAAAAGTTGGATGTGTCCCGTCTGCCTTTACGAAATTTTCATCAGGTATTTAAATAAGACTTGAGGGTTTGCATGGTGGGAAGGTGGGCGAAACAATAAGGAGGGATTGCGGTGACACCATGTACATGTATGAAGTCTCTTTAGGAAGAGGTATGGTCCTGAAAAGAACCCGAGTGGTAACTCGACGTTCCAGCCAGTATGCTCTGGCCGTCTCCTGATGACGGCCAGAGCATATTTTCAGAACCACACCTCTTCTTTAAGAGACCTTATACATGGTATCACCGCAAACCCTCCTACCACCATCAAGTATTTTGTTTGTTTCCTTTGGATAGATATCGTAGCATAGCTGTTCGATCTTTCGAAACTTTCCCTCGAATTTTCCCCCGAAGCGGGTGTATTATCACGTATTGTAGCTATATTTAGGCCTACTGAAAAATTGTACTTCGGACCTTCATCTCTCGGATCGAATCTTTTCAGTTATGTTGGATGTGACTTGCTGTTGTTGATCACGGGGGTAGTTTTTCCAAACAATAACGAAAGATGTCTTGTTAACTGCAAAGCTCTAGCTGATCTTGTAACACAAGGCTGGTCTCTTTTCAAGCGCGAATTTGCGGCGCCGCAGCGAAAACATTAGGCGGCGGTGTAGAAAACAATCGATTCGCGTCCCGGGCGATAGGCTACGCATTGCGCATGCGTGGTCGGCCTGCCTGCATCGTGACCTTTCAGATTGCGCGCGTCTTCTAACTTCGCAAAATGGCCGACACGGCTCCGTCGAAAGACAACAGCTGCGGATCTCAACGACAAGTAACGGTAAGGCTTGTGATATGAAGAAGACACATCCAGCCTTTCTCGATTGTATCACTGCATTTTCCATGGATGTGATAAGCTGTATCGTCGCCTCGTACTGTAATGCTTTTGGCTGTTTTTTTTGGCCACGTTAGCTACTGTAGTGTATACCGTGTCCGCCATTTTTCTGATGGTAACCCTTGACCTCAACGTCGCGTTGGTACTAGCAGTCTACGTTTATAATGATGTACAGTCTACCGGTAACCCGCGGATGCGAAGGGCCGGTCGATCTCGTGAATTCGCAAAATGAGCAATCTCCTCTCGGACATTTTTTTTTATCTAACCTTGAGCGTCGTGTGAAAAAAAGGGCTAGCTGTAAGCACGATGCATTCCGCGATGATTATATCACTTGATTGGCTTCCATAATCCCTCATCAAAACAAGGTTGCGGGTCCACACTTTATGATAGTCAGCTCGGCGGAGCCATCTTGGACCAAAATCAGGGCGCTGCATCCCGAATGTCGGTGGCTACACCTGAGCATGGAGTCCTGAGCAAATTGCCACGCAGGCCGCTATGGAAATTCAGCATACACGTACTTGCAAGCTGCGCTTCCACACAAGATTACACAACTTGTAAAACAAAAAATTCGTGTCCCGGCGTGAATTGCAACACTAACCCCAAGGTCATTATAGATGCACGCGTGATGCAAGATGACTTCAAACATATTACGAGTTCGCGATGGCACTGAAACAAATGTTGACCGCGGCGCAAACCCGTTCCATGCTGCGTTTGTACAGCTGCTCAGTCCCATCTGTGCACTGACTGCACTCACGATCACAAGGCCAGACAAGTCCTAAGAAAGTGTGACCTTATCTGGTCACTACGGGTGAACGCGAGATGCCATAGGCCGTTTTCGAAATGAAGGCTTTGGCTCTGGCTTAGGCTTAGGTCATATTTATCTTACTCGTTATAATATCACAGGCATCTCAAGAATAAGCGTTTGGTCCCAGTTTCTTGGGGGAATACCCTCTACCTATCAAGCCAACAAACCTTCAAATTCGGAAACAAACTACAACCTGGATAATCAGGTTTTGTCAGACGGAGACGAAGCCTGAGCCCGAGCCTAAGCCTTAATTTCGAAAACGGCCGTAGTCCACTCACCGCGTGTCTGAAATAAGTGGCTGGGGCTCTAACTGACGTGCGTGCCGACAGAAGCCAATGCGAGCAAATTCCCCGCATCGCCCACGTCCCGTATAATTATAAGTCCCGCGTGTTAGCTGCAGCCAGTTGCGCGCGCTTGATGATGCAGCCCAGGTTGTTTCGGCCATCATCGGGCCCGAGAGGGCGCCATCTCGCCCAATTAGCGGCCGAGTGCGCGGAAACCACGAGGAGAAAATGACACAATTGAGGGTCATTAGGCCACGCCATCCATTCTTTAGTTCCCTCATCAAAATGAGGAGGGGCAGTTGAAACCATCGAACAAGCTGAAGCAAAAGGATAATTGACAGTTGCGTATGCAGTCCAGACAACGTTTCCTTCACCCGGTGAGGCCTAGTGCGTGCACGCCAATATTCCTTATTTTTTGCGACCGTTGGTTGACGGAGAACCGTCTGCTATCTGACACACCATGGCCAGACCTATACCCTTTGCCAAATTTCGTCTCGTTTACCTTTACAGTTTACGGTACGTTTCCAGAGCGTCTAAAAAAATCATTGGAAAAACAATCTCCATAAAAACAAGTTTTTTTGGGGGGAAGGCCTCGACCTAAGCAACGGTTCGTTATTGTCATGGCAGTCGCTGCGTGCGTGTGTGACGGACCTTGAAATTACGCCACAAGTAACAGTGACAAGTTTAAGCCCCCCAACGCTCGTCCACCGGCGTGTAACAGACAGTTTGCACGCGGTGACGACACCTCTTTTTTTTAACGGCGTGTGGTATACATGACGAAGGTCTCCGGTAGGCTAGAACTCGTGGCCGAAGCCACGGGGGCAGTGGAGGTGGTTGCGAGGGGGGGGGGGGGGGGGGGGCGAGGGGGGGGGGGGAGAAGGAAGGGGGTGTGGGGGCTGTCGTTGAAACTGGCCAACGAGCTAATAAGTCGAGCAGTGTCCAACCGTTGTACAGCGACCCTCCCACCCTCGACGGCCCACCCAACCCCCCGCCCTGCGCCGCGGCTAACGAAGCACGGGTAATTGACAGCGTGTCAATCAGCGCGGCTGGAGAGCTTGACGCGCTCTGAAAGACGCCCCGCCGTGAAGCCCGCCCTCTTAGGGTGAAACACTTCACGACGTCTAGGGGAGGAGGAGGAGGAGGAGGGGGGAGAAGAGGGGGGAAAAGAAAAGAAAAGAAAAAATGGTAGAAGAAAGAATGAAGAAGAAAAAAAAAAGACTGGCTCTGAATGGGAACGGACTGGAGCTGGTTTATTGTTGCGATCCGCGGGTGAGAAATCCGTATTTTCTCCCCGGCGTTTCTCGTGCTGGGCTCGCTCGTCGATAATGCTCATTATTGATCAGATCCCCCGTGTGATTAAAACACCCGAGCCCTAGTCCGATCCGGCACAGATCCCCGTACAGAAAATAAATTCATCGTTCATAACTTGTCGAGACGGGATGGACGTGTGGACGCCCAGTCTTTGGTCTCCGTACGGCGCCAGCCACCGCGGCAGCTTGGACCGGGTGCATTGCTTCGGTCGACCGTACCAGCAGCACCCCGTCTACCGAGTCCCGCCCGTCTACCCGCCGCCTCTGCCGCCCCCCTCCTCCTCCTCCTCCTACTCGGCGAGCGAACATTTCGGCGGCCCAACGGGCTCTCCGCCGCTCTCCTCGTCTCCTCCCTCGCTGCCCCATCATCAGGCCGCTCTTCCCCCGCGCCCGCACCCGCGCCCGCACGCTCAGGCCCCGGTCCCCCGTAGTCATCAGTGCCAACAGGAGCGGCGCGGCCTGCGGCTCTGCTCCTCGGGAGCAGAGGCGCGCGGGCCCGGGGACGGCGGGGGCGCCGCTCGGTGCCCGCCCCGGGCGAGCTGCGGCGGCCGAGAGGAGGAGGAGGATGAGGAAGAGAGTGGGGACGAGGAGGCCGAGGTTGGCGAGTCGAGGCGGGACCCCAGCCCGATCAGCACGGGCGACGAGCAACCAGACGGACGCTCGTACTGCAAAGTCCTAACATTCCAAGGTGGGTAGTCCCATACAATAACCATAATTTGTGATTCAAGTATAGGCCTTCTATCTTGCTAATAAATAATTATGAAGGTTTGCGTGGTGGAAGCACAAAGTGAACAATTTGCGGTGTCACTATGTAAGTCGTCTCATTTTGAGGACTGTGACGCTGAAAAACTCCGGTAACTCAATGCTTCTGGCACACTGTGTACTCTGCCTGTCATCAGGAGTCTGTCGGATTCTAATAGAATGCTGGGTGCTTGGGTCCTTTTTTTCTTTCACAATCCCTTACCCAAACCAACACTAAAAGAAATGATTGGGCAACGCTAAACCATGACTAACCACCATTTTGACCTAACTTACTACTGTCCATAATTATAGGCCCCACATTTATCAACTGGTAACTTAATTTGTCAGAAACAAAGGCCGTTTTCGAAATGAAGGCTTAGGCTCGGGCTTGGGCTTCGGTCATTATTTATCGTACTCGTTATGATATCACAGGCATCTAAAAACAAGCGTTTGGCCCAGTTTCTTGGGGAATACGCTGTACCGTACCTATCAAAACAACAAACTTTCAAATTCGGAAACAAACCACAACCTGGATTGTCAGGTTTTGTCAGACGGAGACGAAGCCTATGCCCGAGCCTAAGCCTTCATTTCGAAAACGGCCAAAGTCTAAATCTTTGCGATGGTTACTCAATCACAATTTCTGAACATTTTCTGATGACGCCAAGTGTTTTGGCCAGCGTTTTGGCCCAGTGTTCTCACACTGTCAGGGTTGAGGGCAATGGATTGAATCGAGCAAGCTTTTCATCAGCGAAGTTGGGCCATGCAAGAACAAGTTTACATTCGCAACAAGATGGCAAAGAGTAAAAACTGGAACTCAACGAAACACGCAAAAACTTTGAGGGTGAATGGTATACAGCAAAACTGTCAAGCGAGTGATAATAAAATGTAAACAAACGTCATTAGGGCCTATGAGTATATGAGTGACTATGTTATCAGGATGGCATCATGCAATTTGTTTATGTTAGAAGCTGTAATTCTGCATTTTATCGCTCACTATTTCAACCTAATTGTACTATTCTTATATCTCTGTCGTGTCTGTCCCCTATCATAATAGTGTCATGTAAAAAAAAAAGGTTTATGTGCGACGTTCAAACTGTACGTCACATCTAGTCTATGATTCCCAAGTCTATCAATTTAGTCGAACCTCTTAATCAAGTCTATTAATCAAGTCTATTAATCAAGTCTATCAATCGCATCTTCTCGACTGATTCAAACACCATCTTACAAACCATCAGAGAGGTGTTTGATCGAGAAAAAAAACCCCTATATAGCAACTTTAGTGTAACAAAAGCGTCTCACTCGCCAAGATCTATACCGATGATATTTTGGGTAATGTAACATTCACATGCAGCTTAGAGTCTGCAAAACACAATGTTGATGCAAACATATGGGGGAAATGGGGGAAAATTGTACGTCGTTAAATTTTGCAACCGAAACTCATGAAAGTCACGAAATGTCGTCTATTCCTACAGAGGAGATTTCGTCTTCGCATGTATGATTTATTTATGATTATAAAGGGACATACAAAAATGTTGCAAACTGCTTACTGACTAAAATTACCAAAATGCAAATCTCCAAATTTAGTGGGCCTGACGTTTCGATCCTAGCAGGACCTTTCTCAAAGGAAGAGAAAGGTCTGCCTTTGAGAAAGATTCTGCTAGGATCGAAACGTCAGGCCCACTAGATTTTGAGATTATTGATAATTATTACAATATGTACCGGTACGTATTGCTCGCTATCGTGTATTTCTTTAAGGACGCATGAAGGCTACAAATTCATAGGTTTGTTCAGCTTGATAAGAAAAATAATGATAATAAAAATGATAATAATAGCAACAAAACCTGTGCCAGGATATGAACCCGACACCTCTGGTTTAAAGTACAAGTGCTCTCATGTAGCCCGATGAAAACATAAGCCAAATATAGTTTTCATGAACAAAGGATTCTCACAAGTAGGCCTGAAAAGACGGGACGGAAACATCATTTCGAATAATCGAAATGATGGAAAATTGATGGATAATTGCTGCAATACTCACTGCCAAAAAGTACACACCATTGTGGATTCGAATAGTAACATCATATATTTGTTGATGTTGGCTAAAAAAAATCGAGTAGGCCTACCGTTAACTGTTCTTTGCCATTTGCAAAACTGTTAAAAAGTTCCCACAATCGGTTGTTCCCTTTTTTAAAATATTAATTGTACATGTTGCACTTCAAATATAGATCAAGGAAAAACTGACTGGGAACATTTTGAACCATTTTGAAAAATGGCAAAGAAAACTTTGACTGGACCGGGACTTGAACTCGAGACTTCTGGTTTTGCATACCAGCACTCCGGTACGGTACGCACAACCGGAGATCTCGGGCTCACGTCCAAGTCCAGTCAAAGTTTTCTTTGCCATTTTAGCCGAAATAAATTATACCTGTTAAATTGTAACTAGGTTTTTAGGGGGGCTTTTGTTTTAATTTTCCGGGGCGGTCTTTTTCTTTTTCTTCTTCTTCTTCTTCTTTTTTTTTTTTGTGGGGGGCAGTATAGTGAGAAGAATTTGCCCAATAACGAGGATATACTTTTCATTTCTCACTACTTACTGTTATTGTTTAGCAGAATAAAGTGATTCAGCTTGCAATTTGATTGAACTATACACGTGCGTCTCCACTGGCAGTTTCACTGACCATCATTCATTGAACTTTGAAGCTTGGTGACACCATGTAGACGAAGAAACCATTCGGAAAAGAACCGATGAGAAATTGTCCTGTCTCTCTTTAGAAAGATGATCCGACCTCACGGTATTTACACCCACCAGTTCGGCAATTAAACCCTTCATCCCGAACAGATAATACCATTTTATGCACAAACGTACAGTTACCACTAACCCCTTGCACAATATAGGCCTACTCATCCGTCGTTCTGAAATTCTCGTTTTCTGGTGGGCGTTCAAATGCATTATAAACGGGGTCCGTGCGGGAAAACTCTCGCTTGAGTCACTTCAAATAAAAAAAAAAAACGTTCCAAGCCGCTTCCCGGCACGAATGACCCACAAGTAAATCTCAGAAGAAGACGTTTCGATCTCAGCAGGACCTCTCTCGAAGACCATCCTCTGAGGAGGATCCCGCGAGGCTGGACCTCATGACCTCTTTTTTTTTTGTTTATTTTCATTTCCATTCCGAGAGATCAGATGAACAAAATCGAATGCTGGGTGGTGGACTATTATTTTGGTGGACACCATTCCTATAGGGCTTGATACTGATAGCTTAGAAAATTGAAGATTGGAAATTAATTGGAAACAATTTCCAAGTATCTATCCCTCAGTTCTTCTCCCTTTGTATTTTTCCCTTTTTTATTTTATTTTTTAGGAGAACATTCTTGTACAGTTTCACTGTGGGGTTCCACTCCCGAAGACAAAGCAACATGGTGTTACTTTTACTCTGCGGGGCCTTACACTAGTGAGGGGCCCTATATACAATAGAATAAAGGAATGCCTTGTCAATGTAAATTACAAGCACAGGCAATAGCATTGGTCTTTTTGCAGACCAGAAGAAAGTTTAAAAAGTTGTTATGCACATTATTTTAAAAAGAACATTGAAAAGAAGGCCTGAAGTTAC
The DNA here is from genome assembly GCA_949987565.1 of Luidia sarsii. Lineage (NCBI taxonomy): Eukaryota > Metazoa > Echinodermata > Asteroidea > Paxillosida > Luidiidae > Luidia > Luidia sarsii. The sequence goes on from OX465112.1 coordinate 7,957,105, forward strand.
AATCCTGGGATTGCATCACTCATGGCGGTTTGGGAGAGGGACACACGAATCGATCATCAGTTACTTTAACTCCCCCCCCAAAAAAAAAAAAAAAAAAAAAAAAAACCCGGTACGAAAACTGCCCTTGCCCGACGGAAAAAATGAAAAGCATTGAAAAGCATTGAAATGAAAAGCCTTGAGTTTTGATCTGAACAGAAACACTCTCAAAGCTAAGGCCTTTAAGAAAGGCCCTGCTAATGTTGATAATAACACATAGGCCTACATACACAACAAGGCGCTTAATACGGCTTTTTCGAAGCGCACCATTGTCTGTCTATACAAATTATTAGCCAGAACCAATATCAGAATTATGAATCAGCACTTTTTAAAATTGTATCACAACGCTAACAAAATAAGGTCAAACGTACAAGGAATAAGATGGTGTGCACATCCCTCGACCGACACTCAACTAAGGTCTAAACGTCTGGGCTTCTAACTTTATATTGGAAGAATTGGAAAAAAAAATGGCAAAGAAAAAACTTTGACCGGACCCGGGACTTTGTGTTTTTGTTGGTCAATGCTTTCTTCGTTCTAAAAGAAAACCAACGGGCAAAGCAGTGAGCATTCAGTGTTTATCACGTCGAGCAGGGCAAAACCTAATTGAAAAAAACTAATGAGCATTTAATGTACTCCGTTTTCATCGCAATGGCGATTATTATGGGCTAATAATTGCCCTCAATTGGTGTCATTCTTGCCCGACGTAGCCTTTGGTTGATCGCTACAGCGTATTAGGCCCTTTACACATTTGGGAGAATACGGTATTTCCTTCCCCGCTTATCCTGCGGCGTCGCCTTTTTTCCCCCCGTCCGCTCGACGTGCACGACGCGCCCCGCGCGGCCCGACGCGGAGGCAGGAACCGCAGACAACGTACGACACGAACGGGCCGGCCGAGACGGTGATGGGCAGGCGGTCGCTGTCAGCTCGGCGCGTCAAAAAGGAGCTTCTTCAAAAAATGATCAACCCATCACCTGGTCGGCTCTAATTAGGGATGACTGCGAACAAAGACACCGCGTGCGCCCCGCAATAATATAACACAACCTGGCGGGAGCGAGAGAGAGAAAGGGAGAGACAGAGAGAGAGAGAAAAAAATGTAAGCACCGGCCCAGACTCGAGCACAATTCAGCTCGGATGATTAGAGTGGATTTCTCCTTTCTTCTCTTGTCGAGTAAGGGGCGGGCCGGGGGGCTGGGGGGTCGGACGTCTGAGACGAGTTTGAAGTAGTGGGAGGCCACCTTCTTTAACCCTGTGTTTAAGGACGTCAACCGAGGAAGGGGTGGGGGTGGGTGGGGTGGTGGGGGTGGGTGGGGTGGGGGTGTAGGGGGGGTGGGTGGGGGGGTTGATGCCGCGAGTCTCACGCTGGTCCGTCTTCTCCTCGTCAAGGGAAGATTTTATTGATTTGGGGACTAATTGGAAGAGAACGGCCTTCTGACGGACGGATTGGACGTTAACATGACTTGGTCATTTAGCTCGGGAGAATGGGGCCGGAGATTGACAGGCGCGGTGGCGGGGGGGTGAACGGGGTAGACGGGAGATACTGAGGATGGAGGGAGGGATGGAGGGAGAGAGGGAGAGGGGGAAAGGGAGAGAGTAGGGGGAAATGTATAATTATAGGCTACAGCGAGAGACAGAAGCAGACAGACAGGCACGGAGGGAAAGAGAGAGAGACAGGACAGAGACAATAGAGAGGGAGGAAGAGAGAGTTGGACAGAGACAGATAAACAGCAGAGATATGGACAGACAGAGGAGGGGAGAGGGGCGGAGAGACAGACAGGCAGGCAGGCATAAACACACAGACAAACAAGGGGAGACAGATAGATACTAGATAGACCATGGCTGTCTACCTCATGGATAGACAGGGAATCAGAGATGAGAAATGTGAGAATTACTGGCTCTTTTCAGAGCCACACACCTTCTCTATATAAGAGATGATGACATGGTGTCACCGCGAACCTCCTACTTGGTATTTCCACCATGCCAACCTTCGAATGCTTATCTGAGAGAGAGGAGAGGGGGGAGAGTGAGAGAGTGAGGGAGAGAGAAGGGAGAGAGGGAGGGAGAGAGAGAGGGGGGGAGAGAGAGGGGAGAGATGGAAAGAGGGAGAGAGTGAGAGAGAGGAGGAAGGGAGAGAAAGAAAGAGCGAGAGAGAGGAGAGTAGGGAGAGAGAGGAGAGAGGGAGATAGAGAGAGGAGAGAGGGAAAGAGGGAGAGAGAGGGGAGAGAGGGACAGTGGGAGAGAGAGGAGGGAGAGAGAGAAAAAAAAGTGAGAGAGAAAAAGAGAGGGGGAGAGAGAGGAGAGAGAAAGTGGGGGAGAGAGGGAGAGCTGATGAGCCGAACAGTACGAAGACACGGCGTGGGGGGGGGGGCAAGCCGAGAGATTTACCGGTGTAGGTTGGGTTGACAGGGGGTGTTAAAACAGATTTTGGACATTTGGAGGGGCAGTGGGTGGCGGGGATCGAGGTGGAGGTGGAGGGGGGGGGAGTAGCGATGACTCTGTCACCCTGTCAGAGTCTGCGGCTTCGGGATTAGCTTTCAGAGGTGACAGGTAGGAAATTGGTCGGAACTGTTAAGCCGCTCCCGATGGACAATGACCAATTACACGGGAAGGTCGCGTGATGGCGAATTGATTGCTTGATGAGGAGGCTCGGGAATAGTGTGGAGGTGAGGGGGGCAGGGGCCAGGTAGTGAGAGTTGAGGGTTGAGGGCGAGGATGGGCCAGCTATATGGAGATGGGGGATAGGAGGGTCAGCGGTTGATGGGGAAGGAGCACTGCAGTGTGTCCGGTCTATGGGAATCATGTTCAGTGAAGACAATGACGATGGTAAAGCAACGACGTCAGCACTGATTGCCTAGCTCTTTATGTGAGAATTCAGCTTAAGTCTAAAGAGATTACCATAATTATTCTTGCTCACCCATAACATCATGTACACACCTTTCCGTTGCATAACTGAGAATTCCGTTCATCTACGATATGTACTAAGTGCTATTGTTTGTACTATCCTCAGCGTGACCTGTAGTGTAAGTGTCATCACTGAAGTAATGCAGTAATGAATCAATGCGATACGGAAATATTGCAAACTGTGCGTGCTGAATTACATGACCAAATGTATGAATATCTAGACAGCTACATTGTCATCGTGATCAACAACTTCATCATGATGAACAACGTACAGTGAACATCCATTATTGGTGCACGGTATATTCTACTCATCTATTTCTGGAAATCGATCTCCCAACGTTTATTTTCCCCACTCTATTTTCCTAACACAGACCCGAACGGGCAGAGTCGCAAGATGGTCTTCCCCAAGGCGCTGGACCTGGACCGCCCCAAGAGGGCGCGCACCAGTTTCACCACCTACCAACTGGACCGACTCGAGGCCGAGTTCAAGAGCAACCAGTACATGGTGGGCAGGGACCGGGCGCAGCTGGCCAGCGACCTCGGCCTCACGGAAACGCAGGTATAATGCAAGAAATTGACGGTCGTCTCTTTGTACGAGAGATAGGATGCCATTAGATGGGGATCAGCCGCTCGAGAGCCTGTTGTCTGTACAGTACCCACATCCGACAACTGCATGTGGTTGGTATTGGCATAATGGTCGGTGTGCAGCACATTGCCTCTCAGGCGTTGGTACCTCTTAAAGTGGGGCTGAAACTCTGCCGATAACTGTTTCGTTTGCACAGTTTATTGTTGTTTATATATACATTTCAAAGTGTACTCACTTTTGTCTCAATGACAAACCCGAAAACTAAAAAAAAAGCGGTTTTATTTGAAGCGATTTTGTCTCGACCCTAGAAACCAAAGGTCACCGCGGTTTGACCGCTGTGTACGTGTATCGAGTCGTGCGCAGACTAGTCTAGTGTCCAGTTCGTACTTGCGTAAACAAAGGGATAAACACAGCACTGTGTTATAAGCTGCACAGCATGCGTTCGTACTCATGTACACATGTACACAACAGACCGTGTTCTCTGTATTCAATGTAACACTGTGTCAGTGCGAGTGTTGAATGATTCGAGCTCAAAACTGAATACGATTTTCGCACTCATAGCTGGACTTGTATTAAGTCCAGCTATTCACTTTGTTTGCAGTCTAGCTGGCGGCTTCCATTGCACTCGCGTGTCAATTGATGCCTCAGCCAAGGGGATTCGGACATGGCGTAACTGTCATGCGCTCTTGTAAAGACAATCCTATGAGGGCGCTCTTTTCACGTTCTTTTCCATCTCCATCCAATAGGTCAAGGTGTGGTTCCAGAACCGGCGCACCAAGCACAAGAGGGAGCAGTGCAGGGAGGCCGAGTTCCAGGAGAAGAACGCCGAGAGCATCGCCGCCTGCAACATCCTGAGGCTGCTGCAGAACAGACAGCTCAAGACGGACGCCCCGATGGCGCCCTCTGCCGATCCCACCAGTCCAATCGTGAGCAGCCTGGTGCCCTGGTAATCGCTGGTGGTCGTCGAGAAAGACTGTACAGAAAATAGAGGCCTTGTATACGTATACTTCGGATGCATTCAGATGCAAGCAGCAACAATTAGTTGTAGAAGTGTTTAGCGAAACACTTACTAAAAGGGTTGAACAGTTAATGGCAATAAATTTTACCATTGTAGAATATGTTTTAAGACCTTATCCATAATGATTTTTTATTGAATTATGTAAGAATTATCTGTATGCCTTGTTATAACATTGGTGTTGAATTAAAATCGCATCAATTCGGTTTTGTTTTTATCCGTCCGAAAAGTTGACACTATATTTTGTAATTATTTCAAGAATAAGCAACCTAAACATCGACATGTCCATGATGTAAAACAGGAATCTAACCCGCACGATGACATGATTTTCTTTGGACATCCCTATTCCTATTTTTCCTATTTATATATATTTATTAAGAGGATTGGTTTTCTTCTTTTAAATGCAGCAATACTGTTGTCTGGATCTGGACGGCTTTGTCATGGGGCATATGGGTTTTTGTAGTAAAATCAATTTTAATGGCAGGTAATTACCTCATTATTGATGATAATGATGTCAATAAAGGTGTCTTTAAAATAACTGAGGTGTTTTTAAAAGCTCAGTTTTTTCATGCCCATCGATCATTTGCAGGCCTATATTGAAGCAGTTTGGAGTCACGAAGAGTGTCCCCAAAATACGCAAAGGAAGGGAAACTGGTCGGCATAAAGGGAGAATAAGATTTTACGGATTTGTCCCAGGATGTCAGGACCCTTTTCCAATACCCTGCTTGGGCTTCGGCTCCGGCTTCGTCTCTGTTATCCAAAAGCTGAAAACACAGATTGGAGTTCTTAATTGTTGCAGTTGAAGCTTTGGATTTTTTTTTTTTTTCAAATTGCGGTGTAAAAACTTCAAAGGTCTCCCGCTTTCATGCCTTGTAGGCCCTACTTGAAAATGGACGGATAAAAGAAAGACAAAGCCGGATCCTGAGCCTAAGCCGGGCTTTGGAAAAGGGCTCAGGGCCCTTTTCCAAAACCCGGCTTAGGCTTCGGCCGCGGCTTCGTCTGTCATCCAAATGCTGAAAACACAGATTGGAGTTCTTTGTTGCAGTTGAAGCTTCGGATTCTTATTCAAAACGCAGTATAACATTCAAAAACGAAGCCAAAGGCGCACTTTAAAATGGATGAAAGAAATGGAGACAAAGCCGGAGCCTGAGCCTAAGCCGGGTTTTGGAAAAGGGCCCTAGTATAACTAGGCTGGTTCCCGTCCCCTACCTGGTCTCCAGATGTCTCACGTCCTTCCACATTTCTACAGAGGACGTGAGACGTCTGGAGACAAGGTAGGGGACGGGAACCAGCCTATGGTATAACGTACTAGCGCTCTGCCACCTATTGGGGGCGCTAGTCAGAAACAAATTGTTACCATTGACTGACGCATGTTGACTCCCCAGGGCTAGGGGCAAACACCTGTTCTCATCGTGCGATTCCAAACAACAATGTGCAAACTAATAACGCGTACACCCTTACCCGTTTTGCAATGAGCAGTTCTTTGAAGCCAATTTCGATCATTGTATTATTAGTGTAATGTTAGGTGCTGGGCTTTGGTGCTTCAAACCATGTTCAAACTACATACGTGGAAATGTGATTTGATTCGGGTCCTATTTGGCTGTGGAACTGAAGCAGAGGGATACGTCACAAAAACGAACAGATAATCTAAAGCCAAAAAAGGCACAAACTGATTCCAGTATCGCTTTTTACAAAAAAATAAATAAATAAATAAATGAATGAATAAAAAAATTGCACCAAAAAATAATAGCGCGTGAATTAGCTTGTGTTTTAGCGCTGTCTTTCTGAAGTTAAGAAGTTTGCACACGCGCGATTGTGACATTATTATTATGCATAGCCTATAGGCCATAGCTCTAATAAAAAAAACCTGTTTCCCTCCCTCTATAATATCACGTGTTCTACAGTTATCAAAGTTATGATTAGTACGGCCGCATGAGGGCGGTCTAACATCAACAATGGTGGACGGCCTAAAGCACATGTGCGTTTTCATATGCGTCAGATTTCGAGAAGAAAAATCTTCATTTTTTTCCGAAATGGTTGCCGCGAAGCCTCAGTTGTGAGACTCAACAAAAACGGTAAGTTTTATAGATATCACTTATCAGTCATGATATAAAAAAAAAAATTCAATAATTATAGCCTGTAGGAGAATAGAAAGGGGAATTTTCGGACTACACTTGATCTTGGCACCTTGTTTACAAACATTGACAAAAATTGGTTGGACGAAATGAGTGCCTGACGGTATGGTGTAAGCGTATGGGTTGGTATTGTGAGTCCTGCTCTAGTTTCTCAAGTCTTCTTGGATATGGTTTATCGCGGATGTCTGCCATGAAAATAAATTTGGGTTGTTTTCTTAGGTAGCACTGTATCAACGTGGCAAGAGTAAAGCCATGCTAGGCAGCAATTTTTTTCCATACCACATAATCGCTATGGGCCCATATGTTTGTGCACAAACAATTTACTGGGCGGGGGCGAGGGGGAGGGGAGGGGGCTATTAACAGTTGAAGTTAAAGCTAGGGATAGGCTTTCTGCACAGCCAATAAGGCTTTCTGCACAGCGAATACAACGTATACATGAACAATCTGTGTGACCTGAGACTCGATTCTTCATATCGGTACTTTGTACCCCCAGAACTGTGGGGTTCTACGTCATCCGCTGCTCTCCCGACCGGAACCCCACAGAAGTGCTGTGGCATAGGGATCAGCAGATTCAGCATAACTCATAAAATACTGCTTCATTTGGCCCAAGATTTCTAGCAATTTGTGGTTTACATACCACGCACCTGTGTGCAACTGTCCATGTGGCGAAAATGTGTCGATTTCCCCCCCCCAAAAAAAAAAAAATGGGCGAAAACCTCCCGGTTCGGTTGCAACATTCAAACGGCAAAACGGCAGCTTCGTAACTGGCAGTCTGGTCCCTGTAGTACGGTATAGCGCCTTGCTGCGAAGACGTACAGGGGACCAGACTGCCAGTTGCGGCGCTGCCGTTTGGATCTTGCGACCGAACCGGGAGGTTTTCGCCCATTTTGGGGGGGAAATCGACACATTTTCGCCACATGGACAGTTGCACACAGGTGCGTGGTATGTAAACCACATTTGCTAGAAATCTTGGGCCAAATGAAGCAGTATTTTATGAGTTATGCTGAACCTGCTGATCCCTATGCCACAGCACTTGTGAACGTTACACAGAAGCCTATGGGAAAAAAGCATAGTTATCTGTGGGGTTCCGGTCGGGAGAGCAGCGGACGACGTAGAACCGCACAGTTCTGGGGGTAGGTACTTTGTTCGTGCACAAACGTATGGGCCCATAGCAAATAATGTGGTACAGAAAGAAATATCGCTGCCAGGCAGTGTGCATGACCCCCGGGCCCCGACCCTCCGGTGTTTTCTTTAGATCAACGACTACTACCCGAGGCGTGCTGGCTAACCTACACTCCTACAGCGTAGCCCAATTTTGAAGAAGCGAGCGTGAGGGGTGCTGTGCGGGTCACTGCTGCTCGTAAACCAGTACTCAGTACTCAGTACTCAGCACGCTTCAGGTCACAGTAGTCAATATAAAGAAATTGGAGTCCACGGATGCCTGCCATCGGGGTCACGTCGATAGGCGATGACGTTTGAAGTAACCACAGCTTATGTAGCCAAGCTTACCGGAAATAACCTGTAGGGCCATAGCAAGTCAAAGCACAATGGTCTTGTGCATACAGTTTCTCAACTTTTCGAAAGAAGATGGATCCGTATCATTTAGTCTTCAAATACTTCAACCTACATACCGGTAGCTAAATTGATCCCTAACTTTCCCAAATCCTACAGAATCCTAGTATTGTCCTAGTGTTGGAATGTGTAGGATTTAGGCCATGTGTTAGTTGATGCATTGTAGTAATTTGCAGGATTGATCTATGGTGGCATGTGGAGTTTTTGTCACTGTAGGAAAATGCAGCATACAGGTTACAAGGCCCAATGTGATGGAGGATGATTCTGTAGGATTGGACAATATCCTGTCCCTCTGAATTTGACCACAAACATCTCCTTTGCCATTGGCAATTCGGGGCTACCCATGATGCGATGTGACCACCATCTGCAATGTGCCCCTCATATCACTTGAAGAACCTCAAGAAGTAAGATTAAACTTTTACACTTTAAAGACTTTGAACTTAGACAGTGTTGCTGCCTGTCTTTCTGTCCCTCTCATGTGTCTCCCACTCTTACCTGTCCGTCTGTCCCTCTCTCCTCTCACTCTAGTCCTGTTGTTGCCTGTCTCTCTGTCCCTCTCATGTGTCTCCCACTCTTACCTGTCTGTTTGTCCCTCACACCTCTTGCTCTTGTCCTTTTGTTGCCTGTCTCTCTGTCTCTCTCATTTGTCTCCCACTCTTGCATGTCTGTCTGTCTGTCTCTCATCTTTCTCTTGTTCTGTCATTGCCTGTCTCTCTGTCTCTCTCATATGTCTCCCACTCTTACCTGTCTATCTGTCCCTCTCTCCTCTTGCTCTTGTTCTGTCACCGCCTGTCTCTCTGTCCTTCTCATGTGTCTTCCACTTTTACCTGTCTGTCTGAATCTCTCCTCTTGCTCTTGTCCTTTCACCACCTATCTCTCTGTCTCTCTCATGTGTCTCCCACTCTTACCTGTCTGTCTGTCCCTCTCTCCTCATGCTCTCCATCTGCTGTCTGTCATTCTGTCCCTCTCCTCCGGCTCCCACTCTTACCTGTTTGTCTGTTCCTCTCTCCTCATGCTTCCGTTCTTACGGTGATTGCTTTTACATGTATCGCATTCTTTGAAAGCTGAGTGTTGTAGAGACAATCATCAGGACAGGGAAATTATGGATGGGGTGTCAAGCGCTTAGCTTTGGCACTGGCTTTGCCAGACTGTTGATTGGTTAGGATCGGAGAACTTTATTCCTACGATCCACTGATGAACACCTGCTAAATCAGGTGTCTTCTAGCACCTGTGACACCGGTCTTGATCGGCCACTTGGACATATCTCACACATCAAGGTTTTAGAACACTCCGGTTCTCGAGCAGTTGACTTTCTGCCCAGAAGTCACTCGTCCAACCCGCCTCATATCCCCAACTCTCATTCTAGAGTTCTTATCACACAATAGACACAACTAAAGGAACAACGCACTTCAATAACCATGGCTTACAGAGACAATACATTTATTTAACATGACGCATTGCATTTTCTCAGTGATATGTAGCAACCAAATCGTGATTTTAAGTGCTGCGAAAACTCGTTGGAATAGCCCTATAGGCAAATTTGATTGCATAATAAAAATTCAAGGCTTTTTCTATGAAAATCACAATGGCAATGTGCTACTCCCACTGCGCATACTGAAAAAAGCAATGGACAGATGGGACAGATTTATACTATAGCCACAGAACTTCGGTATATACTTATGTTTTACAGTAATTGTACAATTATTGCATTTGTTAGTGTGGGGTGGATTCTTAGGTCAATTATATTCATTGTTCATTAAGCCATATCTGTTAGAGGTCAACCACTGACACACTTTGTCCCCTGGGTGGGGAATATACTGCGGCACTCCCCCCCCCCCCCATCAGATTTTGCTTTGTAATTTATATTGAACTGAATTGTTATTGAACTGAATTTTGTCTTAAGAAAGGGAACAGCACAATATTTCAAACGTAAGGAATAATGGTACTGTGAAATGTCAAAGTCTGTGTAATGTTTATTCATCCAGCATTATATCTGCCGACAACAATTGTCACAAATATGAGTTGAAATGACTAGAAAGTCATGGAAGCAGGCAGATTTCCAACCGTTCAGCAAACATCCACGAACCTACCAGCCAGTCAACCTACCAGCCAGTCAACCTACCAGCCAGTCAACCTACCAGCCAGTCAACCTACCAGCCAGTCAACCTACCAGCCAGTCAACCTACCAGCCAGTCAACCTACCAGCCAGTCAACCTACCAGCCAGTCAGCCTACCAGCCAGTCAACCTACCAGCCAGTCAACCTACCAGCCAGTCAACCTACCAGCCAGTCAACCTACCAGCCAGTCAGCCTACCAGCCAGACAACCTACCAGCCAGTCAACCTACCAGCCAGTCAACCTACCAGCCAGTCAACCTACCAGCCAGTCAACCTACCAGCCAGTCAACCTACCAGCCAGTCAACCTACCAGCCAGTCAACCTACCAGCCAGTCAGCCTACCAGCCAGTCAGCCTACCAGCCAGTCAACCTACCAGCCAGTCAACCTACCAGCCAGTCAACCTACCAGCCAGTCAACCTACCAGCCAGTCAGCCTACCAGCCAGTCAACCTACCAGCCAGTCAACCTACCAGCCAGTCAACCTACCAGCCAGTCAACCTACCAGCCAGTCAACCTACCAGCCAGTCAACCTACCAGCCAGTCAACCTACCAGCCAGTCAACCTACCAGCCAGTCAGCCTACCAGCCAGTCAACCTACCAGCCAGTCAACCTACCAGCCAGTCAACCTACCAGCCAGTCAACCTACCAGCCAGTCAGCCTACCAGCCAGTCAGCCTACCAGCCAGTCAAACTACCAGCCAGTCAACCTACCAGCCAGTCAGCCTACCAGCCAGTCAACCTACCAGCCAGTCAGCCTACCAGCCAGTCAACCTACCAGCCAGTCAACCTACCAGCCAGTCAACCTACCAGCCAGTCAGCCTACCAGCCAGTCAACCTACCAGCCAGTCAGCCTACCAGCCAGTCAACCTACCAGCCAGTCAACCTACCAGCCAGTCAACCTACCAGCCAGTCAGCCTACCAGCCAGTCAACCTACCAGCCAGTCAGCCTACCAGCCAGTCAGCCTACCAGCCAGTCAACCTACCAGCCAGTCAACCTACCAGCCAGTCAACCTACCAGCCAGTCAACCTACCAGCCAGTCAACCTACCAGCCAGTCAACCTACCAGCCAGTCAACCTACCAGCCAGTCAACCTACCAGCCAGTCAGCCTACCAGCCAGTCAACCTACCAGCCAGTCAGCCTACCAGCCAGTCAACCTACCAGCCAGTCAGCCTACCAGCCAGTCAACCTACCAGCCAGTCAACCTACCAGCCAGTCAACCTACCAGCCAGTCAACCTACCAGCCAGTCAGCCTACCAGCCAGTCAACCTACCAGCCAGTCAGCCTACCAGCCAGTCAGCCTACCAGCCAGTCAACCTACCAGCCAGTCAACCTACCAGCCAGTCAGCCTACAAGCCAGTCAGCCTACCAGCCAGTCAACCTACCAGCCAGTCAACCTACCAGCCAGTCAGCCTACCAGCCAGTCAACCTACGACAACGTAGTCAACCTAAGACAAAGATACCCTCTCTAGTTTCTTTGGTAAAGATAATCGCAGTGGCTGTGTTTACGGCAGTCGTCCATGATCATCCATGTGGTTCCCTGACGTACTTAACAATATTTGTCAGGATGTTTAGCTCTTGCAACCAGACTATCAGTATCAACGAATAGTCTGGTTCAACCACCCTGCAAATGCAATGCTGACAAATACTTTAATGTGAGGAAACTACACGGACGACTGCCGCAATAGCCACTGCGAAAGTTAAAAGTTCCCCTAAAAATTCATGATTTAGTGGCGTGTATGTGCGTGTCAACCAGACGCCTGTCCCACTTCACTATTCGTACACGCGCTGCAAAATCATGATTTTTGGGAAAACTGTAGTGTTACTGTTAGTGTTGTACTGTAACTGTAAGTCCAATTTTTTGGCAAGTCGTTGTCCTAGACCATGGATATTGTCTACATTACAATTGGTTGTCTAATTTGGGTTTAGGGTTTGGGGATGAGGGTGAGGATGAGGGTTACGGTTACCGCAACCACAACCAGCTTCCTCCATGATTAACTGCACTTAGTAGTACTAGTAAGTAGTAGTACTAGTAGTAGTACATAGCACTAGTGTAACCCTTGCATTCTTGCAACCCTTGAGGTTCATTGCAAGCTCAGACTAACTTTGGGAGCTGAAGGGCAGGAAAAGAAGACTGCTCTGCTCGTCTCTAAGTCTCATCAAGACGATAGCTTTTCTACCAACATCAAGCCAGGGGGACAGGGATGGTTTCAGACATTTGGTCTCTTGGGAGCCGGTTTGACAATTTGGGAAACTCTAGTCTGTGTGAAGGGTGATCCAAGAAAACTCAGTGAAGGGTGACCAGAGAAAATGCACTAGGAAATTTGGGGCTTACAGTTACACAGTAGTTAGTAATACCATGGAGGTACTCACGAGCTCTTGCTGATGAGTGAACTTAATTGATATGGCCCAGATCCTCGATACCCTCTGATACTGCCAGTCTGAGCCCTGTCATTTCTTTATGTTGTTCATGTCACTACAAGTTTTATAGTCTGACTAGTTTGAAATCATAAAAGAGCCATGGTTTATCTTTATGAGCGTCACTCATCAGAATATTGATGGAGATCTTGTACAATCAACCTTTGAAACATTAGAAAAGCATCAGGAGTATTGATGACAAACATCGGCATGTTTGAAGAAAAAAAACACCATGATTTTAATCAACCAACCAGGCTGCATACTACATGTAAATCATACATGTTGGCTCCAGTATATACTGTACACATGTGTATGTAACACTTGGCCAGTACATGACTCATGTCTCGGCATAATTTTTTTTTTTTTTAAATCCATTGTCCTACCTACCTACCCTATTTTCAGATGCCATGTAATACAGGTAGGAAGCACAACTTTTTGGGGGGCTTTTATGTGTTAAAATGTGGCCCTGAGTCTTGTACAGCCTGTTTTTGGAACTCTTCATTTTAGCCTGGACCTGTACTAACTGGTTGTTTTTCTTCTTTGCCTTGCGTTTCTCTGCATGTGTAGGTTATTGTTGGGCCAACTCCCAGTATCTGTCGCCCAACAACTCAGGACCGTGAATCGTCTCGTTGTCCATTCGCCCGTAGTCAACCGGATGTTGTCAACCATGTCAGCCGACACTGTCCGCATTTCCAATGAGTGCAAGGCCCCCAAGTCGGAGTTTCTCAGACAAGAGGTGCCGTAGTGTTGCAGCAATCTGTGTCTAATCCCCTGTATTCATTCCCTACAGGTTGTGTCCAGTTTGATTTGTCAGCCTTGACTGGCAATATTGACCATCAATAGGAATGAAGACTCATACTTTGCTTCAGACTAGTCACCTCCTCCCAGTTGTATTTGTCAGCCTTGGCTCATTTTGCTGGGAGTCTACTGTCAATAGGAATGAAGGCTTGTGCCTTGCTTTAGACTTGTCACCCCTCCCAGTTGTATTTGTCAGCCTTGACTGGCAGTCTACCATCAATAGGAATGAAGACTCATGCCTTGCTTCAGACTAGTCACCCCTCCCAGTTGTATTTGTCAGCCTTGGCTCATTTTGCTGGCAGTCTACTGTCAATAGGAATGAAGGCTTGTGCCTTGTTTTAGACTTGTCACCCCTCCCAGTTACATTTGTCAGTCTTGGCTGGCAGTCTACCACCAATAGGGATGGAGGCTTGTGCCTTGCTTTAGACTAGTCACCCCTCCCAGTTCTATTTGTCAGCCTTGGTTGGCAGTCTGCCATCAATAGAAAAGGAGGCTTATTCCTTGCTTCAGACTAGTCACCCCCTCCCAGTTCTATTTGTCAGCCTTGGTTTGCAGTCTACCACCAATAGGGTTGGAGGCTCATGCCTTGCTTCAGACTAGTCACCCTTTCCCAGTTCTATTTGTCAGCCCTGGCTGGAAGTCTACCACCAATAGGGTTGGAGGCTCATGCCTTGGTTCAGACTAGTCACCCTTTCCTAGTTCTATTTGTCAGCCTTGGCTGGAAGTCTACCACCAATAGGGTTGGAGGCTCATGCCTTGCTGGGCTTTGTGCTTGTTTGGCCTCCTGGCAGACTCTGCAGTGGCTGTCAATGGAGAGGATATTCTACTGGGACCCTGAGCTAGCGGCCGTGTGTCTGTTTCTCTTGGTTTTTTTTAGAAAGCCATAAGCACAGTGGAATGTACTTGTACTGTCATTTTGGCTAAAAGTTCCCGAATCAATTTGCAAGGATGCGCATCTATTTCACATTCCGCGGGTATTCTTCAGTCAATCTGTGTAGGCCTATTATGCGCACATGCAATTTCTAAATAGCCTTATATCGCGTGATCAGTGCTGACGTCATCATGGCGTCATTGCAGTACATATAGACATATGTGCTTCTTTTCATAATGTTCGACATCTGGGAAGAAAATTAACTTAAACTTTGATCGACATTGACAATTACATAACAATCGTATAACTTAAGGTGATATACAAAAATGTTGCAAACTGCTTACTGACTAAAAATACCAAAATGTAAATCTTAAAATTTAGTGGGCCTGACGTTTCGATCCTAGCAGGACCTTTGAGAAAGGTCCTGCTAGGATCGAAACGTCAGGCCCACTAAATTTTAAGAATCGTATAACTTCATTGAAAATAGAAAGATGGCATCATCGTGACGTCGTCTCATTTGTTTATCGTTGCAGGCACATGTCTGACGTTTGCTGCCAATTAAAGGTTGTTTAGTAGGTGTAATAAATTTGCTGTAGTTTGATTAAGTTCTGATGTTTTTGATGCCCGAAGTACCGCATTGTGTAAGGGGAAAAAAGAGATGAAATCAGAACAAAAATAAGGCCTTTCCTGCTACTCAGTAATGACGGAAAAGCCAAAAATATGCTCTGAAAACCTGTGCTCAAACCAGTCAGAGCTCCCCTCCGTTAAGGTGCTGAGATTCATCTTAGCCAAATAATCACTACATAATCATTTCATGTTACCTTGAGTGCAAATTCGTATTTGATACTGTGTGCTTGCAAGAACTGGCTTTCTTTCTCCAACTCGATTTTGATATAACACCACTAAAATTCATTATGCACACTGTGCAGTGTTCGAATCTAGGAGACAAGTATTCCCCCTATTATTATGTTGTACACTTGCGCTGAAATTATGATGTCTTGGGACATTGTTAATCCCTTCACATATTAAAATTTAGTGGGAGTGACGTTTCGATCCTAGCAGGACCTAGGATTGAAACGCCAGGTCCTGCTAGGATTGAAACGTCAGGCCCACTAAATTTAAAGATTTGCATTTTGGTAATTTTAGTCAGTAAGCAGTTTGCAACATTTTTGTATATCCCTTCACATATTGATAAGAACAACGTCTTGCCCTAAGTATCTTTAGTCTTTAGTAAATACCGACGAATTTCTCTGCTAACCTGGGTTGCTTCTTTTTCTGCTAACGCGTTGTGGGCTGTGTGGAAGACAATGGCGATAGTTGGTCGAACACGACGCCCCCTTCCCGTATAGCATGGGCGGGATCTGACCTTACAAGAAATCCTTACGAAGCTGACAACACGCGTGCCAATGATGTCCTCGTCTTAAAGTTATGAACCATCGGTGATTGATTTCCTTCCAAACAGCTCTTTGCTAGAGCAACATCCATTCCCGGGGTAAAGAAAGAAGTAAACTAGTTGACTTTTTGGAAAGGTCGCCATGTAAAGGCTGGGAAGAGCACTGCTACCTTAATCCAGAGGTGTCCGATTGAAATCACGGACCAGTCAAGTTTTCTTTGACATTTTTCCCGAAATAAATTCCAAACAAATATTTCACTTGAGTAAGCCTTACTGCAAAGGAATCGGTTGACTGCAATAATTTTTCTTGTATTTTATTTCACAGGATGTGACAGTAGAAACATGGTCAGATGCAACCTTGTCAAGCGATGGACCCTACGATCACGCAAATCCTGCGGGGCTGGTATCCTGGGACCTTCACGTGGTGGCCCCAGGCTGTTTTGACTAACCTTGCCAGGATGTTGTTGGCTGCTGAATCATCTTTATCCTTGCACCAACTAATTGAAGACCCCAATTGAAAATTTGGTCAGATTACGAACTCTTTACAAAACTGTTTTGACTGAAATCAAGTCAAACATGCGCATGAAACGTTTTTGTGAATGTTTACTTGCTTTCTATTAAAACAAGAACTCAAAAAAAATATAAATTGTCCAATTATCCCAAGTTTTAATAAGAAATAGTAATACCGATGAAATTAATATCTTATTTGGTTTAAATTGATATCTGTTTTGTTCCCTTTATTACTTGAAGTCTCTGTGAATACTTCATGCATCTCGGCAGCATTTCTGTGTGCTCTGAACGCATACAGACAGACTCAGTGTGACTCACCATGGACAGCTAGCTATGTCTCCCACCATGGACAGCCTATGTCTCCCACCATGGACAGCCTCTGCGTCTCTCACAATGGACAGCCTCTTTGTCTCTCACCATGGACAGCCTCTGCGTCTCTCACCATGAACAGCCTCTGCGTCTCTCACCATGGACAGCCTCTGCGTCTCTCACCATGGACAGCCTCTGCGTCTCTCACCATGGACAGCCTATGTCTCTCAGCATGGACAGCCTCTGCGTCTCTCACCATGGACAGCCTCTGCGTCTCTCACCATGAACAGCCTCTGCGTCTCTCACCATGGACAGCCTCTGCGTCTCTCACCATGGACAGCCTCTGCGTCTCTCACCATGGACAGCCTATGTCTCTCAGCATGGACAGCCTCTGCGTCTCTCACCATGGACAGCCTATGTCTCTCAGCATGGACAGCCTCTGCGTCTCTCACCATGGACAGCCTATGTCTCTCAGCAGAGACAGCCTCTGTCTCTCACCATGGACAGCCTCTGTATCTCTCACCATGGACAACCGCTGTATCTCACCGTGGACAAGCTCTGTGTCACCATGGACAGCTTCTATCTCTCACCATGGAAAACTTCTGTATCTCACCGTGGACAAGCTGTCTTACCATGACACGCTCTGTCTCTCACCATGGACAAGCTTTGTGTCTCACCATGGACAGCCTCTGTGTCTCTCACCATGGACAGCCTCTATCTCTCACCATGGACAAGCTCTGTATCTCACCGTGGACAGCCACTGTATGTGTCTCTCACCACGGGACAGCCTGTGTCTCTCATCATGGACAGCCTCTGTATCTCACCGTGGAAAGCCTGTGTCACACCATGGACAGCCTCTGTATCACACCATGGACAGCGTCTGTGTCAACGTGGACAGCCAGTGTCCCAGGCCATGACCATGGGACAGCCGCTGCGTCTCTTCAGACAGGGAGGCCCTGGTGCTGGCCTTGCATCACAGACGCCTCCCCTGTCTCACCACTCACCCTCGATAGCTTGTCCCAGGCACCGCGGAGAACATTGCTTCGCCACGGACACCATGGACATCCTCTTTTATCTACCCATGGACAGCCTTTCCTTTGTCATACAAAAGAACTGACCTATGTGCGCCTATATTGCCATAACAATCAGTGATCTCCGATCTTGCCCTAAAATGTGGATATGTTGTCATCGTTATTTCATATATTATTTCAAATGTGTTTTAATGAAGGTCCTGTTTTGATCGAATCGTGAGAGCCTGTCCATGAATGAAATTGGCATATCTTTGGTCAGTACATCAAGTCAGCCGTTTGAAAATGATTTAAGGATGATGTCGAAACGAAATCTGTCAAGGTTGATTGTAAATACAGAATATGAAGACAGAAAAGGCACTGGTTCAGTAATAATTGTTTATGTTTGACTGATTCAACTATGCTGTATTCTTGTTTTTTGTTAATTTGAATGACATTTTGTAGATGGTCAGTGGACTGGATGATAAGCATGAATTAAGAATGTTTCTCTGTACAGCACATTTGACTTGTTTCCTGTGTCGTTCATTTTCTTGCGTCGTTTTGACTTTCCAGACCGTTAATGAACTAAGATTTGTTTCGAACAATGAACATTTGTAGTTTATCAGACATACAGATACAAAAATCCCCCAATGTTCTCCTTGCCCTAACACCTCAGGAAAACACATTGCTCATGTTTGTTTATAATTGCACCAAAACATGTCCCTGAAGAATTTAAATAGAGTTCTTGGCCTTGGGTGGATAGCTTTTAGTGTCTACACAACATTTAAAGTTAAAAAAGAAAACCCTATTTTTCTTGAAAAAAACCCCAAAATTAGAGCGTTCTGCGAATTGCACCAAAACATGTCCCTGAAGTTTGTAATAGAGTTCTTGGCCTTGGGTTGATAGGTTTTAGTGTCTACACAACATTTAAAGTTAAAAAAGAAAACCCTATTTTTCTTGAAAAAACCCCTGAAATTAGAGACATCTGCGAATTACTGCGAATTACTGCGAATTACTGCGAATTACTGCGAATTACTGCGAATTACTGCGAATTACTGCGAATTACTGCGAATTACTGCGAATTACTGCGAATTACTGCGAATTACTGCGAATTACTGCGAATTACTGCGAATTACTGCGAATTACTGCGAATTACTGCGAATTACTGCGAATTACTGCGAATTACTGCGAATTACTGCGAATTACTGCGAATTACTGCGAATTACTGCGAATTACTGCGAATTACTGCGAATTACTGCGAATTACTGCGAATTACTGCGAATTACTGCGAATTACTGCGAATTACTGCGAATTACTGCGAATTACTGCGAATTACTGCGAATTACTGCGAATTACTGCGAATTACTGCGAATTACTGCGAATTACTGCGAATTACTGCGAATTACTGCGAATTACTGCGAATTACTGCGAATTACTGCGAATTACTGCGAATTACTGCGAATTACTGCGAATTACTGCGAATTACTGCGAATTACTGCGAATTACTGCGAATTACTGCGAATTACTGCGAATTACTGCGAATTACTGCGAATTACTGCGAATTACTGCGAATTACTGCGAATTACTGCGAATTACTGCGAATTACTGCGAATTACTGCGAATTACTGCGAATTACTGCGAATTACTGCGAATTACTGCGAATTACTGCGAATTACTGCGAATTACTGCGAATTACTGCGAATTACTGCGAATTACTGCGAATTACTGCGAATTACTGCGAATTACTGCGAATTACTGCGAATTACTGCGAATTACTGCGAATTACTGCGAATAATAAAATGACTTGCATCCACCGGGGATCGAACCCTCGGCCTTGGGGTTCCCAGTCAAGACGCTGAACCATTACCGTCATGAGTCACGCCCACCCACCCCCTAAATTTCCTATATATTTAAACCTTCGGTTACCCTAATTCAATAAAAAAACGAGAACCAGTTACACCTCCTGGGGATCGAACCTGGAACCTTGAGGTTACAGACCCTGGGACATGCCGTTAGGCCACGTACACCAGTTGTTTTTTTTCTTCAAATTTTAGATACTTATAGCTTTAGTTTTTACTTAGTAATTTAAAGAAGAAAAATTACTCACATCTCCAGGGATCGAACCTGGAACCTTGAGGTTACAGACCCTGGGACATGCCGTTAGGCCACGTACACCAGTTGATTTTTTTCTTCAAATTTGAGATACTTATAGGTTGGGTTTTTACTTAGTAATTTGAAGAAGAAAATCTACTCTGACATCTCCAGGGATCGAACCAGGGACTTTGAGGTTACAGACCCTGGGACATGTCGTTAGGCCACGTACACCAGTTGAATTTATTTCAAATTTTAGATACTTATAGGTTCGGTTTTTACTTAGTAATTTGAAGAAGAAAAAGTACTCTGACATCTCCAGGGCTCGAACCTGGAACCTTGAGGTTACAGACCCTGGGACATGCCGTTAGGCCACGTACACCAGTTGATTTTTTTCTTCAAATTTGAGATACTTATAGGTTGGGTTTTTACTTAGTAATTTGAAGAAGAAAATCTACTCTGACATCTCCAGGGATCGAACCTGGGACTTTGAGGTTACAGACCCTGGGACATGTCGTTAGGCCACGTACACCAGTTGATTTTTTTCTTCAAATTTTAGATACTTATAGCTTGGGTTTTTACTTAGTGATTTAAAGAAGAAAAATTACTCTCACATCTCCAGGGATCGAACTTGGACCCTTGAGGTTACAGACCCTGGGACATGCTGTTAGGCCACGTACACCAGCTGAATTTATTTCAATTTTTTAGATACTTATAGGTTGGGTTTTTATTTAGTAATTTGAAGAAGAAAAAGTACTCTGACATCTCCAGGGATCGAACCTGCAACCTTGAGGTTACAGACCCTGGGACATGCCGTTATGCCACGTACACCAGTTTATTTTGAATCCAGTTGTACTCCTTCTCTGAAACGATTTGTCGTCTTAATTCCATGGAAATGCCAAGTAGGAGGTTTGCGGTGGCACCATCTATGTCATCTTTTCAGAGAAGGGGTATAGTATGGCTCTTAACCACTGGACCACCGAGCTGGTCGAGGTCGTGAACTCTCCTGGATTTTGAGACCATGTGGTTGAATAGTCTGAAGACGTTTCATCCACATTTTCTCACGGCTAAGCCGGACAGCATCACTACGGTGACCAAGGGATTCTATGCCCAGTACACTCATATCTGATATTGAATGATCAGGGAGATTGAAGTGATACCCAACAGGGGTGTCCATTTTGCCGGTTTTGATTGTAGACCTATTGCCATAGATACGTTTTTGAGGGGTTTTTTGGTCTCGCCAACATACTGAACATTACAAACTCTACAAGACATGAGGTATATGATGCTTGACTTAGTGCAAGTGATAGAGCCATAGGTCGTGTGGGTAGTTCCAAAAGAATGTCCATTGACATGTGTCTTGCCAACAATGCATTTCGAGGTACACTTAAATGTACCAAATTTGGGTGGAGGTGATCGATGAAGTGTCCAAAGGGGGAACCTCTGCTCGGACAATTTAGTCACGCAGGTTACGTACGTAGAGGGGCGCCCCCTTTCTATCAACCCACCAGACCCACCAATCACCAAACCCACCACCCCACCATCCTACCGAGCCACTATATAACCCACCAACCCCACCAACCCCACAATCCTATCTACACATCAACCATCAATCCATCAACCCACCAATCCATCAATCCACCAACTCAACCAACCCATCAACCTACCAACCCATCAACCCACTAACCCATCACCCATCATCCCACCATCCCACCAACCCACCAACCCATCACCCACCAAGCCCACCTACCCCATCAACCACCAAGTCCACCTGCGAATCAACCCACCAACCAACCAACCCACCTACCCACCAACCCCACCAACCTATCACCCACCAATGCCACCAACTCCACCAATCCCATCAACCAACTAACCCATCAACCCACTAACCGGCAGACTAACCCACCAACCCATCAACCAACTACTAACCTGGCATGGCCACCAACCCCGAAACCTGCCTGTCCCACCTGCCTGCATGTCTGCCACGCCAGCCTAATGAAAAAAAACCATACCCTTTGGTTTCTCCTTGGCCTAGACCCTTGCAATTCCAACCCATGTCAGAACGGAGGGACATGCAGTTCGAATGGCCTCAACTTCATCTGCCTTTGCATACCAGGCGTCACAGGAAACAGCTGTGAACTGAATGGTAAGTGAACAACTTAAAACGAATGACTTCCTTGAGGTTTTCCTAGCCGACTTCAATTTATTTGTATTTTGTGTGTGTTTTAATCCTAGTTTCAATCCTATTTTCAAGCCTGCTTGCAAGCATGTTTGTCTGCTGGCCAGCCCCGTCTGCATGCCCGCCTGCCCCACCTACCTGTTTGCCTACCTGGCTGCCCTGCCACCAACCCATCAACCCACCAACCCACCAACCCATCAACCCACCAACCCACTACCCCACTACCCCACCAACCCATCAATTCATCAACCCTACCAACCCATCAACCCACCAACCCATCAACCCACTAGCTCACCAACCCATCAATCCATCAACCCACCACAAACGGCTCAACAACCCCACCAACCAACAAAACCCACCAACCCCACCAACCCATCAAACCCACCAACCCATCAACCCACCAACCCACTAACCCATCAACCCACTCACCAACCCATCAATCAACTATAACCAGTCAACCTACCAACCACCAACCCACCAAACCCACCAACCCTACCAACCCATCAACCCATCAAACCCACCAAACCCACCAACCCTACCAACCCACCAACCCATCAACCCACCAACCCACTAACCCATCAACCCACTCACCAACCCATCAATCCACTATAACCAGTCAACCTACCAACCACCAACCCACCAAACCCACCAACCCTACCAACCCATCAACCCATCAAACCCACCAAACCCACCAACCCTGCCAACCCATCAACCCACTCACCAACCCATCAATCCACTATAACCAGTCAACCCACAAACCACCAACCACAAACGGCTCACCAACCCCACCAACCAACAAAACCCACCAACCCCACCAACCCATCAACCCACCAACCCATCATCCCATCAACCCCCAACCCACCAACCACCAACCCATCAACCCCACCAACCCATCAACCCACCAACCGGCCAACCCATCCACCCAACAACCTACCAACCCATTAACTCACTAACCCACCAACCTACCAACCATCAACCCATCAACCTACCAACTCACTAACCCATCAACCCATCAACCCACCAACCCATCAACCCCACCAACCCCAACAACCCATCAACCAATAACCCACCAACCCGCTATCCAACCGTCAACTCAACCCATCAATCCTTCAACCAGCTAACCCACCAATACACTATCCCATCGTCAACTCACTAACCCACCAACGCACTACCCACTAACCCCATAATTGCACCAACCCACTATTAAACCCATCAACCCACTAACCTTACCAACCCATCAACCCACTAACCCACCATGCATCAACCCTCCACCCACCAACCCATTAACCCACTGTCTCACCAACCCATGAACCCCTCCAACAAAACACCCACCAACCCACTGAAACGCCAACCCAACAACTCATCACTCTCCCCATCTCCTCTCCTCTCTCCTCTCCTCCCTTTCCTCCCTACTCCCCTGTCCCATCTCCTCTTGTTTGGAATGTCATGTCATTTGTATTGTGTTATGCCTGATAGACAAGTGAAGATGTCAGCCCCCTGTAAAACCCTTATTATAGCGAGTTGTTTTTTTCTCAGTTTCTTGTCTAGCATACGCAGGCAGTCTTCAGGTGAATAAATATGAATTGAGGGAAATCATGCTTCCTTGCGATCCCACCTTGGGGCCTGTTGATGTCTGTAAGTATCATAAACAACCTTGCAGTCAATTTCACCAAACTCATCGCAAGATGGTGAGTGATGCACAGAAACCATACACAGCCCATAGCTATCACCACTTACGATGGGTAATGCATCGTAAATTGAGGTACAATGCATCGTAAGGTTTTGTGAAATCCACCCCAGATCATTGGATGCCCCCAAACTTCTGTGTTTAGTTGCTCGCTCCATCAGAGTCAGTCAGTTGGAATTCCGCGGGATGTAGATTGATCAGGTGCAAATTGACTGCATAGAACACATCCGAGACCCCTGTGTTCGAGCACTGATGGTACGGCACTGATCGTACAATCGTCCTTGTACGGCATGCAAAGTGCATTCTGTATGATATCCTGAATGCATTCTAACAGCATTTCAATTAGGCCTATTCCTACTGTGTTCAATCTACATACGAGATCCATGCACATTTCAAGCATTCAAATGACATTCTTACAAACAAAAAATAATCGTCAATTTGAAATTCTGTTAGAATCCTGCAGTTTCTGGATGAGTGTAAAGGTGCCTTTACTTTTTGTCAATTGTTTTCCCCTAAAATTTTGATGGTTTCTTGTTTCTCAATCCAGATTGCTATGTGGATGATCAAGGCGATATATTCATGCTGTGAGTATCCAAACAACACCCCAACTAGAGTCCTCTAACTTATTAAGCCAATTGTTCCATCACGGGAGTTGTCTATGTCATGCATAGAAGCATTCAGACATTAAATAGACCTTTGAGGGTTTGCAGTGGGAAGAATCATGACAGATGACTTGGGCTGATGACTTTTCCTAGGAGGGTTGGAATTACCTACTACATGTAATAACATTTGTGTCAAATTCCATTGGTACAAGAGTTCTTGCAGTCAGACAAATGTATTATGATATATTTTTTAAAATTTAGTGGGCCTGACGTTTCGATCCTAGCAGGACCTTTCTCAAAGGCAGAGTGACAAGGACAAAACAGATACATGAACACGAAGGCAGGGGGGAGAGAGTGAATAGGACACGGATGAGAAACTAAGGACAAAGAGTGAAGCTGGTAGGGAGAGATCAAAGGGAAGGGCAAGGGGTAGGGTAGGGATTAGTGAGAGGAGGGGGAAAGATCAAAGAGAAGGGCAAGGAGTGGGGTAGGGATTAGTGACAAAAGGGGGAAAGATCAAAGAGAGAAGTGTGAAAGACTGAACACAAAAGAAGGATTATCAGAAAGCTGCATGGTGTAAGTCATTACCCTCCTGGATGTTGAGACCATGTGGTTGAATAGTCCGAAGACGCTTCATCCACATTTTCTCACGGCTAAGACGGACAGCATTACTACGGTGACCAAGTGATTCTATGCCCAGTACACTCATATCTGATATCGAATGATTAGGGAGATTGAAGTGATACCCAACAGGGGTGTCCATTTTACCGGTTTTGATAGTAGACCTATGGCCATAGATTCGTTTTTTGAGGGTGTTTTTGGTCTCGCCAGCATACTGAATATTACATACACAGTCTTTGTCTTGATATCTTCACCGCATTATAGGCTAGACGAAATCTTGGCTGATGAGTCTGCAGGGTATTGGAACGGGCACCTTCTCGTCTGCCCAGAGGGGCAGAACTATGAGCCCCTCCCACGTGGATTCCAGCTGTTCTGGTTGTGGACTAATAAACATTGGGTCAATACCGTGGTTCTAGAAGACACCGCGTGTTGGAACTTGACATTTACAGCTAATGGTGGCCTTAAAGAAGGTAAAATATCAACGATATAAAGAGGGGAGAAAATTGATTGCGTAATCTGCAATCATTTATTTTCGGATCTAAGGGGTGTCAGTCAACTCGGTCCGCAACCAACATGGTCCGCAACCAACATGGTCCGACACCAACTCGGTCCGAGACCAACTCGGTCCGAGACCAACTCGGTCCGAGACCAACTCGGTCCGAGACCAACTCGGTCCGAGACCAACTCGGTCCGAGACCAACTCGGTCCGTGACCAACTCGATCGGTCCGTAACCAACCAAGTTGGTCACGGACCGAGTTGACTGAGACCGAGTTGGTTATGGACCGAGTTGACTGGGACCGAGTTGGTCACGGACTGAGTTGACTGGGACCGAATTAGTCGCGGACTAAGTTGACATGACAACCAATATACACATGTAAGTGTACACAGTGCAACTCGGTACCCGGAATGATTTTATCCGCATGAGGCGGGAGTCATTGTGGACAAAGTGTATTCATATATTGTGTGAGCTGCTTCGGTGAAAACATTTCTTGGGGTTTTGTCTGAATTTGCAGTCGCCCTTGATATTTAGGTTGTCAAATTCAATGAACGGCCGCAATTTTCCTCTCTTGTTGCGTACACAATTGTTTGCATCTGAATGAATAGTTGTGAGGGAAGGCCACCATCTAAGGACTGGATAGCTAAGATGGGAAGAGCGCTGGTACGCAAAACCAGAGGTGTCAGGTTCAAATCCTGATCCAGTCAAAGTTTTCTTTGCCAATTTTTCAACAACAAAAAATCATTGTAGTGATTATGCTGTCATTTTTCTTCTTTAGAATTCAAGTGATGGCGAACTCTCAGCTATGAATTGATTTCAGAATTAACGCAGCTGGAATTTGCAGGGTTTAAGGAAAGGAGCGTAAGAGCAATGTTCTGTCTTAATGGACATTGTCGATGCATTTAGTGGGCACCAATTCTTTGCTTTCCCATTGATCATTCACAGGCACCCTGATTGAGGCCACGTGTTTAAATGACTTTGTGGGTTCCCTCGTACAGACATGGACCTTTCAACCCACAGACTTTCCCGACCCGATGCCAGTCAAAATCAGCTTTGCGAACAACCGGTACACTATGCATGCCCTCAATTTAAATCAGACGTTTATTCGTATCAATGAGTGGTGAGTACATACACTGTGGACATTGAAGGGGAATATAATATTGACCACAATAGACCGATTGCGCAATGTCATCGCGTGACTTTTATAGTGGGTATTTTGGTATTGTGTCAGGTTCAAACTCTGGAATGTTCTTCACAAATTTCACGAAAAGAAAGCCTTGATCGAAAAAAACAAGTGCAACAATCATCTTGTACGTTACAACAGCGGCACCTTGATATAGGGGCCGCCATTTTTTTTATTGTTTGAAACCCACCATAGGTCACATGACCTATAGGGCACAATCGGTCAGTTAACCAGTTATTGTTGGTAAAAATAAACCCAGCATATCCTGATCCTGAAGACTTAAGGCTTTGCATGGTGGGTGAAACAATATAGGAGGGTTTGCGGTGACACCATGTATAAGGAAGAGGTATGGTTCTGAAAAGAATCTGAGTGGTAACTCCACGTTCCGACCAGTATATCCTCGAGTTATCACGAGGGTTCTTTTCAGAACCACACCTCATCTTTAAGAGACCTTATACATGTTGTCACCGCAAACCCAGAATATCCTGATAAAACAGAACAGACATCTTTCAGGATCACTGTACTGAAGCAGCCATTCCATGGTTGCTCCGTTGAGGATATGATCCTAGGCTGATGGGATCTGATCTGATCATATCCTGTTGAATTCCATCAGCCCGGATCTGATCCAGGGCTGATGGTATCAGGTCTGATCCTATCCTATTGGATCCCATCAGCCCAGGATCTGATGGGATCTGATCTAATCCTATCCTATTGGATCCCATCAGCCCAGGATATCTGATGGGATCTGATCTGATCTTATCCCATTGGATCCCATCATGATCAGCCCAGATCCTGGGCTGATGGGATCAGGTCTGATCCTATCCTATTAGATCCCATCAGCCCAGGATCTGATGGGATCTGATCTGATCCTATCCCATTGGATCCCATCAGCCCAGAATACGATCCTGAGCTGATGGGATCAGGTCTGATCCTATCCTATTGGATCCCATCAGCCCAGGATCTGATGGGATCTGATCGGATCCTATCCCATTGGATCCCATCAGCCCAGAATACGATCCTGAGCTGATGGGATCAGGTCTGATCCTATCCTATTGGATCCCATCAGCTCAGGATATGATCCTGGGCTGATGTGATCCGATCTGATCCTATCCTATCGTATCCCATCAACCCAGGATATGATCCTGGGCTGATGGGGTCTTATCTGATCCTGTCCTATTGGATCCCATCAGTGATCCTGGGCTGATGGGATCCGATAGGACAGGAGATGGCCGGATCCGATCAATCTGATCCTATCCTATCTGATCCCATCAGCCTAATCCTATCCTCCTGATTACTTCTATGCATGTGTGTATTATTACCTCTGCCAAGGAGGTATACAATACATGTCTGACTGCATGATAACCCCAAAAGTTATGAATGTATCGTTCTGAAAAATGTATAGTCAGTATTTTCACTGGCTCGAGGTGATTCTTATTTGATCCGTATCAAATCCTGGAGTCTGGATCACTTAAAATGCTCGATAACATTGCATTAAATGGTGATTGGGGGAGGTCTGCAATCTCTTTTCTGTGTGCTTATTATCATTACTATCATTATTAATACAATTACGTGAACAATGATATGAACAAATTTTTGGTCTTTTCTAGGTACCTGGAGGATCCTGAAATGTTTGGGGCAAATGCAATGGAAGCCTGGGTCCTGGTTTAGAAACAGTGACCTTGGCAAGTGCTGTCAAACAAAAACCTGTTCTGGGACTGGCGGCAAGTCTAGTGGTAAAAGATTTCTCAATTCTTATTATCGCGGCCCCAGTGCAACACTGAGCTAGCTACACACTGAGCTTTCTGTGCACAACCATTTGAAATCAAAACGCACCATTATACGGTACATAGGCCTATCTCTCTTTCTCTTACTTCATACATGTATATTACGGTTACTGCACGCCCAGCAATAGAGCATGAACGTGTTCTGTGCTTCTGCACATGTATGCTCATGGTCATGGCCTTTGTGTAAATTAATTATTATTTTTGCACACACTATAATGTACTGTACGTGCACATGCATGTACAGTGTACATGTGCATGCATGTACATGTACAGTACATGTACACTGTACATGCACATGTGCAGTGTACATTATATTTCCATAAATATTTGCATGGAAAAAAAACTTGTATACATGCACCGTTCATGTACATGTACATGTACAAACTCTCCTGGCAGTCAAATGAAATTCTCTTCATGAATAATGCATATTAAATGCCAGCAGTTGCTTTGGTTTCTTTCTAGTTATTTTTTTTTGCATTCTCAACCATAATCGTTTTGGGCTTTTCTAATGTTTTCAAAAAGAACAACTTAGATTTTGAAAATTTTAATTACCGTAAACCTAACCAATAAAGCAGTCAAATGAAATTGAATATTCATAAGCCCTCAATCTTCATGAATTATGCATATCAATTTCTAAACTAGATGTTTTCGTTTAGAAAATGTTGGTGTCGACCATATTAAAGTTTCAAGCAGCTTCTTGGACAAAAAATATTAGTAAAAGTGACCAAAGGTTGCACATAATCGGCACTCAACGATGATAAAGTAAGCAGTTTCTACCACAATCAGTTGAAGTGATTTATGAAGTAAGCAGTTTCTACCACAATCAGTTGAAGTGATTTATGAAGTAAGCAGTTTCTACCACAATCAGTTGAAGTGATTTATGAAGTAAGCAGTTTCTACCACAATCAGTTGAAGTGATTTATGAAGTAAGCAGTTTCTACCACAATCAGTTGAAGTGATTTATGAAGTAAGCAGTTTCTACCACAATCAGTTGAAGTGATTTATGAAGTAAGCAGTTTCTACCACAATCAGTTGAAGTGATTTATGAAGTAAGCAGTTTCTACCACAATCAGGTGAAGTGATTTATGAAGTATTAGTGTTAGCCTTTTAGTAGATATGTACATAATAACCAAAATTGTATTTAGACATGGAGAATGTATATTTCACTTGAATTCATTCATTTTTTCGCTTACAGAAATAATGATACACACGTATACATGATGTTTAAATTACAATAGTTTATAATGAGCATGTAGTGGTCACTTTACTTCCTTTGCTTCTGCACCATAATAGTGGAACTCTTTTTGTATAGGCAAAGCTCCCTGGATTTCACTGTGCAGGGTAGCCCCATTTAATATATGCAGACATTTGCTAGCACTAGGCGTGGGCTCTTATTAGCATTGACTGCATCCTGAAATAAGTAACAATAGCACCCAATTACAATTACAAACCATGGGTAGAGTCATGCAGTTCTTATAGGAGGGCATGCAGGCATACCTACCACTCTCCCTCAGACACACCTCGCTAGTTCAGCTGCTTATAGTACATTAGTTTAGGATAGTTTGAGCACAGTTTTTTTGTCATTGATGCTTACAGCCATTGTGAAATGGCCAAACAGCAGTGCACTTTATAAATTGACAAAGATATCTGCCTCATGTAATCAAGGGGTATTCACAGTATTGTATACACCTCTCCCCATAGACAGGTCAGAGATTTTGAAACTGCTTATCACCCACGGGGGGGGGGGGGGGTAACTCTCATCGCTCTCTCAAAAACTCACCGGGGGCCAGACATTTTCGGTCCGAGCAAGTCTTTTTGGACTGTTGGTAGGACCTCCAGAAAACTGAGCAGCCCTTTGCGCCCGGCATCCCAATGGCTGGAGGTGGCCATCTTGGCCCCAACATGCATTGGGCCTGATGAACACTATTATATCTGGCCAAATCAGTCCATAAATGACCGGGCCCAAGTGTCTTCAAAAACCATTCCTGCCTGTACCCCTAAGTACAATAACCGCCCTTGGTTAATGAAGTGCAGTACGCGGGCTCAAGTCCCCCGCCCCCCCCCCCCCCCCACACTTGGTGACATTGTTCCCTCACAAATGGTCCCTCCGACTTTTCAGTGCCGGTTGACTCTCTGGTGATAGCAGTGCAGCACTTCTTGCAGCACCTCTAGTCTGGAGTTAAGGAGCTATATACTCCCCAACCTTTCACATTGACCCAAGATAAATCCAACTGTTGTTTGACAGCATAACCAACCCCCTCGTTAGAGCCCAGCCAAATGTAACAGAGCTATACCAAACCACCTCCATTCATTTGCCATTCGCTTTTCGCCATTCTTTCATCTGAGACCGATTGTTAAACACTGTTTTCCACACTTTGCTAATTGAAAACAAGCACAAACATTATGTTATGTGTATCTATGATGCAACGTGGTATCCGCCGCTATACGTGACCTTGACTAGTAGGGGGTCAAATGGTTAAAACGTCCGCACGAGAAAGCACGAGTCACGAGTTCGAATCCCGCCCGGGCTGCCAGGATTTTAACATCGGGCAAAGCACTAATTACTCAGTGCTTAATACATTGAGCAGGGCAAACCCTCATTGAATTACATTCTCCTCAACGCAAACATCATGTTATATCTATGAAAACAAGCTCGAAACACATCCTTTGCTACAATCTACGACTTTATTTTTTTCCCACAGAAAAAAATACAGGTTTTAGTGATCTAAACTCTGGATCTGTCCCTTTCTAAAAAAAAGGTCTACATACATATAAAAGCTTGTAACAATTCAAATGCATTATCTTCAGGCATGATCATGAGATTCCAAACGTATACGTTCTACAACATCACAAACAAGAGCAAACTTTTAGCCAAAAAAGTCAACAAAAAACATGGAAATTTGGACAAAGCCTTTGAGTATTGGTGCCCAGGAGGCTTCATCTTATCAATTATAATATCATTTAAATGATTATTGATTGCAATCATTTGATTGAAATTTTTCCTGATCATTTATTGATTGATTATAAATTGTTGGAACAATATATACTCTATCATTTCGAGATGACAAGCACTACACTAGCATAAAGTAAGTGTCGCTGTTGTTGGTGGGTCAACTAGGTAGGCAGGAAGGAGGCATACATACTACACAGTTTAAGAGGCTTTTGTTTTAGTTTAAACTTAGGCTGGAAGCTAAAAATGTGGTGCAGACTAAACTTTGTACATTGGATAACATCATGCGAGTGTACTACGTGAATTAATACGTGAATTTGAATGCACTGATTACATGCTGGAAGTATGGAACTATAAAAAAATGTGCGACACATCTTAACCACTGTGAAACGGGCGAGTGATTAAAATGTGGTACATTGGACGTAAAAAGTTGCTTGGGCGACTGAGTCAGATGGATTATCGTGTCAGATCGCAACCAATCTGTGGTTTTCAAGTCTTTTGTAATATGTTACATCCTAGACATTTAACAAATAAAAAAATGGTACTATTGTACTCCATGCATAAAAATACATTACAACAATGCCTCCCCCTTCCCTTTTTCCTCCAAGCAAGCACCTTCTGCTATTACATGTACTGGGGAAAGATGAGATTAATTGAAGGTTTTACATGGTGGTTTTGCACTGCAAAGAGGCTTGCGGTGATGCCTTGTGCAATGATCTCTAGAGCGAGTGACTGTTGCTCTGCGAGTTAGATGGGGACTCCCGAGTTCTGTGGAGACACCGGCTCTTCTCAGAACTCCACTTGCTGGCAGAAGAATCATTGGAGTGACTATACAGTATACACGTGGCATACAAACTAACCTCTCACAAAGTTGTAACGATCTTGTGGTGTGGATTTTTTTTCCCTCTGTGAAATGACATGATATCGGTGGTTGTACCCCACTTCCAACCCCCCCATGATTTTTTGGAAGATAGGTTAGACTCAAATGAACGCAAGTGCATAGTGCCCAAGGTCCAATGTAAATGCTCACTGCTTTCATTACCGTTATTATCAAAATTCACAATTTAAAACAGTGTGGAAGAGGCATCGCAAAGAGAAACCAACTCTTCTGCTCCCTTAAGATGTCCTGCTCACACAGCGATTATTTCTTTGTCTTTTGCAAGCCGGAAAACCATCAAAATCTAAGAGTTTGGGCAACAATTAACCATTGCGACCACTAAGCTCCATCCGGACAGACGTGAAATTTTACATCTTTAGGCACTGCGAGGACATTGGTTCCTCTTTGTCGACGGTCAATGCTGGTTAGTAAGACAAAGGCAATTAAAAATACCGACAAGGAAATGCTGAACAATAAAACTACGCAAATGTACAATTGCAATCTGTTTTGTCTCCACATGATTCCTTCATTTGTTTTTGTTCTGATTGATAAATAAAACAAAAAACAAAAACTTGATATTTTGTCAGTCTTTGAAATTTGATTTCCTTCTCATTAGACTATCTCTACAGCTTTGGGAGGCCCAAAGGGTGACACAACCTCCTCGTCCATTGCAAGTATTCAGAAAAAGCAAAGCACAGCTTGAGCGAGAAATCAGAGAAAAAACAACGATGCTATTTCCAAGCATCAAGCTAAACTAAAGACATAATACATTATACAAATGGGCAAGCTGGAGCCTGGAAAAGGACACTAATAAAGATCTGTAGACCGGTTGTGTATATGTACGGGTAACGGAAAGCTGCATTTAGAGACAATGGGCAGCCCTTTGGAAAACAAATAAAAAAGAGGAAAGACTCCGTGAGACTCCGCAGCTTCAACTCATCTTCATCCCTCCCAAATCATCTGGGGGGGTCATTGTTTTCTCAAGAATTAAACCCCCCCCCCCAAAAAAAAGAGAAAGAAATGTGTCCCACTGTACGTAGAACATACAAGTGACAAACAGAATCAAGTGTGACAAGGTTTCCTACATGCAAAGTACAAAAATGTTATTAAGCAGAAAACGCTAAGATCTAAAAATAAAAAAAATAAAACAAGTGGCACTGACGGGAGAACAAATGGCACATCCAAACCACAACGGTTTTAAAAATATCCTAGAAGCCACATTACAAGCACGGAGGTACATGCACTTTAATACTGTACACATGCCTCTTTTACACACTGGCAGTGTAAGGCTGTTCTTCTTGTTCTCTGGTCCCTTCAGGAACCTGTTTGTATCATTAGTTAGTAAACATTAAAATAAGAGAGTGTTAAAATCGACCACAAGGTCGGGTTTAAACAAACTGGACAATGTTAACCACAAACAACACAGACGACCACACACGTACAGTACCGAAATGTAAGAGGGGCAGCCATCATTTCAGTGTCTACCGATGTACACGTACTTGTCAAACTTTAAAACAAAATAATTAATTCACTGACCAGTGACCAATAGGCGGATAGTGCGTGCACTTATGCCGAAATTTTAAAGAAAACTAAAAATCCATTTCGGAGTGGGCAAATAGAACCTGGAGCTGCTGTGAGTAGTCATAAACTGGTGGGATCGTCCATTTGTTTCAGAAATCTGTATGTACAATCGTGCCATCCACAAATGGAGTCGAACTCGATTACAAAACCAAAAAGTAACATGAAAAAGGGAGAATCTTGTCGGGACCAAGAGGGGAAGGCAATCTTTAAGACTTCTCAAAAAAAGAAAAAAAAAGAAAACTTGAACAATCCTCGACAAGATGTATTAAGAGTATCTCACTGATGATGAAAACATGATGAAAACATTGTAGACTAGGTGATTGTAGTGAATGTAAAGGCTGGAAGAGTTACACCTCCATGACTTAGCGATGTGCCTGCAGGCTAGCACTGTTCACTGCTCTTGAAAGATGAGTGGTTCATTGTGGTTCGGTTCCGGTCATTATGGGGAGAAAAAAAACCGCTGCAACATTTCTCTCCTCGTGGTTGGACTTCAGTCAAAACAAAATATGAAAATAACCACTATAACAATCCCCAAAATAACAATAGATCCGAGGAGTTGTCCTTTTTTCCGATCGAGTCACCATTGCATGGTAATCGTTGAGTTGGTGACGGAAATCTGTCCTCAAATTGCCGACCTGTTCCAAGATCTGAACATCAACCACCTCGGGCTGTTGGTCTCGCATCTCCGAAAGAGATGCTCAATTTCGAAGACAATTCATCCCATTTGGTTGGTTCGTTCAGAAACAGTCTTGAGATACTGAAGCCAGTGGTAAGCATCCTCCCTGACAAAATCATGGGTGATCTGATTACCCCCCCCTCCCTTTGCCCCCTCCCCCTGCCTTCCCCGGTCCTGGCCCAGCCAAATTTGGCTCCTCCTTGCTCTCTTCCTTGGGACATCTCTCTCTCTCTCTTTCTCTCTCTCTTGCGCTCGTGGGTTTCTCTTACTCGTCCGACTGTTCGGCCTCCTCCTCCTCCTCTTCCTCCTCCTCCTCCTCGTCCTCCTCCACCAGGGCTGGGGGCAGGTGCTGCTTTTGCTGCGGTTTGCGGCCGCCCTTGCCCTTGGGCTTGTTCTTGGAGCCTGGCGGGCGGCCCCGCTTGCCCGGCGTGCTGCCCTTGCGGACGGTCACTTTGGCCTTGGCCGCCGCCGCCTTCTTCTTCTTGGCGGCGGCGGTGGCGGCCGCGTTGACGGGTGGCCGGCCCCGGGGCCGCTTGGCCACGTCCGGGTCCTGGGGTGGGTTCAGGCGGGGCCGGCCGCGTGGCCGCTTGGGGGCATCCGGGTCCGCCGGTGCCTTCTTGACCTTGAACGAGCCCTTGGGTCGACCCCGCGATCGCTTGACCGGCGGCGGCGCGGCCTCGCTGGACGACGTGGCATCGCTCCCGTCTGTCTCAGCCGCAGAAGGCTCCACCTTACGCTTTGGCATGTCGCTGCTTCGCTCTCCAAAAACAAAATTCAAAAAATGCTGCAAGAAAAATAAGTCAATAATGATGAATATTATACTTAAAGCTCCTACACAACATTAGCCATGTGCCTGCAGGCTAGCACTGTTCACTGCTCTTGAAAGATGAGTGGTTCATTGTGGTTCGGTTCCGGTCATTATGGGGAGAAAAAAAAAACTGCTGCAACATTTCTCTCCTCGTGGTTGGACTTCAGTCAAAACAAAACAACCACTATAACAATCCCCAAAATAACAATAGATCCAAGGAGTTGTCCTTTTTTCTGATCGAGTCACCATTGCATGGTAATCGTTGAGTTGGTGGCGGAAATCTGTCCTCAAATTGCCGACCTGTTCCAAGATCTGAACCCGCCGCCGCCGCCTTCTTCTTCTTGGCGGCGGCGGTGGCGGCCGCGTTGATGGGTGGCCGGCCCCGGGGCCGCTTGGCCACGTCCGGGTCCTTAACTGTCAAACTCTCTGTGACTTAACTCTCAAACAAAGAATTACGTGAAACCAGAGGCCTGGGTTCAAATCCCAGCCCTGTCAGTTTTCATTTACTATTTAAAAAAAAAAAGTTTGACAAATTGCAAAAAAGGACAAATTGTTGGACAAATTGTTGGACAAATTGTTGGACAAATTGTTGGACAAAATGCAAAAAAGTAAACAAATATTGGACAAAAATTTGCAAAATGCAAAAAAGTAAAATTTGTTGGGCAATTTTCAAAATGCAAAAAAAAACCAATTGTTGGGCAAATTGCAAAATGAATCAGAAACCTCTATACAGTATAGGGGCCTATCAATTATCATACTGTACGTATACTTGTATAGTGATGTATACTATTCAACTTTATTTTCAATTTGTGGAAATACTCAAAATCGAGGAAATATTTACTTTTTAGAGCAAATCAATTACGTACAAATTACAAATCGACAATAAATTGATGATGAATCCCATAAATTAAAATGACTGGAACTAAGTGGAAGGCAATTCAGTACGGAAATCCTTTCCTTATTTTATTTTATTTAAGCAAAAGGTTTTCAAATTCATTTAGGCCTAGTAGTACTTGTTGTAGTTGTACTAACTACTACAATTACTACTTTTAGTACTACTGTATCGTGGGAACCCCCGTTTTCGACGGTACATGTTTTCGACGCTTAGCCTTCTAACTCACATCGCACGATGAAAACAACTCCGTATAACGATCTCAGACTTTGTATCTTACAGTTGGTTTCCTGCTCTTGTCCGTCACCGAAAATGTGGAAAGTTAAGGCTTTTCCAGTAGGCCAAACTCGTGTGATTCAAAAAGTTGCTCTTTTGGGGACTATTTTCCTAGGTACAAAATTGGCAGTTGCTTCGAAGCTCCAGTTTTCTTTATTGTTGGTCCTAAAAAAAATCTTAGTGTACCATAACAAACCCCAACATCCGTAGAAAAAAAATACATCAATTATCATGCAACTTGAGGCAGTCCGTTCTGGGTAAAAACTATGGAGGCTCCAAAAGTAACATGGCCCAATAGGCTTTTATAAAAAATGAAAAAAATAAAATGGCAGCTACAGAAAGTACCAAGAAGGAGGAAACGTGTCTCTGGAGTGACATTGGGAAAGGTGAAAAGGTCATAACTGAAGAAGCAGTGAGAAAGAGGATTGTGGAGTTTTTTTAAACATCACAAAAGAAGACCTCAACCAGACCAATACGTTTTAAGCATAAATTATGAATGATTTGAGGAAAGAGTTAGAAGCAGTGTCGAAAAAAAAAAACAAAGATGAACACAAAAAAACATACAGGGAAGAATTTAACAGTGCCACAAAGCATTTTGAGTTATTTTAAGAATTTATTTTGCGTTTGCCTGCACTGGGACACCTTACTAAACACCACCGACGAAAATAGGTCACGGTGCTTACTGCGCGGTGCACCGCGGACGTCAACAAAACCGGGTAATCTTACGGAAGTGACAGACTTGATCAACATTCTCTATGATTATTCTAATACTAGTCTGTGGTGTGGAGAAAGTGACTGAGACCTCTTTTAGTGTGATACTTCCGTCCACATTGTTCAGTTTGAAGAAAAGTCCTTAAAAGTTATATCATCGAAAACCGGTTACTGGAGGATACTACTACTACTAGTACTACTACTACTACTAGTACTACTAATATTTATAGACTAGTACTTCTCTGTACTAGTCTACTACTACTAGTACAGTCAGTACTACTTCTTAATTACTACTACTAGTACTAGTTTTTAGATTTATCTAATTTCTAGCGTACATTATTTGTAAAAGTTGCAGAATGTTAATTCTACAAATTCTTTTGTAGAACTTTATCTTAACCTCTTCAAGTTAAAAAAAAATACAGCTGTTCTTAAAACCCTTGTGTAAGTTGTGGGGAAGTTGTGATACACTCCAGTCATGCCTACAGTAGTTTTGTCAGTACATATTGTTTTTCATATTCACTGATTTTTTTTCAATAAACTACAATTTTGTACAAAGCCAGGAAAATAAAAATATTCTTTAAGATATTTACATTTCGGTCAATAAAAAAAAAAATGCAACAATAACTTTCATGCCTGGAAGTCGTCAAACGATCTTTTAAATTTAAGCATTATTATTTCCGTGATGAATTTTATATACACTCAGTACACAGCAAGCCAAGACGGTACGACCGCATGCATTTTTTTTCAGCCGTTGATTAAAAAAAAAATCAAGACGAAATTCGTCTTAGATTTTACGGTAAAATCGTTGCTTCCCTTGATCCAAAAAAATACCTCGAATTTTTGTGCATTTAAACTGCGCCCTATGCTGCAGCGGCACAATTTTTTTAGAGCTAAAATCGATAGAAAAGGAGCGAAAAATGACTCACATTTCGAGCTGGCGATGTGGCCTTTTCCTCGATGGCGATAGCACAGAACAAAGCAAAATTGAACAGACGCGAAAATTGAGCACCGTAAATGGTGTACTGAGAAATATTGACAACCCTCCGTTTTGAACGCTGAAACGAAGCCTGGGAAAATTAGAAGACTCTGGATACAAGTTCACCTGGGTACTCGATCTTTAACCCTGATGCCAGTTGACCTGGTTCATAGTTGACCTGGGTATCGAGTTAATTGACCTGGTGAGAGTTGAACTGAGTATGAGTTGACTGGGTGAGAGTTGACCTGGTGAGAGTTGACCTGTATACCTGGGTAAGAGTTGACCTGGTTTAGAGTTGACCTGGTTTAGAGTTGACCTGGTTTAGAGTTGACCTGGTTTATAGTTGACCTAGCTGGGTATGAGTTGACCTGGGTATGAGTTGACCTGGGTATGAGTTGACCTGGGTATGAGTTGACCTGGGTATGAGTTGACCTGGGTATGAGTTGACCTGGGTATGAGTTGATCTGGGTATGAGTTGACCTGGGTATGAGTTGACCTCCTGGGTATGAGTTGAAATCCTGGGTATGAGTTGACCTCCTGGGTATATATGAGTTGACCTCCTGGGTATGAGTTGACCTCCTGGGTATGAGTTGACCTCCTATAGGTATGAGTTGACCTCCTTGGTATATATGAGTTGACCTCCTGGGTATGAGTTGACCTCCTGGGTATGAGTTGACCTCCTGGGTATGAGTTGACCTCCTGGGTATGAGTTGACCTCCTGGGTATATATGAGTTGACCTCCTGGGTATGAGTTGACCTCCTGGGTATGAGTTGACCTCCTATAGGTATGAGTTGACCTCCTTGGTATATATGAGTTGACCTCCTGGGTATGAGTTGACCTCCTGGGTATGAGTTGACCTCCTGGGTATGAGTTGACCTCCTGGGTATGAGTTGACCTCCTGGGTATGAGTTGACCTCCTGGGTATGAGTTGACCTCCTGGGTATGAGTTGACCTCCTGGGTATGAGTTGACCTCCTTGGTATATATGAGTTGACCTCCTGGGTATGAGTTGACCTCCTGGGTATGAGTTGACCTTCTTGGTATGAGTTGACCTCCTAGGTATGAGTTGACCTCCTGGGTATGGGTCCTATATTATTGTGTACGATTTGACCTGCTACGAGTTGACATGAGTGGTGCGAGTTGACCTGGGTATGATTTGACCTGGGTACGTGCAGGTTGACGTGATGAGTATGAGCTGACCAACATTGGATGACCTACATCGAATATCAGTGGATTAAACTACATTGAACTTAGAATTAGATCAGTACGTCATTATTAGTGTGCTAGAAACCATTGGTCTGCATGGTTTCGTGTTTCAAAGTTTCGATAAGAGAATGATTTCATAAAAAACTGACGGCACAAGAACGTGATAATCAGCATGTTCCGAAGTTCAATGGCTGCGGCTTCAAAAGGCACACGGACAGTGGCTGCAACAGACTTCCATGAACCATGCATAAACCTTGTGCATTAAACATTAAACTCGGTCGGCCCGCGAGTAGCCAATAAAATAATTCGATCGGACGCAGCCTTCAGTAACTTGGCACAGCAGCCCAATAACTACTGCCGACAGGTGGCGCTCGTCCGTGTGGAAGGGGACTCGGACCAGAGCGGTCAATATGCTCTGCAGCACCGAGTCTTCAATATCAGTTAAACGTAGTCTGGTCGCGGAACCTCACCCCCCTCAGCGCCTTGGACACGCCGCTGAGCACAGGCGGGGAAGAGACGGATTTGTTGACACGGTTTGACAAGTTAGTAAACAACGAGGAAAGCACGTGCGCCGTGGATAGCTGCAGTAACGTACGCTTGGCCGAGTGCTAAGTGCTCAGTCATAGCTATGGCCCAGGACGTCGAGGTGGTGATGTTTTTTGGCCCTCCGTTTGCAGTAAGTTCTCCACCTATTTTATTTACCATTTCCTCTGTCGGAATAAATCTGCACTTTCGAGTTACTCCAGGCCCATGGCAAGGGGGTGCCTGGTCAAAATACCCTTGTTTTCATCTATTTTTTTTTTTGGGGGGGGGGGTCATGACTTATGAATGACAATTGACATTTCAAGTTTAAATTCAGCTGTTCTTCAGATGCCATGCGTTTTTGTCTGCTTGCTAGTTGAACAGGTTCGTTTGTCACGAAATTTCACTCACGACTTTTAATTATTGGTGGCAACTGAACTGGAATTCAATTTCTTCATTTTCACAAGGCTGGGATTATTTGAAACTGAGATAGTGGGCAGGACTTCGATTATTGAGGAAGATCACGGGATGAAGCCTGCCTAGTCCGAGTAACTTTGACCCGACAAGTCACCCTTTTTTATCGGGTCTAAGTTACTCGGACTAGGTGAAGCCGACAGAAATTGATGGGGAGAGATGCTCTCACTCATGTTTGTAACGGTGGTGGGAAAACTTGCAGTGGGAGAGTAGTGACTCTAACTTTCTAAGTCTAACCTTTTTTCTTCAAAATACTTATTTAAGTTATAACTTATTGTCTTTCTCATGTCAAGAGATAAAGCTTATAAAGCCGTCTACTGAACTGAGTACTACTACTACTAGTGACAGTGACACTGCATATGTATAAAAATGTCTCTTGGAATTCGACAGTGGTCAAATTCATAAGTAACTAACTGATTAAAAAGTAAAAGTAAGATGCACAATGCTGGTGGTAAGTACAACCAACAATTACCAAGTATTAGAACTTTAGAAGATGGAAATGTGCTTAGAAAAAACTGTTTAGTTGACAATTAATAATTCTACTCACTACTCACTAGTGCAAGTACTTGTAACTTGAAAATTGCAAGATTTGACTGCACACACAAACGTTTTCATTATCTTTCATTTTGGTCGTTCAAATTGATCAGTACAGTGTTATGATATTAATAGACTTTAATTGCATGAAGGATTTGGGAACTTTTGATGATAGCACAGCATTAGTGAAGTACTCTACTAACTACTGGCCTGTGCAACTTAAGTTATAGATTTCTGTAATATATATTATTAGCACTCACTGACTCAGTGCTTATTACGTCGAGCAGGGCAAACCCTCATTGAATTACATTATCCTGAAAGCAAACATCATGTGTTATCTATGACGATAGATAGATTTCAAGTTTGGTCATTTAAGTATTAAGCTGTTTGCAACATTTTTGCATATCACTCTTTATATTGACTTTGCCTTTGAGAAAGGTCTTACTAGGATCGAAACGTCAGGCCCTCTTACTTTTGAGATTTATGTATTGCAGGTCATTTTAGTCGGTGAACATTTTTGCAACAGTTTTTTATTTACTTCTTATTGTTACAGTGTTGTTTTTGAAAATCTTGCAGGGCAAGACGTTGTACTACAGACGCTGCTTTGAAAGGAGCCATGAGAGAGTGTCGGCCGTTGACCTCTTCGCCGACCAACCAGACCTGGGCCTGCGCCAGGTCATCCTGAGAATCGTGACGACCCTGAAGCGGGGGACCAGCGTGGTCATCGACGACGACAACTGGTCCCGGGCCACGCGGCGGTCCTACGTCGCTTCCATATCGGCCAAGGTATACCCAGCACTTTTTTTTGTCCGCCCGGAGAGGACAGGCTAGTCTGCAGTCTGAGAAGGCGTCATCACCACACATGCCTCTTGGACCCACAGGGTGTCGGCCTGGCATTTTCTGAGTCCGTGGTGGCTACCAATGATTTGTTCATTGCTCAATTGGCAAGGCCCTTGGGTCGTCACTGCAACCCCCTAGCCCATCGTAGGACGGTAGCGGTGGGGCATGGGGGGGGGCCACGGTGGAGCGTGAAAGATTGTCGCCCCCCCACTCGCACCCCCCACTGGGATTTGAGTTTTGTCTATGAAAAACAAAAGAAAATCAAAACCACACAATTCCAAACATAAAGAAAGAACCCCATATTAGTTATTACCCCAATCCATGTTGGTTTTTTTTTTTCAGTAGTAAAATAACTTGTAGCTGCTGAGCGCTGATCATTCAGAGAGGCTTGAGTAGCGCGCGCAGCATATACGCGTATGCATCCATGCGGCCGCTGTGCATGCACTGTTCAGCTGTACATTGAACATGTACACTGTACAGTGTGAACAACACAATGTACATGCACATGTACACGTACACATACAACATTGTAACAAGACATAACATGCCTTGCACACACGTACACGTACACCTGAGTCTCCTTAATCGAAATTTCCGTGGAAGGTGTTCCTCCGCTCTTGCGGACTTGGTCCCCCCCAGTCAGGACATTTGAGCAAGCAGCCAGGCTGTTTTGCCTCCTCTAACCCGTACACTCTGCCCATCTCAAGCTGTACAACAAAGAAGTATCAGAATAGTTTTTTTTTATTTACTTCAGTCTTTTTGTCAAACAAACAAGGAAAAACTGACTGGGAACCGTTGAACAAATTGAAAAATTGGCACAGAAAACTTTGACTGGACCGGGACTTGAACCTGAGACCATCTGATACATTATTTCAGAGGTCTCGGATGCAAGTCCCGGTTCAGTCAAAGTTTTCTAATGCCAATTTTTTTCAATCAGTCCTTTTTTTCGTGAAAATGTTGATCCTCAATGCTTTTCTCCTTTCTCGCCCCATCCGCCCCCTCCCCACCCAGGTGCCCGCCTGCAAATTCCGCTGCCTCACTTTCAGCCCGCCCAGTCAGCTGACCACGCGCTGGCTACAGGAGTGGCACTTGGCGAATGGCGCCCTCTGTCGGGACCTGCCCGAGCCCCGCCCGGACGAACTGGCCAAGCGAGACGCCGCGATCCGGCGATGGTTTGGAGAGGATGGCGCCAGCGAGAAGAGCCTGCAGCGGCCTGAGCCCACCGAGGGCTACAGACTGCAAGACATCCCCGTTCAGCTCACAACCGAAGAAGACTTTAAGGTGACCATAGAGACCTACGTTTTGATTCTAGCAGGACCTTTCTCAAAGGACACTGCCTTTGAGAAAGGTCCTGGTAGGATC
Source organism: Luidia sarsii (assembly GCA_949987565.1). Taxonomy (NCBI): domain Eukaryota; kingdom Metazoa; phylum Echinodermata; class Asteroidea; order Paxillosida; family Luidiidae; genus Luidia; species Luidia sarsii. The sequence goes on from OX465112.1 coordinate 8,000,095, forward strand.
GAAAATTCAGGCCCACTAAATTTAGAATTTTGCATTTTGGTAATTTTAGTCAGTAAGCAGTTTGCAACATTTTTGTATGTCATATGTTTTTACAAACCCCTTGAAACCAGGGCGTCTTCAGTGACAATGGCCTTCACAGTGCCATTTTCAAAACTCGCTAAACAGTTTCACTAAACAGCAATTCAATGAGGGTGTGCCCTGCCCGACGTAATTAGCACTGAATGCCCAGCACTTTGCCCGATGCCTGATGAAAAAAAGTTTGGAGAGCAATTGACATCTGTGAAATAAAAAATAAAGAGTACACCATGTGTATCTGCGAGTTAATCTTCGGTCCTCCGTGTGGCTTCTTTCAGGGGACAGTAACCAAAGTCACTAGCCACTTATAATAAAAAAAAGACCACTTTAAAGAAAGCAAACTATATTTATCCAGAAAGCCGAGGAACTACTAAAAACATTAAAACGATACTTGTTCATTTACTAAACGGACCGCACCGCACTTTTGAGGAAACAATTTGGACAGCTTGGATAGCTCTATAAAGTTTCAATGTTCTCATCGGTTCAAATGAGTCATTTGTAGGATGGAATTCGTCGAAAATAATTGAAACTGATCCTTTAAAGACTCGTCATTGTCCTGCCCCCTTGCCCCTTCCAGTTTGAAGTGCCCGCCCTCTTCATTCAGTGGGAGGGAATCTGTCTGTCGCAGGAGGACGAGAGCTCTCCCGGCTGCCGCGAGGGGGCAGCAGAGGTGATAGAGGCGTGGGCGTCTGCCTGCCCATGGGGGCGGGTCGTCGTTGTGGCAGCCAGTGCCGACGGCGGAGGTAAGTTGATGTGGTCGTCCGTGTCCTCCCAGGGCCTCCATCTGCCTTTGAGAAAAGTCCTGCTAAGGGTCGCAACGACAGGCCCTCTGAATAAGTCGACGTTTGCATTTAAGTCAGAGGGCAGTTTGCCTCTGCCATCTGTGGCCTCTGCTCTATACCCTCTGCCTCTGCCTCACCTTCCACCTCTGCCTATGCCTATGTCTATGCTTATACCTCTGCCTCTGTTTCTGCATTTGTTTCTGCTTCTGTTCCTGCCACTGCCTCTACCCCTGCCTCTGCCCCTGCCTCTGCCTCTGTCCCTGTCCCTGCCTCTGCCTCTGCCTCTGCCCCTGCCTTTGTGTCTGCCTCTGCCTCTGCTTTGGCCCCTGCCTCTGCTTTGGCCCCTGCCCCTGCCCCTGGTCCTGCCCTCTGCCTCTGCCTCTGCCTCTGCCCCTGCCCCTGCCCCTGCCTCTGCCTCTGCCTCTGCCTCTGCCTCTGCCTCTGCCTCTGCCTCTGCCTCTGCCTCTGCCTCTGCCTCTGCCTCTGCCTCTGCCTCTGCCTCTGCCTCTGCCTCTGCATCTGCCTCTGCCTCTTATAACTCAGATGGTAAGAGTGCTGGTATGCAAAACCAGAGAATGTGCATTACTTAATTTTTTTGTTTGTTCCGGTTCAGATCCGGAAGTGAGGCACCAGGATTTCCGTCGAGTGAAAGAGGCAGTAGGTGAGCTTGTGCAGCACCTCTCCATTCCCGTCTACCTGTGCTGTCTCCTGGGCCCACCTTCCGACCGCCCCTTTGCCGAGCCCCCGAGCCCCGGCCTGCTGGCCTTCCTGCAGAAGTTCCACCGCATCCACCTGTGGCACGCCGCCACCCGCTACCTGCACCACACGCCGGACCACGAGGGCGCCGTTCGCTCGGCGGGGCTGCGGCGCTCGCCGGCGGCCACGGCCTTGGGGAACCTGAACTGGCTGGAAGCGACGGGCCGGCCTCCGGAGACTGTCTCCGGCGCCGCTTTGGAGGACGTCGTGCTCATCGAAGCGGCCGGCTCGGGTCCTGGGAGGTCGGCCCCCACCGTGCCCCTGTACGCGGAGGCCGTTGAGGCTCTGACTGCCGGCGGGTGCTATGCGCGAGAGCTGAGCTGCGGAAGAGCCGTAGGACTGTGCTATAAGAACAGAGACACACTGGACAGGTGAGACCGATGCGTGACGAGACGCTTTGACTGTGACTGCGACTCTCCACCCATAAGATGGATTCCTAAAGTAATGGAATGATCATAGATGTAACATGATGTTTGCGTCGAGGAGAATGTAACTCAATGAGGGTTTAGCCCTGCTCGGTGTCATAAGCACGGTGCTTTGCCCGAAGCCTTGTTCAGGGCTAGTGCTTTGTAAGAGAGGAGAGAAAGGATAGAGAGACAAAAGAGAGTGAGGAGAAAAGAGAGAAAGGATAGAGAAAAATATAGAGAGAGGAAAGGAAAGAGAGTAAGGAGAGAGGAGAGCGAGAGAGGAGAGAAAGGACAGAGAGAGAGATAGAGAGAGGAAAGAGAGTGAGGAGAGAGGAGAGTAAGAGAGGAGAGAAATGACAGAGAGAGATAGAGAGAGGAAAGAGAGTGAGAAGAGAGGAGAGTGAGAGAGGAGAGAAAGCAACAAGAGAGGGGGAAAGAGAGTGAGGAGAGAGAGGAGAGTGAGAGAGGAGATAAAGGAAAGAGGGAGATGAGAGAGAGAGAGGAGAGAAAGGAAAGGGAGAACAGAGAGGGAGAGGCAAAGAGTGAGAGAGGAGATAGAGAGAGTAAAAAAGAGACTCAACTTCGAATAGGTGTTTTAGGTGCTTTATTTGTTAGTCTGTATTTGTCTGCAGATATCAGAAGCTGTATGCAGACACAGCCAGTCACGTCTCTGAATCTGGATCCAGGATGGCTGGCAGCGTACAGCAGAAGCCAACCACAGCCAAGAGGCGAAAAGATGACGACGACAGGTCAGTGCGGCGTCCAGAATTTTGGCCCACCTGGCCCCCCTGGCCTCTCCTTGAGCCAGATGTTGCTGCAAGTGCTTCAGACAATGCAGCCAACAAACCAAGAGCCTGTCAAGAAAAAAGAAAAAAATGTAAAGCTGCAGCCACTTTTGTGAAAAGCCAAAAATTAAACGGGGGGCGGCAGGGGTTTGATCCTTAGAGGCTTTGCAGCAGTGAACAGTAAATGGCCTCCGACTAGTTCCACCATTTGAGTGAATAAGAAAGAATAGTTGGGAAACTGAGAAGTACTATTGAATTGAAAGCAGAGAGTTACAGGTCGCTGTATAAATGTGAATAGAGAGGATACTTGGAAAATTTAGAAATCCCAGAAGTGACAGAACTGAAACCTGAGAAATAATGGTCATTAAAGCCCCTACACAACATTGGTAAGATCAAGAAAAACAGAAATGTTCACAGATTTACTTAAAATTTATACAGTTTGAAGATGGTTGTAGTAGAAAACCTTGCAGTGAAATATTTCTGCCTAAAATGATGTATTTTGGGAGAAAAGAGTCAAAGAAATCATTTACGCATTTTCGGAAAACAAATGAAGCAGTTTTCACGATTTTCTCGAGACTCGGTTGGCGGATTGAGCTGAAATTTTCACAGGTGTGCTATTTCATGCATATGTTGGATCAGACAACATATGGATTCTATTTTTGACCTCGACCATTGTTGTGCAGGGGCTTTAAATGGAAATAATAAATGAAATTGAAACTTGAATCCTACCACTATTTCTAGTGTATAAATTGGAGATTGGATCACGTGAAGACCGAGTAAGAGTGAAGAATTGAAGAAAGGAGATTTGATAGTTAATGCGCGATATGTTGATTTCATACTTTATTTGAGTTGGGTTCTACATTGAATTTGGTGTAAATGACAGAACGGAGTGGTCAAATATTTTTTTAAGCATACCACTGGTTGACTGTGTCTCATTCCTCCTTGTTCTCGCTGCTTGTTGTTTTTCCTCTCCCAAAATGTCCGCAGTGAACCTTTCAAAGGTTGAGCGACACAATCCGCCAAAGATAGTTGACCATTTTGGAAGGCCGCCGACTAAGTACTGGATGTTACATATAGCTCAGGTACTGGGGACATCGAATCAGAGGCTAGGATTCAATCCTTTGTCCAGTCGAAGTTTTTCCTTGACAGTGTTTTTCAAACAATTGGATATCTGACAGGTGATTTTTCTTCTTTTTTCTTTTGCCTTCTAGTGCAGTCAACAGTAAATGTGCAGGCACCGGCACTGTGGCAGTGAAAACCTCTCCGGTCAAGCGAGGGCTCCCTTCATGGATGATGGCCCAGACCATGAAGTCCAAAGAGGCAGCTGACCCCTGCCCTAATGGCCCACCAAGGTAGGCACATTGATGCCTTTCCTTTTTTCTTTTTTTCTTCTTCATCTTAACTAAGGCTGGGTCGGTTCGGTCGGTCACACCGGTTCCCGACCGTCCCGATCGGGACCCGGTTCCGGTTTTCCAAAACCGGTGTCCCGATAAAATAATAAAACACATAAGAAATACGGCGAAGTCTGTTGGATTATTATTGTTAACAAATAGGGTAGTATATAATTGATAGCGGTGTGCATCAAAGCTATGGTTGCTGGTTTTCCCATAGTAGTTAAAAAAATCAAAGTCAATCCAAAGAAAAAATAAAACATCGAAAAGTATGTTAAAGTCAAGGTTTTCAAAAGTCCCTCCATCATATAAAATTCAACTGCTCATAAATGTCGTACGAAAGTCAAGGCAACTTTTATTTCCTTTTCGAAAAAGAACGTCCGTCTCACGCAAGATGGACGTCTGTTGATTGGACAGCGCGCAGTTACGACCGAACATGACAACGCGTAACGCAACGACTGGCTGGCGAGAGCCATCGTTAACACGTGTTTGCGAGGTCGGTCGTCGGAGTCGAACTCTTTATCGTCGATTTGTTGACCCAGTGATGACGATGGTGATTTTGCTCCTCGTGAAAAAATATAAATCCAAATACAGCTGAACGTCTGTCGGGCGTGTGTGGGACATTCCCTCCAAGAATCATGCCTCATGAATATTGATCTTAGTGACGTCACGAAAGTGGAGTGTCATTCAAAGTGTATTTTCGGGAAATAAATGTAAATAAAAGAAATAAAAATCGTGATCAAAAGGGTGCTGAATGCTGCAAACAAATTTCAGTGAGGGAATATGTGAGGCAAATCACAGCTTGAGTAGTTTATTGAAAACTCAAGATTTTTATGAGGAAAAAAAGATGTTACAAATTCACAACCATGAATTTGGAGCACATGCTATTCATTATAGAGTTAGATTTTGCCCAATGATGGTTGGAGAAAATCGGGACACCGGTTCCCGACCGGTTCAGCGACTAACCGGGATGTCGCAACACTAATCTTAACCACTTTTGTGTGTGTGCGCATAGTCAGTTTACAAGTTTGCATTCAAACACATGGAATTGAATTTGCTTGGCTTGCACAGTTTCCGTAAGTCTTTATATGGCACACTAAGTGAGAAAACTACTTCCGTATTCTGAAATTTGGCTGTAGCTTGGCGACTTTAATACTTAAAACTGAACTTTTATTACAATTTTGTTGACCTTTAAAATTGTTGCATGAGTTCTATCTGTAACTCTGCTTAACTGGCTCTGCCTCTGCCTCTGGCTCTGCCTCTGCCTCTGCCTCTGTCTCTGTCTCGGTCCCTGCCCCTGCCCATGTCTCTGCCTCTCCCTCTGCCTCTGCCTCTGCCCCTGCCTCTGCCCCTGTCTCTGTATCTGCCCCTTCCCCTGCCCCTGTATCTTCCTCTGTCTCTGCCTCTGTCTCTGCCTCTGTCTCTGCCTCTTTCTCTGCCTCTACCTCTGCTTCGGCCTCTGCCTCTACCTCTGCCCCTGCCCCTGTCTCTGTATCTGCCCCTTCCCCTGCCTCTGTATCTGCCTCTGTCTCTGCCTCTGCCTCTACCTCTGCTTCGGCCTCTTCCTCTGCCTCTACCTCCGCTTCTACCTCCGCCTCTGCCTCTGTGTCTGGTCTGTGTCTGGCGCTACCTCTGCCTATGCCTCTCTCCCCCTCTCTGTCTCTCCACTGCCTCTGGCTCTCATTCTCCCTCTGCCTCTGGCTCTGCCCCTGGCTCTGCCCCTGCCTCCGCCTTCGCCTCTGTCTCTGCCTCCATCATCCATTCTGTACACCCGAGTGTTTGTGTGGTTCAAACCCAGTCTCTATCTCAAAAGTGTATCCCAAATCCTGCATTTTGCCAGCGCTAGATATGTGAGCATTTTTTTGCTTCTTCCAGGAAAAAGAAAACAGACGAACCTTCCATGCCAAGAACTGTCTACTGCATGAGCCCCGTGGAACTTTACGAGACAGCATTGCTCATCCTACAAGAGGTGAAACCCAAAATTAATTAGAAAATTGGTTACGTTTTTATCCTCTGCAAAAGATTTCCTCATTATTCATTTGCCCACTCCAAAATGTTTTCCAGTGACTTTTATGGTGATAATTATCCATTCATAGGCCGTTTACGAAATGAAAATAGGAAAGCAGCTGTCCAACTGACTAACCTTCCCACCCAAAGGAAGGGCAGTGTAAATAAAACTTAAAAGAATGGGCTATTTTTGAAATGATTAGGATTGTTGAATTGAGTATCGGATTTTTTTAAACAGACCGTGCATCATCTGGTAGCCTTGCTTCCCCCCCCCCCCCGCTTTCCATGCCCCATTGCTATTCCCAGCTATAGTTCCCATACCTCCCTGGCTCCATTGACTATTCTCATTGCCGTCTCCGTGAAGTCCTTAAGTGTATCTCACATAAGTTATCCCAGGTCTACGTTGCTGAAATTCCAGGATTTAAACAACCTGAGAGCGACCCGATAAAGATTGCTCACGGAGAGTTTGTTCCGTCTCTTTCTCGTGCTCTGTTACACTTGGGAATTGGATTCGCTTGTGCAGGACAAGCAGGCGGGCGGTCTCTCGGAGGAGGACGGCAAAGACACCGCTGTCTCCTCGTCTTCCTCACCTCAGAGAGTGAAGAAGACTCTCTCGGGGTCAGAGCACCCCTCCCTCAGGAAGGAGGGCCATACTGAGGCGGTCGCCTCACCCAGTAACTTGGAGGAGGAGGAGGAAACAAAGGAGGCGCCGACAGGAGGGTGCCACTTCCTGGACGAGATCTTCCCAGACTGCGCTGCAGAGCTGAAACCACCGCCTCAGAAATCAAAGTGAGTTCCCGCTTTGCTCTCTCTGACAAGGGCATGGACAAGCAACATGTAGGATCTTCTTGCAGGTTATTTTGAAGAAAAACAAAATGGCAAAGAAAGCAGCTGTAGCCAGAGATATAACAAGATGTTTGCGTCGACGAGAATGTAATTCAATGAGGGTTTTGCCCTGCTCGATGTCACAAGCACTGAATGCCCAGTGCTTTGCCCTATTGCCTGATGAAAACATTTTCAGGCAACTCATGTGGCACATGTCTTAACCACTTGACCACCGAGCTGGTCGAGGTCGTGTAGCCAGGTTCACAACAATTGTTTTGTAGCCAATTGTTTTGTAGCCAATTGTTTAGACAATTGTTTCAATTAGTTATTTCTATCTGAATGTAAGCGTGGGGTGTGATCCCTGAAGATATACAACAGTTAATGGTTGAATGCTTCTGGCATGGCACCCCCAACCCAGCAAAGACTAGTTGACTATTTTGGAAGGCCACCCTCTAAGGGCTGGATAGCTCAGATGGTAAGAGCACTGGTATGCAAAACCCAGAGGTTTTTGGTTCAAGGTACAGTAGTCCTGGTCCAAGTTTTCTCTGCCAATTTTGATTCCTCAAAAATTGCTTCAAAAGTTCCCAGTCAGTTTTTGTTTCCTTTATTTGTTTGATTGAAATAAACTAGATATCACTTAATCCATGGCTATCTGAAAACAGAGATGGTAGGACCTGGCATTTTGATGCTAGACGGACCCTACTCAAAGGCAGAAACCTTTGACGTGTGGATCGTAACATCAGGCCCTCTACAATCTCTGCAAGATAACGTGTGTATCGGGCCATTTCAGTCCCCAAGAGGTTATAGCAGCACTTTCCCCATCATCCTGCGCATGAGTCTATTACGATCAAGGATAAAAATCTGAGCATGGAAAGTTAATCATTTCCCTGGGGACCCCGACATCCGGCTGTCTGCATGTATGACTGTGGTGGTTTGTAGTGCGATACTGAAATCTTTGTATTTTGTTAATTTTTTTTTTTCTCAATGGGAAAAGTGTCAACATAACTGGCCCTGTCATATTGACATTACCTCACCCGGATCAAAGATTTCTTCCTTTTTTTTACCTTTAAGCCCAAGTGGTGTGGCTATGTATTTTTATTTATTTATTTATTTATTTATTTATTTCACCTTATTTATACACGGTATCCCGTTCAGCAGTGGTTGTTTTTCAAGGGGCTGTGTTTTTGTAATACATTTTAAATTCAAATAACAAAGCTTAAAATCAGAAAGTAACATAGTATAAACAACACCAAAGTATAACCTTAAGGAGACTGATAAAACAAAACAATACATCCAACCAAATCAAAACTCAAAAGACCCTAAAAAGTAAGGCAATTGAAATAAATTACATAATATGTATGTTTAAAACAATATCTCAAATGTTAGTAAAACACTCACAAAGTAACAGTTAAAGGACCTATACTACATTGGTAAAGGTCAAAAGATTGCCACAGTTCGTGTGTCAAACCATAAAACATAAAAAAAAAAATACTGCGAAAGTTTTAGCTCAGATGGTAATCTGAGAAAGTAGAAAAATGCAAAAAAACCTCGTGGTGTTTGCACCGTTCTGTAGTGTAAGAAATAGGCTAAATTACTCGCAAGTTATAAACTATACGTTGATGTTTGAGTGAAGATTTCTCGAGAAGTACAGCATCCCAGACCGTAAGATTTCAACATGAGGATGCTATCATGACCATCTACAAACTGTGTAAATAAGAAGGAAATCTGTGGACACTGATGTTTTCCGATCTTCCCAATGTTGTATTAGTTCTTTAATAATATAATCAGATAGAATCAGAGATTATTGAACAAGCAAACAGTAAGGTTATCAAAAGTAAAACCATAAACCATAAACAATACAACCAACCAAATTGGGAGGGGAAAGGCATACAAAATGATTGAAGACTAAGGCATTTTTTTGTGGGGGAGATGAGGGGATGGTGACTGTATCAATGGGCCTGTCTTGTTTGTTTGTACTAAGGCCCAAGCTGACATTAATGGACACTGGATGGCTGGCCCTCCAAAGAGCTGACATGCCTTCCTCACCAGGGGCCAGTTGCATTGACAGGGGCATTGGTAAACACTAACAAACCCGGGCTCCTCAGATGCAGGGTTCACATTTCGCGGAGGAGAAAATAAAAGCAAAGAAAGGGTCTAGTCACTGAAGAATTTTTACTGGACCTGAAAGAGAGAGAGGAGCGTGAGAGGGGAGAGAAAGCAACAAGAGAGAGGGGGGGGGGGAAGAGAGTGAGGAGAGAGAGAGAGAGGAGAAAAGGGAACTGGACCTGAACCCTCTTGTCTCTCTTTTACCAGACCCGTGGTCTGGACAAGTTTCGTGCTTGCCGAGTATTGCACATACTGTGGAATGTACATAGGTATCATCCTGGCAGCCTTGTTGTCGAGAAAATGTCTGCCTCATTTCCCTCTTTCGACACATTATGGGAACCATTCCCGTCTAAGGGCTTGGCAGTGACTGCCTCAGAGGAAGGTCCTGCCAGGATCAAAGAGTCAGGGCCTTCTTGCCTTTGGGAAAGGTCCTGCTAGGATCAAAGAGTCAGGGCCTTCTTACCTTTGGGCAAGGTCCTGCTAGGATCAAAGAGTCAGGGCCTTCATACCTTTGGGCAAGGTCCTGCTAGGATCAAAGAGTCAGGGCCTTCATACCTTTGGGAAAGGTCCTGCTAGGATCAAAGAGTCAGGGCCTTCTTGCCTTTGGGAAAGGTCCTGCTAGGATCAAAGAGTCAGGGCCTTCTTGCCTTTGGGAAAGGTCCTGCTAGGATCAAAGAGTCAGGGCGTTCTTGCCTTTGGGCAAGGTCCTGCTAGGATCAAAGATTCAGGGCCTTCATACCCTTGGGAAAGGTCCTGCTAGGATCAAAGAGTCAGGGCATTCTTGCCTTTGGGAAAGAAGGTCTTGCTTGGTTCAAAGAGTCGGGGCCTTCTTGCCTTTGGGAAAGGTCCTGCTAGGATGGAAAACGCAGGCTTTCTTGCTTTCTTGAGCAGAGGATTTTGCTGAAAATGGGCTGTAATGTGTTGGATGACTTCAATTTATACTCTTTTCACAACAGAATTTAATTCCAGTGTTTTATCTTATTACATGGTTCTCCCTCCTCCCCCATCTCAGAAATCTGAATTCGCCTACAAGTTTCTTGGACAAACCCCTATGCCTGGCTGCTGAGACTGTCTCGTGTGTGCCAGACACGGCTGGCTTTGCACCCCCTTCGGAGAAAATGGAATCGACCTCTTCGTGTCTTGGTAAGTCGCCTGCCGAGACGAAAAACGAGGAGAGCAAAGTTGCCAAAGGCCCCGACTTATCATTTTTGGACGATATTTTCTGAATTTCTTATTTGTGACAATAATATTGTTTATTTTATTTTATTTATTTATTAAAAAAAAACAATTTCTTTTAAGTTTTCTTTAAGTTTTCCTTTCCTTTGTTTGAATTTTAATTCTGACCAATACGGACTTTAATTTTGATAGATTTTGTTTTATACTTTATTATACTTTATACTTTTTTATGATGCAATCAAAAAGATCAGTTTGGAACTGAAAATGGTTCAAACATTTGATCTTTGTGTGGGCCCATGAGGAAACTTGACCCCCCCCCCTCCTAAATAAAAGTAAAACACATTCCAAAGGACTTGCTTTAGCAGAGGTTGCCCCAGATGGTTTGTCTTTATGTGGCCAGTTGCCTCCAATAAAAAGATAGTGAATCCACTGATCAATGAACAGTCAATCAATCACTCAAGAATACTAACTTATCTCAAACACAAAATTTAATTCATATTCTTCAAATCGCTTTATTACACAATAGAGTATCATAGATATCACATGATGTTTGCGTCGAGAATAATGTAATTAATTGAGGTTTTGTAATTCATTGAATCCGCCACACGACCTCGACCAGCTCGGTGGTCAAGTGGTTGACGTTTTTAGTTCAAGTTGATCAAGTTTATAATACTGTACCACCCTTAATACATTCGTGGAGACTTGTGGCAGTTATTGCATGGGTGAGGATGGTCGAAGGCCGCCATCTAAGGGCTGGGTAGCTCAGATGGCCCAGGGCTTGGAGCCTTGGATGTTAGAATAAAGGCCTAGACTTGAATCAAGCGACCTCGGATATTTCAAGGAATTGTTTTGCGATTTCCCAGTCCGTTTTTTCTTCTTTCGCTCCTGTGTTTGCTTGGTAACTCATGAACTCGAACAGCTAATACCGCCGTGCATTGTCTGTTAGATTCTTTGAAAAAGTGTCTTCAAATGAGAGGGGAAAAAACCAATACATAACTTGTTTGTAACTTGGCAACCACTGTATTTTACCTGGCTGCAGCAGACTATAATTGACTATTTTGGGAAGGCTACCATCTAAGGCCTGGATGGCTCGGATGGAAGAGCACTGGTATACGCTAATCCAGAGGTCTGGGGGTTCAAGTCCCGGTCCAGTCGGAGTTTTCTTTGCCATTGCTTTCAATCAGACAAATAAAGGAAAAACTGTCTGGGCACTTTTGGGCACAATTTTGAAGAAACAAAAATGGCAAACATTCTGACTTGGGACCGGGACTTGAACCCGAGCCCTCTGCATGGTTTTGCTTACCAAAATAATTATAATAACAAAATAATAAATGTCAATACTGTTTTGGTGTTTTACAAGATACCTCATTGTTATTTTTTTCGTTAATTTTCTTGTTTGCGGGGGACCAGACGTCGTTCTTGGATGAAATCAATTCATCTCTGCTTATAATGCAAACATGCGTATTATAGGCCTAATGCATTTCACTCTCGGAACGGTTTTTGTTTGTGCGCGCGCGCGTCAGTGGAGGGGCACAAGACGTGTCCCGCAGCTTTCGTGGAATAATTCACCGTCTCGCGGGCTCGGAAAAAAAAATAGATCGAGTCTCACATGCGGAGACGATGGGGGACAACCAAACCCCGCCCCTCCCCCCTCCTCCGCGCCCTCAACCTCGTACACAGGTAAACACTCGTCAACCTCGAGTGCGCAAATAACGAGGACGACACGGGGCTCGCTAGTATAACGTTCCTCGTGATTTTGTTGTGTGGTTTTTTTTTGCTCGGTGGAACTGAAGTACACGGTCAATTTACACCGACTGGCCCTCCTCCGTCACCGGAACCCGGCCGCGGACTAAAGGTCGTCTTGCCCGAGGTCCTATAGGGTATAATATACAGGCTCGGGGCCCGTAAGATTGCCCGTTGAGACGAAGAAAGAAAAAAAGTCACCCGATTCATTTGGCAAACACACGGAGGCTTTCTGTTTATTTTCTCGTTTGCCAAAGCAAACACGGGTGTTTTTCGCAGTTCATGTATTTCGTCGTCTGGTCAGCTGGCTGTCTCGGACGTCATCACATCTTCAAGTTAACCATTTCTGTTTGCCCTGTTTTCGAGTTGGGGAGGTTTGGGGTTGAAAATCAGCCAAGATGGTTCGGGTTGGTCGTTGTATTAACGTCTACCCTGCCGACCCCATCGTCCAGATGGCGCAATGCAAACCGTTGGTATGGACGAAACTTAATCACATTGTTCCGCGATAACGATCTTGCTCGTGTCGTTCTGTAATTAAGACTCGATGCAGATCGGCTCGTTCCGGATTTGGCTTTCAGAGTGTGACTAAACTAGACCTTGTCTTTGTGGTGGAGTAGCATCAGGCCGTGAGCATCTCCCCTCCTCCCCCCTACACCCCTCGTGTATTGGGCTTCTATATACCTCTAATTCTTACCGTGTTCTTATAGTAGGCAAGATGGTTCTTTTCTTTCTCGGCAGTTCTTCTCGATCCGGGTTTTTCCCTCTCATGTCTGCCCGATTTCCTCCGCCCGTTTCGGGGCAACTCCTTGGCGTTTCCTTTCTCTACTCTTGCCCCGGCCATTTCTGTCTATGTACCTCCCTTCAACATCTTACTTGTGGTTTGAATAAACATTGCTCGTACTATAGGCCTATAGTTACTGATTCTTGCAGAAAGTAGACAGGGAAGAAACGCTGTACCGTGAAAACTATCTACATTATATACGAATGGGCATCTATGCAATTCTCTTGGTGCTATATCGTGCGACGTCTTCTGACTGCGCAATTCTTGGGACTGTACAATTCTTGGGATTTACATCAGACGGACTATTATGGCAGTCACACTTTGGCCTCGACATTTTTATCAGGGGAATGGCTGCATGCCTCCGTGTGTGATTTCACTCGGTTTGATTGTGAATGATTACATTCTGGTTGTGTTCACTTCATTATACTTCTCCCTTATAGCCCAACAATTCCCCCGTGATCTTTCCTCTAATCCGTTCCCATCCCCGCTCTGCTTGCCTGTCCATCTGCATACCACCCTAGTGAGTCTGTCCGCCAGCTAACCACCTTTTGTTCCCAGCATCTGTCTTCGGTATCATTAGGCCTATTGATCTTTTCCCTTCCCAGGCACTGTTGCCCTGATCATATGGCTGCCGTTCAGAAAGCTCCTGCTGGGATCGAAACGTCAGACCGCGGCCAGACCCTCTATATATTATTGAAATGTAAAAGTCTTTGAAACGCTTGGCACTCTACAAATCATTATGTGTGACTTTTTTGTTCTCGTCCTCGTTTACCGCCTGCTATCACCAGAAGTGTCACCGCTCCGTTGCAATGTGCTCGCTGACATGCGGTCGCTGTAGAGGGCAGAGGGCCAGCCGTCTCTCCGTGACCGAAGCACGCTCCTCTTTTTCCCGCCCTTTTTTTTAAGGGCCACGGCAGCCGCCCGCTGACGTCTGACGCGGTCTCGCTTATAGAGCGCGGGGACGAGACTGCACGGGCGTCCGCACCGTCCCTTGGCCGGCAGAGGGGTCCGTTCCCTGGGGTGGAGGTGGGCAGTGCCCCGTACACCACTGATCCCTATAGAGACCATGCAGACCAGGCTGTGCTGGCGTACGTATGCCTCGAGTTGCTGGCTTCAGCGCAGCCCACCGGTTCCCGCACGCCTCGGGGGGAAACCAACAACGGCGCCAAAGACGCGGTCTTCGGCCGTCACATGCCGGTTTCGGATACTCCGAGTCGGTACTGAAGCCAGCATGCACAGTCCTCCGTATCGGGCCGAGCTGATTCGCGTACAGAAGAGCGCCCTCTTCACTGGTGAAACAATCCCCCCTCCAGTCTAAGCTTTCCTGACCGTCAGAGGTAGTTCCCGGTTTCGAGGCGTCTATGGGACATTGCATTGGGTCGCATTCAAGTCACTATCGGTGTTCGGCAAATTCTCCTTTGCCCCGAGTCGTGGACGTCGTATCCTTGTTCTGACCTGGCTGATCTTGGGAGCTGGGGTCTCCGCGATGGCTGGCGTTGCAGGAGCTTCCCCCGTCTGGAGCGCAGGGGATCGGGTCTCTCATTCCCTGTCCCCCGCTGGGGTCCGACGGTGTCGGGGCGTCGCGGACCGTGGTCGCGCGCTCGCCTGTCCTTATCGGGCCTTGGCGGCCCACGTAGACTCCGCCCAGGAGCTCGGGCACGCCGGGCTGGCCGTCCCCCACAGTGAGCGTCAACGTCCTGCCCAGCATGGACACTACGAACACGTCTCCTCCTCCTCTTTGTCCTGTTCCTGCTCCTGCTCCTGCTCCTGCTCCTCCTCCCCCTACTGCTCCTGCTCCTCCTACTCCTCCTCCTCCTCCTCCTGCTCCTCCGTCTCGTCCTCCTTCTCCTGTTTCTGCTGCTGCTCCTGCCCCTCCTCCTTCTCCTTCTCTTTCCTTTCTTTCTCCATCTCGATCTCCTCCACCTCTTCCTCCACCGACTGTTCCTGTTGCTCCACGTATGCTTCCTCCTCCTGCACCTCTTGCTTCTCTTTCTCCTCTTCTTCCCTCTCCTTCTCCTCCTCCTCCTTCTCTTCCTTCCTCCTGGCCGCCGTCGATTTCTAGCAGGTTATCAAACTTGGCCGGGCCGTGCGGCGTGGGCAGACGGGTCTCGACGCCGGCCGGTCCGCCCCGGCAGCCCCCGGCGCGGCCCCGCTCTGGCTGCCGCTCTGGCGACCGGCCCGCGAACCGGATGACGAAGGGTCCGCCGCCGGGCTTCCCCGGCGCGGCGCCGTCGGCAGCTGCTGTAGCAGCCCCCGCGGTCTGCTCGAGCGACGTGGCGCGCTGCCGCCTCTGGGGGGCGCCTTCACCCTTAGTAGTCTGCCCGGCGGCCGCGCCGGACTGGCGCTGCGTGTGGGCCAGCGTCATCCGCCGCAGCTCCTGCACCGTGTTCAGCTCAGGCCGCAGGAGGATGATGTAGACCTTGGGGAGGAAGAGCAGGGCCAGCTGCGCCGTGGGCACCAGGGTGTCGCCCAGGGCCAACACCACCAGGTTGCTCTGGCCCGTGAACAGGAAGGAAGCGCCCAGGCAGCCGAAGTAGACGGCCGAGCAGACGGCCATGGTGGCCAGGATATGGCGCGACTCGCCGTAGTTCTCGGGCAGGCGGCGGGCCCGGTAGGCCGAGGCCAGGCAGAGCAGGGCCAGCAGCATCGGGTAGGCGCTGTTGAGGATGTTGCACAGCTCCACGCTGCGGCAGCCCACGTAGGTCAGGCCGCTCTCGGGGTCGTGCCGGTGCTCCAGGGCCGGCGGGTACAGGGCCAGGGTCAGCCCGCTGACGCCCACCTGCACCAGGGTCAGCCCCAGGACGCAGGCCAGCTGCAGGCCGCGCCGGTGCAGCCAGCGCCGGGCTGGGCCACCACCGTTCCTCCTCCCCCGCCGCCACCACCACCACCACCAACCACCGCAACAGCCGCCGCCGTGACAGCAGCCCGCCCCGGCGGCGGTGACGAGGCGGGTGCGCACGGGCGGCAGACGGGAGCCGAAGGCGTTCAGGGCCCGCCGGGTCTTGACCAGGAACACGGCGTAGACGCAGCTGTCGACGGGCCCGCGGAGCCAGTAGGCCAGGCAGCGCCAGGCGGCCGCCCAGCGGCCCACGTGCAGCGTGGGCAGGGCCAGGCTGACCGCCAGCGCGCCCAGCAGCAGGAAGCTGAGCTCCCGGTTGGCCGCCTTGACCAGCGGCGTGCGCCGGTGGCGGACGAAGACGCCGGTCACGCAGAGGTCGGCGGCGACGCCCAGGAGGGCGGCCGCCATGAAGCTCAGTCCGGCCCAGCCGGACAGCGTCATCTGGACCAGCGGGAAGGACTGGCAACGGCACGACGTCTCGTTGAACCACTCGCTCTCCGCGCGGCATGATGCGGGCGACCATCCCTCCTCCTCCACCGCCGCCTCCTCCTCACCCGTGCGGACGCTGCAATTCACCCACGCCGAATCTGCCACAGACACGGGGAAAAAACTGTATGATAGTCATAACAAACACAGTCCGCCCCCCTCCTCTTTTAATTTTTTTCCACCTTCTCCAGCCATCCATTTCGATTCCAGCTAGTCTCTGTGTACTGCAGCGCTTTCATCCTCACACAGTTCTCATCCATCTCACGCTATCAACCCGTCTCGGACGGGATCTTGAACCCTTCTGACTTCGCCTCATCTATCCAGCCGCTAAACCAACCCCATCCTCCTCCCCCTCCTCCTCCTCCTCCTCCCCCTCTTCCCCCTCCCCCTCCTCCTCCTCCTCCTCCTCCCCCTCCTCCTCCTCATCCTCCTCCTCCTCCTCCTCCTCCTCCCCCTCCTCCTCTTCCTCCTCCTCCTCCTCCTCCCCCTTCTCCATCGAACCCCGGGAGTGGCTTCATGGGCCCTCGTTGAATGGAGAAATATTAACTTTTGTCTGGCAAAGCCAATTCGTCTTCCCTTCTCTCGATAAGGTCAAAGAGGAAGAATGTCCCAGCATAGCCTACTAATAATCATTAAAGCGTAGGCGGTGTGCCTGATTAGAGAAGCATATTTTCACAAGGCCACGGCGTGGTAAGGTAGGATGGCCAGTTCCTTTCCTCGCCGCCTTCCAACCTTCCCCCCAGCTCTATAGAGAGAGCCAGCTACCCACTCGCTGCTGGGTGGACAGGGCGAGTTTTCCCAGCTTCTGGTCCGAGTGGGATTCGAACCAGTGAGCCCTCTGCACAGCAGACGAACGCTCTATAGCCGTTCGACCACATTAATTGTGCATACTTTCTCTTGGTACAGGGTTTTAACAAAATTGACAACATGAACAAAGCGTTGGGCAAAAGGTGGCATTGCACCACATAGGCAATTGTATGTGCACTGCAAAAACGTATGACGAAAAAAAAACACCAAATTTTTGACGCTTTTTTCGCATCGATTTCAACCAACATTATCCAGCGTATAGGAGGGTTTGCGGTGAACCCATGCATAAGGTCTCTTAAAGAAGAGGTATGATTCTGAAGCGATAACTCGACGTTCCGGCCAGTATGCTCTGGCCGTCATCAGGAGAATGCGTCGAGTCATACCTCTTCTTTGAGAGACCCTATACATGGGCTGTCAGTGTTTATCCGGTATATAATTATAATCCGCATTATCACAAACCATCCATAACTGGTAGCTGTTGAGAAAAGTCCCCAGATCGGGGATTGATCAAGTGCAGAGAGTTGGCATCAGGGCGGGACCCGCCACATAACAGTCGTCGCGGATGACACGACGGTGAGCCTGATGGTGGACATCAACCCCCACGAACAGAGACCCCAGTCTGCAATGCCTCCACCCCTGCCCCCATGCACTTGTTTTCAAGCTCACTGCCGATTGACATCCACCAGACCCGTATAGGTCTGTTGCGCTCTACCCAAGAGTGCTTCCGAGGAAATGGTTGGACATTTACAAGACCGACCATTCACCAGTCTGTAGTTTTGACCGATTTGGGTCCAAATTTCAGTCTCATTTTTTGGCCGAACTTTTTTTCCCCACAGTGAACGAAGTATATGAAAGTGATGGACGAAAAAAAAAACCACCCAAAATGCTTTTACGAACGAACGCAATGTGGTTTACCTGGTCCTTCCCATGCTGTTTCGTTCGGTCGGGTCTCCATCGTCTGTTGCTGTTGTATAGTATAGTCGTCCTCGTTGAGAAAATAAGATGCTGGCTGTGATGGTTCTGTATTCGTCTGCTGTTTGGTGGCTCGTCACTCAGTGTAATGTCTGAAAGAAAGGAGACGAGTGTGCATAGGGATTCGGAGGTGTTTCAGTGTTGCATTATTTTTTCATCGGCACAATCTGCGTGGACACTCTCAGTCTATTGGCATACACTGTGTGCCACAGTTGCCACAGTTTGCCACAGTTTGTGTGTTAAACCGTCTAAACATTCAAAAACCCGTCACGGTTTACGCACCAGCTCGTAGTTTAAGAAACAGTTGATTACTCGCGAATTGATAAACTATTCGTCGATATTTGAGCGGAGATTTCTCGAAAAATACAGCATCCCAGACCGTATAGATTTCAACATGAGGATTCTATCATGGCCATCTACAGAGGAAAATCTGTGGACATTGATGTTTTCCGATCTTCCAAAATGTTGTATTGGGCCTTTCTACACAACATTGGTCGAGGTCAAAGAATAGAATCCGTAAGTTGTCTGATCCAACATATGCATGAAATAGCACACCTGTGAAAATTTCAGCTCAATCCGCCAACCGAGTATCGAGAAAATCGTGAAAAACCGCTTCAGTTGTTTCGCGAAAATGCAGCATTCAACGCCGTACTGTTCCAGTTTAGATCTCGGTGAGACGTGAACGATTTCTTTTACTCTTTTCTCCCAAAATACATCATTTTAGGCAGAAATATTTCTATAAAATAATATTATCTATGAATATTATTATAACCATCTTCAAACTGTTCAAGTTTTATGTAAATCTGTGAACATTTTTGTTTTTCGATCTTTAATACCAATGTTGTGTAGGGGCTTTAAAAAAAAAATGAAGATTCAATTTCGAGCGAGTGCCACTTACCGGTTGATGGGAGGTACGGTAAGTCCCTGCTGCCTGTATCGTTGCATGCGTGCGGCTCGTTTTGTGCTGGTCACACGGACTGGGTGATGAATCCCATCACGCGCAATTTATTGGCCGCTCGGTATATAGCGTCCTCTCTCGTCGTCCGTGGGAGATCTCCCTAGTGATCGACAGTCGGCGGGGTGTAGTCGGACAGGGTTGTTGTGCTTCAAACGACACAGCAGTCGGATTGGTGTAAAACAGAGCTGGGGCAGAGGAGAGGAGAGGGGATGGAGAAAGAGAGAGAGGGGGGGAGAGGGGGCGGCTGCACGGATAGCCGGTTTCGTTAAGTCGTCCGTGCCCACAGACACGTCCCCGCATGGCTCGCCCACTCGCCAGGCAACGGCCGCCAGCTGATTAAAGATGTGCACGAGATAACTGTCGCCAGTCCCTCAGTTGTTGAAAACTTGTTAGTACAATACCGGGGTACTCGTCCCTCTCGGAACACTGTTCGGTCTTTCCGCCGCCGGCGCGGTCGTCATTCTGGAGGCGATGATCGTAGGCGCCCTGTTTGGCGAACGTGACCCTCCCCTTCTCGCCACCCCACACCCTCACGAGCTTGTGCGTCGGTCCCTGCGCGTGTGCCGTGCGCGCCTTGGACGCTCATTAATTCATACGTGCGCGCTCCGTGAATCTGATTCTCGTTTATAGCCGGATCGACTTCTGTGCCATAGTACAGGGGGTACCTATATAATGAGCGCGTGTTGGTGTATTGCGAATATTGGCCGTATCGTATCGAGCCATCTATGCGGACGTACTGTAAATCGGTTGTGGTTTAGTCGGAGGGGAGGGAGTGGTCACGCCCATCTATCCACTGTAGTGATTATTATTATGCCAAGGGATTTTTTTTTCACATGACGTCACCTGAGCGCCAAAGGCTAATTAGCATGTCCACAGGAGTGGTCCAAATCCACAGAAGTGCGTGCATATTTCCCGTTGATCTCCATAATGGAGATCAATGGTATTTCCGTCGGATATTATTTTTGGATGACTCCAAGGCGCGCGCGTTCCACGGACGTACAGTACATCCACGTGAATTGAACGCTGACCGGCAAAAAACACGTGACTGAAAAATCTCTATGGGCTACTATACTGTATAGGCCTATACTGCAATCTCCACCTATTGGAGTATGATTGGGTGTGGTCACGGTGATGCTTCTATCAATGGCTTGCTTGGCTTTTATTTGATATGCCGTGCAACTGTAGGCATAATTATTTTATGATGAATTTGTTTCGAGAGAACAGTACTGTCCAAAAATGGGAAATGTAATTCCAACACAAGTGTTACATGTAAAGGTAGAGACGACCTTTTGTGAGTCGTAATTTGCACTCGCAGTCGAGAGATGTGACTTGATCTTCGCCTTCCACCACCCCCCCCCCAAAAAAAGAGATGAACTAAGTGGCAACGATATTCTGGCAAAGGATTTTGCCCAAAGCCCCCCCCCCCGCCCACCCCCCTGGGTGTATGCAATGTGAGGTTTGGGCAGACCCATTATAAAAAGCATTCCCGGTGCTCATCATCTTCGTATGCGTATAATGGGTCGCACGGAATGATAATAATGATACCTGCAGCATTGCTGATGGTGCGTCCACTTCGAATAAAGTTTGCCGTTTTGTAGGCTCAGCTGGCTGCTCAGCGCGGGCCAGGGCAACGGGCCGACCGACCTGACCCACAGAGACACCCACGGAGGGCACTGGTGGACTTCGCACCGCCGCTTAGATCCACAGACGTAACTCTCTTTTTCTTTTACGGACGATAGCGGGCGCTAAAGCGAAAATTCACGGAGGCCGCCATCTTGGGGAGCAAAACCATGCGGTACAACCATTGATCGCCTTTAGTATGGAGATCAATGGGTGCAGCACTGTATAGGGGGCCGTCGCGGCGTGGCCATGTTAAACCGTTTGCAACGTTTCAAGGCGAGCGCGCACGCGTCACGCGCACGCCGCACGTTATAGTCAGGTTCCGCTATGAAGTCACGGTATCCTGACGTCGATTCCAGTGTGCACTGTCCGTCTATAGGCCGTAGCTCTGGAAACCCGTTTCGGACATCGCCTTAGTTTAAGTACCTCCGCGCCGCCTGCTATTGGAGATTAACACGTGCCCAATTTTGAATGCATTATTACATAATGAAGGAAGCCTCTTTCCAACTAAATACCCAGGTTTATGGATTAAGTATATTAAAAATATAAGAATGAGCAAAAAAAACCTACAAAAATGGAGAATACGGCGGAGAAAACATATCAATAACCTGACCTTCATCTTCCGGTTGTAAGTACAGTATTGCGAATACGGCCCCGACTTTGGCCATGGTACGCGACGTGAGCATTACTACTAGTACATGTACTTGTATCGCGCCGAAGTTGGTGTGGTTCGCATTCGGGCCAGAAAAGCGCCTTGTACTGTGCATGTACTGTACAGTGCATGTGGATAATTATACATGTAATTAAAATAATACAAAATCAAAACACAATCAACGTAAAGCGCGACTTTGTTAGTGTACTTTGTAGTGGGGCGAACTTTGATTGCAGGAACCGGTTGTGATTATTTTGTCATGTACGAGGGTTGGTGGTTTCGTGTGTGTTTTCTCATTTTTATAGTGACTCCAGTCTGCTGCCCTCTACTGTTGAGCACATGCTATCCTTCCAAGATGGCGGCTGATGGTAATTATCCCCAAGTGAGTACCCGGCCATTTTTGTTTTCATAAGTGTGACCCTTCTTTGGGATGGTCGGTTGTAGAAGTTCATCAGTTGATATAATTATCATAAACTAAATAACGCACAAGACAAACCTGTGGCAAACTCTTTTCGAACCTCATGGAAAGCGGAAGCTTTGAAGTTTAGCCTAAATGGAGCACTATATGTATGTGGCATGGAAGTGGAGGGATGCGTCACGAAAATCAGCAGCAAATAGTCGTCGGGAAAAACGCAGGTTTTTTGTGGGGGCATGGAATTCTTGAGTTATTTAACAAAAAATACAAAAATTGAAAACATGCCGACAGATTTCGAACGAAGTTACAACTTGCTGTATCGTTACGATCTTTGAGGGACTTCTGTTAACGAATGATTGAGCGTGAAATCACGTGCTCTTTGCCAGACAGTGGCTAGCTATGGAAGTTGACGTTTAGTGGTCTGCACCCAAAGAGGCCGGCTATAAACAGCGACCTCTTACGGCCACTGTAATATTATGCAAATTAGCTTAGTGCAACGGGAAGCGAAGCTGCCCGTACGCGTTGAATTCCGGGCCCTCGAACTTATAAACAAAGATATTTACTAAGGCGATGAAGGTGTGTAATGCCGTTGCTTGTTCATCGATGATTGTTGTGCCCGTATTGTTTTCGACTTTGAAACAAATCATGCCAGACCAAGATAACTTGTAGGGCGTTGTTCTGTCCACCGAGTGACGGCGATCATCCAGTATTATTTGTTGAACCCAGACCCTTGCACGCGTCACTCTAGGCCTATACCGGGCTTATCGATTGGCTGATTAATTCAGATCCAACTGACCCGCGGGGACACGGCACTCGCAACGAGGAGATACGAACCGCTGCATGGTCGTGACTACTGCGAGTTACCCTCCATGCCCCATGAAGTCCCTTCAACCGTTACTATGCAAGGGCGCCCTCACCGGTGCGTATCGAGCTCGCGTGACCGTGAATTCCCGGCACGAATGCGGATGTCGTGCGGGAAAAGACGGGGGAAAATCCCCGTCATCACGTCTGTTGACAAGAGGCGCGCTTTTTGTTTGTTTTCGATTATGCGAGTTTCCCAACGTATTGTACTCCGGTTGCCAGACGTACGGAATTTCCCAATAATCGCTCTTTTGAATGGCCCGGACCATTACAGGCCCTATCACTTATCAGTATTATGGTGATGATTATTTATAGAGCAATGTGTATTGACCGTTGTAAAAATTGAAGTGGTAGTTTTGCTACTACTCTACTAATATAGGAAGACCCCGTGTAGATGTTACTGATTTCATAATGGGAAACATGGTTTGGATTCTTGAATGCTAAGATTTTTTTCCTTTCCTTTACTTTGGCTCCCGACCTTTGTGAACTGCATGCCTGACTACAAAGGCGTCTTCGAGATAATAATTATTCTTAATTATTCTTAATTATTCATGCCAGACCAAGATAACTTGTAGGGCGTGTAGAGCCGGTTTAACTCAACGTTTCGGGCAGTGTCATTGCGTACTCTGCCCGTCGTCAGGGCAGAGTATTGTTACACGCTTCCTAACTTGGCTCTCGGGGAAGGAGCTCGTCGATGCTTCCAATAATTTATTCTTCTGGAGAAATGTTCGAAACGGTTTGATAATAATTATTTGAAGGTTTGCAATGTTGAAGTACCAAGTGGAAACATTTTGCGATGACACCATTAAATAACACATCTCTTTTGAAAGAGCCGGTTTAACTCAACGTTTCAGGCAGTGTCATTGCGTACTCTGCCCGTCGTCAGGGCAGAGTATTGTTACACGCTTCCTAACTTGGCTCTCGGGGAAGGAGCACGTCGATGCTTCCACTGAGGTCAAGCTGAGTGTGTACATCAATTGGTGTACATGCCTCTCCACCAAGAGCTCCAGACTCGGAAACATCTTGAGCTTTCTCCAAATAACACCGTCATACACCAATATACACCATCCCTCTGGGCCTCAAGCTATACATTTGTTTGTGTTTGAATAATTGTACGATCTCCTTTTTTGGGCGGGGGTGCGCACTCGTTTGGTGACGACCTCTTGAGCCCATCGCATTTTATGAATGTCGTCCTGCATCATATCCCTATTGGCAGTATATCAATGCACGAGCCAGGAAGCCTTCCTCCATGGTATTATTATCGGAAGGAGGAAGTTAAGACTAGTATGGCCAGTGATGTAGTATGTAGAGACCACAAAGAGCTATACAATGTACACCGACATTCTGTTACTGGGGACCCTCCCGCCCCCCCCCCTCCGTTTACTATAGTTCACTGGATCCTGCTCTAACAACAAACGAACGCAACCGAGCAATAATCTCATGAATCCGGCTTTTGTACAATAACCCTTTTGCCTAGTTTGAGAGAACGGTCTTGCTATAGGATCCAAAGGTCAGGCCCTCTCCGTTTTAGTCAGTAAGCAGTTTGCAACATTTTTGTGTGTACAACTGTACATGTAATCAAAATACGACATTGGGAAGATCGGGAAAACATCGATGTCCACAGATTGCCTTCTAATTTACACAGTTTGTAGACGGTCGAAGATAGAATCTCGTGTTGAAATCTTGCGGTCTGGGATACTTTTCAAGAAACCTTCACTCTCAAACATCGACAAATAGTTTTATTACTCGGGAGTCATAAATTATTTCTTACACTACAGAATGGTTCGTAAACCGTCATGTTTTTTGTTTGTTTGTGGCATTTTTCTACTTTCTCAGATTACCTAAAAATTGCTAAAAGTTTAATTAACCTTCGAAGGATTGCTCTTTTTTTTTAATGTTTTATGGTTTAACGCACAGACTGTGGCAATCTCTTGACTTTTACCAAGGTTGTATGGCCCTTTAAGGAAATAAATAAAGTTAATTCCTCCTACGAGGCAGACGTGTATTTCACGGTGTTCTGTCGGAGGGGGAATTACCGGGGACGTGCAATGCCCACAGTGATGTCAGCGTGAAACCATTCGTGCACGACACGGGGACCATCATAGTCTGGAGTCGGCAGGGGGCAATCCACAAGAATGTCCACAAAATGTGTGTCCCGTTGATTGGACAATTCCCCCATGCACCCAAATGTCGCATAATCTATTTTCATTTCATTTCATTTCATCGGTAGTTTTATTGTATTCAGTTCAGGTTTTAACTAAAACAAAGCACAAAGAAGTGATAACATAAAGCCAAATAATAAGGGGACGTCAACGAAGACGACGATAAAAGGGACAGAGAAAAGAACAAGTTAGACTCAATAAGACTTTAAAATAATGGTGAGTGAAACAGTATTATGAGGGTTTGCGGTGACACCATAGTGTATATAGGCCTAATAAGGTCTCTTGAAGAAGAGGTATATGCCTAATGGTTCTGAAAAGAACCACGGTGAATCACGGTGACGTTGGCCGGCAAATATGCTATGGCCGTCATCACGAGAATGAAGGAGAAAGACAAAGACACACCCCTGACAGAGTGTCAAAAAGCAAACCCAAACACTATCTGGTGGATCTCCGTCGCGCATGCAAATACCACTATAACCAACATATAGCTATAAGCCAAACCAAAACATTGTTATGATGCACACAACGATTTAAGACAACAGTTGGGGAAATAGTCTTTGCTGTATTATAATTATGTGTGATTCAAGTCAAACAAAAATGAAGGAAAAACTGACCGGGAGCTTTTTGGACCAATTTTGAAGAAGAAAATTATTGACAAACACTACTTTGACTCTGATTTGCGTATACCAGCGCTCTCGCCACCTGAGCTATCCAGCCTTTAGATGGTTGCCTTCCCAAATAGACAACTATAGTCTTTGCCGGGGTGGGGGCACCAGTCAGGAGCAATTCGACCATTAACTGCTGTATATCTCCAGGGATCACACCCCTGCTTTCATTCGAATGCACTAAGTTTGAGTTATAAGTTTGCTAAAAAGAAAATGAACAAATTTATTTATACAACCCATCCCGAGGCCTTGGATCAAAGCGACCAGATAAATATATTATTGCTGACAGGCAACATGCAGATATATACGGGAGGCATGATGGACATTGTAGTAAAAAAAAAACACGGTAGAGTTCCCTATTAAACAATGGTTATTTTTAACAACATCGAGTCAATTCAAGAAGGGGAGCGGAGAGGCGGATGGAAAAGGGAACTGAAAGTTAAATCCGGATCGCGTCACCTTTCGGTTCGCTATTTAGCAATAGGCGTTACTAAATCACTACATGACCGGGGGATTTCCGCGTGCTCGGGCGAAATATCCCCAGGGGCGGCCATAGCAATGCCTCGCGATGCGTAACGCTAAGCTTACGTGCCGAGCCATCGTGAAGCTGTTCTGCGGATAGTTCGCACGGTTACTGCAGGGCCATCGCTCAGTCCTCTTGCGATCGATCGTAATTTAGTGACGAGGGGTTTGATGAAATCATTGAGGTAATTGGCTGGAAGTTACTGTATTTACTATATAGACTCGGTCTAGTGTGAAGGCCAAGGGTGATCAGAGAAAACTAGGTGAAGGGTGACCAGAGAAAATGCACCGCTCTCTAAATGCAAAAGAGTGAACAATCCACTCGCACAGAGAGTGACATTTCCTCAAGAAAAGCCAAAAACGCTCAAGAAGAGTGAACACCACTGTATAAGAGGTGAGGAAACCGCTACGACTGGAGTCAAACACCACTCTATGGAGGATAACACCTTTTTGAGTTGTCATCCATAATAAAGATTGGGATTTCACTGCACTCAGCGGTTTTGACATCTTTTACAGGGTTTCTCACTCTTTTTGGACGGTTTTGGCTTTTTGGAGCGATTTTCACTCCTTGGGAGAGTGAATTATTCACTCTTTTGCATTTATTTTAGAGAGTACAAAAATAGGGCTCGCGGTATAGGCCCTACCATGGAATAAACAGCCTCTCCCCAAAAAAGAAAAGAAAAATTCGAGGGGAATGTTGCTTCGATCCGAGTCCAAGAAGGGCCTTTCTGAAAAAGGGAGGTCCTGCTAGGATCGAACGATCGGAAGAAGGTGGGGACAGAATAATTGCTTGATATTTTCCATTTGGGAAGCGGGCAAGTGACGGAATCCAAATTCGAGAAATACGAAAGTGCAAAGTGATGACGAAACATTTCCCCTATAGAAAGTGGTCATTTTAGAAGAGTGAAATTATATAGGCTATTATTTGCAGTAATAAAACATTTTCTTTCGGAGTCAAAGTTTCACTTCAGTGCATGTGTTGTAATGGGGGCTGATAGAGTCAATATTTCCTGATTTAAATTGCAACAAAAAAATCCGCGTCTTGTTTCTCCGGGGGTTTTTTCTCTGCCGAGCCAATAAGGAAGGGAAATCGAAAAAAAAAACATTTCCTGTTCTATTTTTCCGGGTATCTTTGGATGAGGAAACGCGCGTATCTGAATGGTACATATCGCGAGGCGCTGTCGTGGGCTGTCGTCAGTGCACGCCACACGCTGATAGGTGGGATTTCAGAGAACTTGGTGTTGAGGGTCGGATATTTTGATCTGATATTTCCGTCTGAAGCTTCAATTCACCTGTCAATCTGTTAGGCTCAAATGCTATGACTATTATCTCGTGCATGAGCTAACCTTAACATTCATTCCTTCTATGCTACATCAATGATTTAGCCGGGTTTTTTAACTGATCGTTGTTCCCCTCAGAACAAAAAGGACTATTATGTGTGATCCTATCAATACTACGAAGTAAATGCAAAAAAAAAATCTGTTGCAAACTGCTAGCTGACTAAAAATGACCAGCAACACATAAATCTCAAAAGTTAGAGGGCCTGACGTTTCGATCCTAGCAGGACCTTTCTCAGAAGCTTGGCCTAATAATAATATTGTACGACAGCTATAGGCTAGTGGTCGAATGCTGGCGCCCCACCTCAGCAATGATTATAGTTAACTCTTTGGGGAATGCCCTCGCCGAAGGGCTAGATATATAGCTCAGGAGGTTGAGCGATTTTACGTTAACTTAATGTATATTATGTTCAAATTCGGAGTCCACTCAATTTTCGACACCCCTGAATGAATGCTATTGATTATTGTTTAGTTCTTCCTTTACTTGCCTTGTTTGAGAAAAAAAGCTCTGCCGTTATGTCTCCCTTTACTTGCATCGTTCTGCCTCCATCTGGAATTCCCTTCCTGGTTCACTTGCTTTACTACGATCTTGCCCTTTTTAAAAGGAATATTAATTCCTATCTCCAGCCTTCCCGAGTTCCTCTCTATCTCCTTCTTTCTCTAGCCCTTAACCGTGAGTGGCTTTTCAGCCTTGTTTTGGGCGATTTTGCATGAAAAAAAAAAGTTGTCTCCATCTGAATGAAAGCGGTGGGGGTGATCCCTGGACTAGAGCAGTAATGGTTGAATTGCTTCTGACTGGCGCCCCACCCCGGCAAAGACTAGTTGACTAGGGCCACCATCTAGGCTGGGTATTATATTATACAGTAAGAGCGCCGGTGCGCAAAACCAGAGCTCTCGCGTTCAAATCCCGGTCCAGTCGAAGTCTTCTTTGCCATAAAATTTGTTTTCAATCTAATACACAAATACTTCACAGTCCCTGCTTGCTGATGATGCGATGGACGGAGATCAGAGGTCTGAAGTGAGTGGGGGTCCTCACGGCTTGATCCTAGCAGGCAGCATCACTCTTAAACGGCGGCATTGTTTTTGAGTAATCATAGGAGAATGCTGTGCAGATGTACAGTACATGCACACCATCGAACGAAACGGCTTAGGGCAAATTAATGATTGAAGTCGAAACCCACAAAACAAATTCAAACAGTCAAATAGGAGTCAGTTTAAGAATTAAGGGTTTTTAATGAACAAATCAAAACCACTAAATAAATATAATATGCTTTACACTTTTTTAAATACTTTAATAAATATAATATTTTCAGATGCATTCTTGGTCTAATGGCGACCAATACTTTGGTTGCCAGCAACATTATTTTTGGCACACAAGAACTTGACCGTTTAAAGATAGAAATCAGAATACATGGGATAGTAATACAAGAAAGAAGTAAGGGAAAAAAAATGAAGCAGGTGTGTGTTTTTTTTTCTTAAATACTCTTAAACACATTTTTGTGGGTTTTTTTTCTTCATACAAATTTGCTAGTTGCAACAGCCAACTCTTACAGAACATTTCACTTCTGAATGGCTTCATCCTGTAAAACAAATCAACATAATTGATATCCTTCCTGCCATTGGTGGCTTTTCTCCGGCAGTCTTTGCCAATAAATAAATAAATAGATAGACCTTATTCTGATTATACAATAAGCATTGCCTGATGCTTTCTTGGTCGAATTGTGACCATTTTGGGGGTTGCTGGCAACATTCTTTGGTGCACAAGAACTTGACCACAGAATACAAGTACGTATATACAGTAAAACCAGAAAGTAGCAATGAAACAATGAACCATGTTGTGGGTTTCTTTTTTCAATACTCGCTGAAGAAAAACCAAAATCTAACAAAATTTACTTGTTGCAACAGCCAACTATTACGGACTGTTTGAGTATAAACAATCAATTCATATAAAAATAATCATATTTCAATCCTTTCATTGGTGGCTTTTGTACTGTTGGTTTTGCCAATAAATAAATAGATATGGACCTTATCATAAATACAGTATACAATAAGCATTGGTTTCTTGGTCTTACTGCGACCATTATTTCGCATGCTTTGCTAGGAACATTCTTTGGTTCACAAGAACTTGACTGTTTTAAAGAATATAAATAATACTGAAATGGTATGCATATGTATATTAATGCAAACAAATAGCAAAGATCTGAATATTTGGATATACTTTATAAACCAGACGGTACTTCATTTTGGAAGCGAAGCTTCTCTTCACTTCACTCATGTCAGTTGGATGAACAACATGAGCCCCTCAGCTCATTAGCTTTGGTGCCCACGTCATGCTGTTAGGACAGCGTGATGCTGTTAGGACATTTTCTAGTGAAGTTTCCCTCCACTTCACTCAAGTGAAGATAGGTGGATAGATATATCAATCTTTGGAAATTTTTAGCCGGTAAGCAGTTTGCAACATTTTTGTATATCACTTTAAATCTCTGTGCTCTCGACGGAAACTGAATCTCAATCAGATAGATTGATAGGATTTCGAGGCAGGCACGAGAGGCTGCCATACTTATGAATGAGTGGCGGGCAGGTGAAGTTTTCAAATTTGAATGAACTTTAGTATTACGGTTTATAATAACCCATTGGTGGGAAATTCCAAGTCAGCCTTTTACAATTTTGAGTGCTTGAATTTTGACTGGAGTCTAGCAGTGACCATGGCAGTGGGCCCACGCCTGATTTTGGTGTGGGTTTTTTTGGGGGGACGGCTGCTTAAAACCATCCCAAGTTTGATGTAATATGTGCTTACTTTCACACAAGACTGATTGACTGATTGATGGGGAAGACTGCTGGGTTGTGTCGAGGTGTGGTGTGGCCATTCATCTGGATTCTGAGCAGCTCTGGATGTGCCTCAGCAGCTCGCCATGGTCCTCTACCAGGAACTTGGCCAGACACTGCGGGCAGCGCATGGGCAGGTCCGACCTCTTGTCCGCCGAGGCGGGGCCGGCAAAGACCCAGTCCCCGGCCTCCTCCTCCTCCTCCTCCCCGGGGCCGGAGGTCATGACGGGCGAGGGCGGAGGTCCACCGGCCTCCTCAGCCAGGCGGTGGGAGTGCCGGCCGGATCCGGGGCACTGGGGTTGGCCGTCCACCGTCAGGAGGTCATCGTCATCGTAGTCGGGGACATCGTCGCCGTGGCCTCCAGCCGGCCTCCTGGTGGTCTGCAGGGCAGCCAGGCCGTCCCCGGTCCTGGGGCGGAGGCCGTACTGGACGTAGTTGACCTGACGCGGGGGCCGTTCTGGCCCTGCTTCAGTCATGCGGTCAGAGTGATGGTGAGTCAGCCTGGTGGGCCTATCCCGCAACCAAGCATTCTCCTCTATGAGATCAGCAGTCTGCCAAAAAAAATAAAAAACACTTCCAATTACAAGATGTCAAAAAAGTCACACGCTAGCCTAATCTACAGTTGCCAGCTAGATCTTGATCGGTGGCCCACTCACACAATAATATAATGTCAGAGGACGGTTGAGACTTGAGAGTTCCATAGAAACGATGCAATCTGCTGGCCGGCAAGAACGACCCGAATTGTGCACATTCCAAACCAATGGTGGAGGCCTGGGGGTTTGGCTGTGAGCAGGACCTTTAGCAAGAGGCAGCAAACTTCAACAGATGCTCTGCATTTGAGATACATGCGCAGCAGGCATGATTAGTTTGAATGTACCGTTGCGCAATGGGCCAAGGCTACCGTGGCGTGAATGTCCCAATGTGGCAAGAGAGCGGACTAGCGGAGAGGTGAGGGGTCCTTTCTCTGGATAATGGGTAGGGGGAGGGGACTTCTGGTGATGGTGGTGGGGAGTTATGAATAATGGATTCTCTGCCTACCTCCTGGCGAAGTCGGCTAATGGTCGCCTCTGCGTTGTCTAACTGTTTCCGAAGCCGGATGCGCTCGCCGTGAATTGTCTCGCGGTCGCTCCTCTCCTTGCGGAAATCCTCCACGAAGACTTCCAGCTGAAATGCAGTCAAGAGAAATGGAATGATTAGGAGGAGGAGGAGAGGAGAGGAGAGGAGAGGAGAGGAGAGGAGAGGAGAGGAGAGGAGAGGAGAGGAGAGGAGAGGAGAGGAGAGGAGAGGAGAGGAGAGGAGAGGAGAGGAGAGGAGAGGAGAGGAGAGGAGAGGAGAGGAGAGGAGAGGAGAGGAGAGGAGAGGAGAGGAGAGGAGAGGAGGGGAGGGGAGAGGACAGGACAGGACAGGACAGGACAGGAAGAGACAGGAAGAGACAGGAAGAGACAGGAAGAGACAGGAAGAGACAAGGGGATAGGAAGGGAGGAGAGGAGGGGAGAGGAAAAGCAAAAGAAACATTTAATATATAATAACCTGTTCTTTGTAGAGAGCAAGCCTCTCGTCCTCTTCCTCCTGTCGTTTGGCCGCTGCCCGCTGCAAGGCCCTGTTCTCCTCCTGCAGTTGCTCGACAGTGTCGCCCAACGTGGCCAGCTCCTTCACCTTCCGGGCAAGCTGGCCGTCCAGCGCGCACAGCGCCGGGGACGCGCCGCCGGCCTCTGCGGGCCCGCTGGGCTCGGTGGACACGCCGATGTCGTGCTGCTGCTGCTGCTGCAGTGCAGAGATGGTCTTCTGCAGGGAGCTGATCTTTTGCAGCAGCTCCTTGTTGGCCTCGTGGAAGCGCAGGACGTAGGCCTCGCGCCGCCGGTCGTGCCGCTGCCAGCGGACGTTCATCTCCACCACCTCCTGCAGCTGGGCACTCAGCCGCTCGTTCTCCAGCTGCAGATGGTCCGACAGCCGCTGGCTGAGCAGGAGCCGGTCCAGAGACACCATCTCTGTTTTGGAGTCGGACAATTTCTGTGCGGACGGCTGTTAAATCAACCAAAAAAACATATAATTATCGGCTATTACGAGGGAGGCCTTCTACTACATGTAGCTTCAATGCACTGCTTGCAAGTAGGAGCACTGGGCAAATTCTGACCTAAGTCTTTGAAGTAATTTTGAAAAAAAGGCCAAGACAACTTTGACCTGACCAGGACCTGGACACAGGGCCACTGTTTTTCCGTACAAAGCGCAGTTACCAACTGTGACTGAACTATCCAGCTCTCAGTTGGCGGGTAGTCTTTGCTGGGATGGGGGCGCCGGTTAGAAGCATTTAACCATTAACTCAAAGTCAAACTGCCATATATCTCCAGTTATCACTTGCAGGCATTAACATTTTGAGGACATGGATGGAGTGTGACATGCAAGATAAATTACATTGCACAGGTGAGCATCGTTCGCAGTATTGGCGTTGCGTCAAGTTGTGTAATAATATTGTAATGTAAGCCAAATGGCAAAAAGGTCCTGTCATTGGTACCAACTACCAATGTACCATGTTGTTGCCAACCCCGCCTGTCCTACAAACATTGCAGAATGTTGGGCAACAAAACGGCACCTCCAATAAAAACAATAGGCAATACACCGTAATTCATAACACAGCAATGAAGAAATGAACAACCTCCCTTTGGCAAGTTTGACCCAAGTTCCAGCACATGCAGCAAGTCCCAGCATGCGCTGACGACCGGACGACACCGAAAACATGCCAAAATATTGACTAACAATAATTATTGTTGGTTGGGAAAGTGGCGACGAATTCAGCGCAGCAGTTAGCCTCAAGGCTCAAGTAACTTGGACCCGACAAGTCACCCTTTCTTATCGAAATATGGAATTTCAAATTCAAAATTTCGCTAAAAACGGGTGACTTGTCGGGTCCAAGTTACTCGGACTACTCAGCACTTGAGCAGTATAAAATCATAATAATATTAATAATACACGTGTCGTGTGTTGCATGCTGGGCGACCCCTCCCTCCAAAATTAAAAAAAAAAGGCGAAGTTACTCGGACCATGGAGCTATAAAAGAGAAGGAGTTCGAACGAACCGCCAAATCCCCTTAAGACATAAGCAGCCAATTAGGAAGAAGTCTGGCAGTGCACAAACCCAGTGAAGGCCACCAGCTGCGCGAACAGATGTTCGGCCGCGATAAGGGTCTTTGTGCACACACTCCCACGCCGCGCATAGCCTTACTGGAGTAATGAAATCACATAGTCTTTTCCTCTCCAAGAAAGTGGTGGTAGAACAAACGAAACAAGTACACATGCGCAGTAGTTTTTAAGCCACATGTCCTATGCGCCATATTGACTTCCGATTTCTGTGCAGTTTTCTGATTAGAACGGTATTTTTCGCGTCGAAATTGGACCTTCCATCGCCAAGTTACGGTAAGTTTATGTGATATGTTATCTGTAGAAAAGTATTTTTTTGCAAAATGATCATTTTAATAATTGAAACGGTTCCGAAGGGTTCCGAAAGATCAATCTTTGTCGAAGCATGAAGAGACATTTCCTCTTTCAGTTCGTGTGAGGCGTGTTACGTTGCGGGGTATTGCGGAGATTTTATGGTGAAAAGAAAACGGACATTTTTTTTTTTTTCAGCTCGGACATCGATCAAATACTTTCCCGTTGGATCATGGTTGGAATCTTGAGTTTTAGAATTCACCCTTTAATTAAAAACAAAATCCCAGTAGGGCCTACTTTGCGTGTTTGCAATGCCATAGTTCAAGTTGATTTTGTTCTCACAATTTTTTGATAAAGATATATTTTTTATTTGATTGAAGTGTTCATAATTCCACCTTTTAAAAAATAATAGGCGAAATGTTCCTGGCCTGTTCGTTTTTGCATAGTGGCTATTCTGTTCAGCTTTTGGTGGTTGACTTGAGCCCCATTTCATCATAATTTACTAAGGCTCAAAATAGGCCTAGTCCCTTGATTTTTTTTTTAATACTTTAGCCTTCCTTTTGATACATATAATTATAATTTTATTGGGTATTAAGTTTTCCCCCATTTGGTCTGGTGTATTTTTGCTATTTGTTTACACATTTGTTAGTAAGGAGTGTTCTTTCAACAAGAAAGAATGATCACAGGAGATTCACAGGGAATTATTTGTGTATGATATTGCACTCCCCTCCAAAAAACAAAGTAAAAATAAAAGAAGATAATTTATTTGGGGTTATGCGAGTCGTAACTGACATAATAGTGATTACCAGTACATGTACATTTTGCATTCCGGTGTCATGTATTTGTAAAAAAAAATCCAAATGCTCCTTGAATCTGTAATTGATCTGCAAAAGCTTGTGACTGAAAACTTCTGTATGGACTAGCAGAGAGTAGTCAGTTGTGCAATGATATGTAAGTCCTTAACCTTTAACTGCTCCAACCGAAAGTTTACTCATCAAGATGCTGTGTCATTCCTGTGTTTGGATGTCAACAGCATAAATTAAGGACGTTATGAATTCACATTTGGAAGTAATTCTTTATTAACTTTTGGAAGTGAACAGTAGATTACCCCTTAATTGGTGACTCATGATGGTTATCACTATGGAGTTATGCTCTCATAATGCTATAAAAAGCAGTCGACCTCATTTAAAGGTTTTGAGTCGAACAAAATTTAAGGCTCCATAAGTACTGATTGAAACTGACATCTTTTTGTTAAAAACACACATTTATATTGACAGTTGTGATCTGTGAAATCCCTTCATATGGTGAGCTTTCAATTAATATGGACATGCTCATGTCTTCAGATATAGCCCATTTATGATTCAATATTGTTGACAACATGAATCTAGGTTGTCTAGAATCTCAAATTTAACAGTTTGGAAAACAGGGCAGTGTCTAGATCAATTTGAAGTTGATATGCACCAGATCACATCACAATTTTTGAAAATGGCAAAGAAAACTGGGCCAGGACTCACTACTGTACCAGCGCTGGTACGGTAAATCCAGAGGTCTCATTTCAAGTCCAGGTCCAGTCAAAGTTTTCTTTGCCATTTCAAAAAATAGTAAATAAACGCTCCTTTATTTTGCAGATTCTAAGTTTACTTGTATATAATTTTGTTCTTTTCATGTGGAACTTGATTTGGATGCCAAGTCTTTCCGTAAAGCTTTTTCAGCCTTTTTGGACACTTTTTTCTCTGCTGCTGTCTTTTTGGCAGATGATTTTTTCAAATCTAAATAAACCTTAATGAAAGCTTTACATCTTATTTTAATGTAGTATGTTACAATTAAATCTAATAGGCTCTTTGAATTCGACCCCTGAACTTTACTCTCAGTCAAACTGCACCAGTAGGTGTGCACTCGTTTTTGGGCCATCACTTTATCAAACAGCATGCTTTTAATGTTAAGTCCAGGGTACTTGTCTAAATTTGCTTTAGTTAACAAAGTTCTGCATTCATTTTCAATAGTCCGAAAGAACAAATACAAATCATCATCAATTATATACAAACCACCACGATTCTGTAATCTGATCCACTCATTTGTGTAGTCCAAGAAGGTTTTCACATTATTACAGCTAGACACTTTCCACGATGATAATAATTTACAGTATACTTCAGCTACTTTATTTTTGTGTGTCTGGAATTTTTTAAACAAGGCAAAAGGTATGTATCCAGCTACATATCGTAAAACTTGCTCCTCCTCACAAGAAATCTGTTGGTTTTCCTTTGCTTTAGACGGTTTGTTTAATGAATTTGATTCAAGATCTTTGACAATAAACTCTAGAATGAAATGCAGTATTTGGTTAAAAAGAATACGTGAAGGTTTAGCGTTTTCTCGTATCCCTAGTGAACAAAGAAACTCAAGCCACTTATTGACATGATCCTCATCACACCTGAATTTTTCAAATGCATACCACATCTTTTCTGAGGCATCTGGTGCAAGTTTCTCAGAAATTCCTGCAGTTGCAACAAGCCAAATGTTAGTGGTGAGGAAAAGAGCAAAGTCATTGAAATGCAAGGTGTCAACATGGACTAGCAGTTGGTTGACTATCGCAATGATGCACAGAGCAATCGGGTAGCTGGCCGAATAAACAGGATGTCTGCAGATGTCGTTCAGGGCCTCCTGCAAGTAAGAATTGGCCTTGATCTTGGCATCTTTCTCTTGGAAGCTTGAGGAAATTCGTTCCACTATTTTGAGAAGGAAAAAAAAGGAAAAAGGCCAATTTTAAAATGTTTTAAACGGTACAAATGGAGCGAATTTTAAGTACAGAATTAAGGTGGATACACGGTGGCACGACAGTTGCTGTCATGCGTCGTATTTGTCGGCAATGCATGGCTTCTATACACTTTGTAAAAATTTAATCCCCTCCCCCTGCATGGAGTGGACAGACACAAAGCAAAAGGAACACAAGACAATAAACATGAAATGACAGGAGGGAAACGAATATAGTCACTCAATTGACTCAAGAAAAAGAAACAACCAAAAAGAATCAAATTTGTACGAGATGGGAAAAGTTTTGGAATGGGTGCCAAGGATCTTATTGGTGTTTTGCGCTGCCTCTGTGTATTTTTCTTCTTTTTGGAGGCCAGGGTGAAAAAAAAAT
Organism: Luidia sarsii; assembly: GCA_949987565.1. NCBI lineage: Eukaryota > Metazoa > Echinodermata > Asteroidea > Paxillosida > Luidiidae > Luidia > Luidia sarsii. The sequence goes on from OX465112.1 coordinate 8,036,615, forward strand.
GGCCTGCAAATTGAAATTGTAATTCACAGACTTTATCTTGGATGATTTGGTGCTAACAGACTGTATTTCAGGGGATTTAGGCCAAGCAAATAAAGGAGTCCAGTTGTCTCAACAGATGAGTTGTCCCAAGTCGAGTTGTTTGGATGGACAAGTTGGCGACAACCCACTTCCTCATGTAGGCTAATATTCTCATGAGTGAAGTCTAAATCTGTTTACCTATTTTCCGTTTCTTTTTCTGCTCCTTTGTCCCATCAGTGCTGCTTGTTTTGTTGGGTTGTCCCTTCACTCGTTTCTTGCCCTTGCAACTGTCATTTGAAGTTGAAGGCTGGCTTTCGTCTCCGTCAGTACATGTACTTGCAGTGGGGTTAGCACATGGGGCTGCAGGGGCTGACTCGTCGGTGTCCAGTTCACGTGCTTAAATAGACCACAAAGAATACAATAATGAAAAAATAATAATAGAATCTAGCAAGCATGCATATCTTGTAGTCCGAGTAACTTGGACCCTTACCATTGCCTTTTAAAAGAATTCTTGAGGGGATCTGCCCCCTCAAAATATGTAAAAAAAAATATTGTAAAGGTCCATGTTACTTGGACTACCAGTACATGTACATGTCTTGTAAAGTTAGTAATAAAACTCCATGGTAGACCTAGACATGATTGGGAATTGTGAACTTTAGGACCCCCTGTTTTTCACACTTTTGACAAACAAGTAGGGCTACAACTTAGTACAAGAAATGCAATAATTCCCCCCCCCCCCAAAAAAAAGTAGAATATCAATAAAATAGTTTCCTAATTGTGTTGACATATTTTTTGCGTCATTTAAGAGAGCAAATTCGGAGTCAAGTGCGATACCTTTGCCTTAATTTTGCTTGTAGAACGAGCGCAAGTTAATTAGAGATTGCGATGCAGAGATCATGTAGCTGCCGTGGTTCTTGCCCCTTAATTTCCCTCTAAAACAAACCCTCTTTAGTACTACTAGTACTAGTTCTACTACTATTGACTATTGTACTTATAATATTACTAGTCCAGGACAATGTCCTTAGGCTACAATTAAATCATGGAGATAGTAAAGTAGTTAAGTATTACTATTACTTTTACTTTTTTTGAAAATGGCAATGAAATCTTTGACTGGAAAGTTTTCTTTGCCATTTTCAAAAATAGTTAAAAACGTTCCAAGCCAGTTTTCCTGTATTTGTTTTACTATACTATAGCTTCATGATTCAATCGAACCACTAAATGTTGTTGACAACTTTCTCAATCAGCTTAATGCCATCAATAACTGATTCATGTCTGCACTTACGAGATTTATCTGGTCGGCAGCGATCACATATCCACATATCCGGTATAGTTTCGGACGACAAGCCTACGCACTCGTAATGAAACCATTCCATCTCGCACAAGTCATTATCGCAAGCGATCATTTCTGTCGTCGCAGGCTGTTGGCAAATGCAGTACACTTTGTCACCGTCGTCGTTGTCGATTTCATCAGCTAATTCTTGCAAACAGACTTCGGCTTCTTCATCCGACAAATCACTGAAGTCAGACGCGGTGTAAAACTCGTCTTTCGAGTAAGCCGCCATGTTGGAAAATTTCACTAAACATCCCAGCGTGCTTTGCGGTAAGAGGCAGTTGCGTAATGAAAGAAAGCCTGCGGCGCAGTCTGCGGTTGATCGTTATCTCTACCACCAACTGTTTTACGAGCGCGGCGTGGGAGTTAGTACCTTTGATCTGGCTCCGTTCCAACTCCTTCCTTTTTTATAGCTCCATGCTCGGACTAGCAATGCACATAAAAACTTACCGCTTCGGCGGCGTGTGATTCACCGACTGGTGAACAAGTGGGGCACATGGTACTGGTAGGGAGTTCCAGGGCTGGAAACAGTGACAGTAAAATGTGAAGCAAAACAAAACATATAACAGGAGATGGAAATCTTTCCACTGACACTGTGACAGTGACACAGATTGACAGACATTGAGTGAACTGCAATCGCGGGCAGCATTTTATGCACATCCAGTTGCGATAAGAACGCACACAGACCCGGTCAAAGGTTGAATTACGTCATTCTATTTTTGGTCGGCTCACGGGGGGCCACCTGGAACGTTGTCGTTTGTGCTGGAAACGCATTGTCGGCTTGGCGGGGGCGGGGCGAGGGGGATTGCGCATGCGCACAATCCAGAGCGAGTCTCCGGCACTCCTTGTACACAGGTATTATTGCGCAATAAAGGCCTTCTGGAAATTCCGAACTCTGCCTCATTTGGCAACCGGCGCGCTCAGACTTGACGTTTGAGCAGCCTTTGGGGAAGCGTTCTGTGTGTGGTCGTGTCGAAACCAAGGTCATTGGTTCGAGTGGTTCTACTTCTGGGTTTGCGGCAATGTCAGTACTTCACCATAAGGTTGAACTCCTACCAACTGAAATTGCCAGCCAAGGGGAAAATCTAGTGGAGCGAATGAATGGCTGTGTGCAATGCTGTTGAGTGTCGATCGGTTCTGCCACATTATATAAGTAAATGCATTATATAAGTAAATGCAACCAATGAAAATGTCTGTAATAAAACGCTACCCTTGCATGTAGGCCTATATCCACGACATTTTGTTGATACAAACATATGATAACATATCCAATGTTACCACTCCCCTGGCCCTAGATATTACGCTATAGAGCAATTCCTTGCTCTATGATATTACACAGTAGGGCTATTTCATTTCGATGCACTCATGTACACTGTTTGAAATTGCAATCTAAGACTCATACAATTATTTCATTTAGTTCGTTTGCGAAATCATCAGTCACAGCTGATGACTCCATCTTTTTCTTTAACTATAGATGCAGGAGCTAATGTGGTTATTTTGAGGGGACAATTTATCTTTTTTGAGGGGCGGGATGGAATTGTGTTTTATTTAACGGTACCTTTTTCAATCAAATAAACAAATACTCCAAAACTGACTGGGAACTTTTCAGGTATACCATTCTATAATAATATGACCATCTTATAACAAAAATACCATGCAAACATAAGACAGGCTTGTCATTTATAATAAGTATTATAGTAGAAAAAATACCCAAGACATGCATGGGTTTCCGCGTAACTCCTTTTTGCCCATACGATCATTATGTATTCGTGCATAATTATGTTAATGACCCCGATACGTCATTGAGAGAAGCACAATGTAAATACTGGCCAGGCAATTAATTAACGCACTGCGTGTACACGCAGTACGACACTTGCTCGTACGTGTACATTTCCATCGATCGTTTCATCTTTCCAGAAATGCCACCAGAAACTAAAACCAAGATTTGGTGTTTTTATAGCCGGTTTCCATGGGACTGAAACATTGAATCGCGCGCGGACGAGGTTCGTCAACATTATTTATAGGGCAGATTTCAAAGCGGTTTCCCACATGGTCACTGATCTGCCAAAAGTATTTTGAAGAATATCCCATTGACGAATCCAGTATAGGCCCTATACACAGATGAGGAACAGTTTGGTTTCAGGAAAAGGTTGATACACGGACATCATATAGTAAAAACGTGGGGTTGTTCCCACCATAAAACTGCTCCATGCACCAACTCAAAGTTCCAGCTCGGATTCGCTCTGCAGGCCATGTCAGTGGTAGTAAGTCCCGGCGGCGGCGGCGGCGCAGATCCCATCGAAGGCTAGCCTTCGAAAAACGGGAACGAGCTAGGATAAGTGGTTTCATAATTTATTCAATAAGCCAGTGCTCATTATATCTCACCATGGAGGAATAAAGTAGAGATTCCTCCATGGTCTCACTTAATATCACTCCGGCCAGCTCAACTTGCCTATAATTATATAGTAACTTCATTCCTATACATTAAATTTTATAAGCATACCATCAACAGGCCCGTATACGTGGTATAGATTGGGAAATTTGGATCTAAGAATCCCTTACCGCCCACAATTTTCAATATTGAATTTGTATCATCATCGGCATTTTATGTTTGTTTGTTTATTGTGGCTGTCGGTCGGGTTTCCTTGAAGCCGGCCTTTTAGAGTGCGGAGCGCGTGACGTGGTGTGACGCACTGGGACATACCACCTATACATACACACACCCCCTTCCACCATAGTCTCGCGCAATCTATTGGTGAAAGGTTCATCGTATGTACAACCATGGAGGAAGGAAAATACTCCATATGGTACAACCATATCATTTTACATTCTGAGTTTGATTACTTTAGATTAATGAAAACACAAACCCTGGCAATTTTGCGCGACCAATGTTTACATGCCATCACGCTACGTGGGTATTTTTGCATCTCATTTGGTGCAGAACTGGAGTGGAAACGAGCAAAGAAGACTATCAATCATAATGTCCACATTCTTCTCTGTATGTTTCCACGACTGCTCTGTGCCAAATGCATACAAAAAACACTACAACTCACGTGATGGCATGTAAACAATGGTCGCGCAATAACCCCTAAAAAATATGACCGCGCCTATCTCAAAAATACCGATAAATGTACATAGGTCAAATTTATTCGTTGTACGATTTTTTTTAAGTGGGCAGTTATGCCGACTGACTCATTTCCTCCGAAACGCTAAGCCATTGTGTGTCAGTTGCTAAGTGGGCGATATACTGTTGCATACAACACAAGGAAATAACAGTTATTATGACTACACCGGTGACTTAGAAAAATGGAATGGTGTTACATTCACGATTCCGTGTCAAAGTTCTCTGTTTATTTTTCCTCAATTTTTTTACAACTTGCTCTAGAGTTCCAAGCAAGTTTTTGTCATTTATTTGTTTGGCATACGAACTAAACCATTAAACACTCAAAAAGCGAAACCCTGCAAATGTTTTAGCTCAAATGGTAATCTGAGAAACAAAGTAGAAAAAGGCAAAAAACCGTCAGTTTTCGCACCGTAACCGTAAAAAAAGTTTATAACTAACGTACCGGTATTTGTCCATGTTTGAGTGAAGATTCCTCCAGAAGTACAGCATCCCAGATCGCAAGATTTCAAACATGGGTATTATATCATGACCATCTACAAACTGTGTAAATTATAAGGAAATCTGTGGAAATCGATTTTTCCGATCTTCCCAATGTTGTATTGGGCCTTTAACTTCGTTTATTTGTAAGACTGAGCGAGAAACAAGGCATGGACCAGATCTCACATGCGGGATTTTATTTTTATGTGGGTGACAAAAATAAAATAAGAAACGAGTAAAATTCAAACCGTTTGTTCGGGTTGTACGCGTCAAGCAAGCATCGTATGCTTCGTGTACTACTTTATTACACTTTTTCAAAAACAATTAAAACATGAAATAAGAATTATATACATGTAATTATAGGCATATACATGTATTTATAAATATAATACAATATAATTATAACTAGAAAAAAAGTATCATAACACGCAGGCGTTAGTTGCTGTAGGAACGCGCTCACTGCGTGGAACGGACTTGAAAAGTAACTTCGGGGCTTTTGAAGTCGAGAAAGAAAACTTTGCATGTTCTTGCTTCACACAAAACTCCATACATGCGTCTTGACTATTATGCAGCCTGTTGTGTTAGTTTGTGCATTCTCACTTCATACCGAATGAGCCGAGAGAGATGGCTACCGGCTTGATACCTTTTCGTGGAATCTGACGAACAAACAAGTCAATACTAACTACCTCTATACTTCACAGGTTTAACAGCAAACCATGAACAGGCAACAGGATTACATGCTATGAAACTTAACGCAGGGCATGCACATTAAACTTAAACAGTTTGTAATTCTAGCCTGCTCATTTGTATTATTGCTCATAGAGCAAGGAAAGATCTATGATTGCATCGGCAGTAAAAACACCCATTAAGATTGGACCTTTTCCAAAAACAATTACAATCTCTGGCAGCACAGGCAGTGAGCACACCATCCATCCATCCGATCTCTCGTCTTCACATTGCACACAATTCTCAGCATTTGAAGCATTTTTGACGTTTTGCCAATGAAATCTATTGAATGTCCCCAGTCAACCATGTGCGCCCATTTTCCTGACATCAAAGACGACCAAAACAAAAACCCATCAATTCAATTCATGCAGTTAATTCGAGTTACAATGCCAGACGTCTTGAAATACACTGAAATGATTTTCCTTGTGCTCTTAATCACAACACCTAAAACTTGTCCTGTGATTTCCAGGATTCGTTTCTCCCTGATTTCTGCTTTAACTTATGAGGTTTTGTTTTCTTTTGAGTGAGTCAGTTTTGCCCCCCTTTATCTAGGGCTCTTAATCACAACACCCAAAATGTTTCCTTCTCTGATTTCCATTACTACTCGTTTTTCCATGACTTCTGGTTAACTTGTGATTTTTCTTTTTTCTTTTGAGTGAGTCAGTTTTGCCCCCCTTTTTCTAGGGCTCTTAATCACAACACCCAAAACGTTTCCTTCTCTGATTTCCATTACTCGTTTTTTCATGACTTCTGGTTATTTTTTTTTAGTTGTTTTTAGTTGTTTTTGTTCTTTTCTTACGCTCTTAATCCCAACACCCAAAACTTTTGAGTGAGTTTGTTCTCCCATTTTCTGGTGCTCTTACCGTAATCACAACACCCAAAACTTCCTCTTCTCTGATTTCCATGACTTGTGATTTCGTATTTTGTAAATAACCATTACCAATGTGTGAAATGTCTCTTATTTGGACAACTGGAGGACTAGCAATATAGGTTTCCTAAACTTCCTACATTAAGACATTCATCAACTTTCAGAGATAGTTCTGTTGAGCATGGCAACTGCCAAGATAAATGTTAGAATAAAAAGTGATATACAAAAATGTTGCAAACTGCTTACTGACTAAAATTACCAAAATGTAAATCTTAAAATTTAGTGGGCCTGACATTTCGATCCTAGCAGGACCTTTCTCTGCCTTTGAGAAAGGTCCTGCTAGGATCGAAACGTCAGGCCCACTAAATTTTAAGAATAAAAAGTGAAAACTTCTCCACTGGCACTGCATAGTGCACATAGTTATTCCTCTCTATAATAAATAACAGGCAATTGTAAAGGTGTCTAAAGGGAATCTTTAGTCATGTTTTACTGACAGAAAGTTGTTAAAACGAATCGTACCGATGTACATAAACCTAACAAGATGAGGGGCATGCATGTTGTACTTTCTACCATGCTCTCCATAATGTTGTTTCATACCAAAATAATGCATTCATTGGCATTTTAAAGGGAATCTTAAAAAAACCCTGAAAATGATTAGAGGGCCTGACATTTTGAGAGGGAGCTGGTCGCCCCTTTAAAGGCCGAAACAAAACTTTGGCCGTGGCACAAAACTCCTCTTATCACCTGTGATCTAAGATGGCGTAATGAGGCATCTGCTTCAAAAGTCCTTTTTCGAGTAAACAGCGTTGAAAGTCAAAGTATGGTAAAAATGCACGTCAAAATCAGGCCTTTTGAATTTGTTACGATCTGCGGCTTTAGCTTTTACCGTCAGTAAGCTGTTGGCCACAGTGTGAATGCCTTGACCATTTCTGCCTTTGAGGAGAAGTTCCACAAGGATCGAAGCGTCGGGCACTCCTTATTTTTCATATTCAGTTTGTGGCCATTTTCAGTCAGCAGTTTGCAATTGTTTAGGTCATATTACTGTAGCTTATTCCTTTACAAGTTGTGCAGACATGTCCCAGGCAGTTTGAATACAGTTTTGTTTTTGGGTTTGTAATAGCTTGGCTCTTTGCTTTTATTAGTCTTTCTTTTCCACCCCTTCTCCCCCCCCTCCACCACCAAAGGTAAAGGGATATTTTTGGAGTTGGGGTCTAGGGTTCTCCAGGGGTAGATTTCACAAAAACCTTACGCTGCATCGTAACTCAACTTACGACGGATAACCCATCATTAGTTGCGATAGGCTGTATGGTATACGTGCATCGCTCCATCATAGCTGCCAACAGGAAATTAGGAATACTTAGAACTGTTAAAAAAAAAGAGGAATCACAGAGCAAACTAAGCAGGAAAAGTCTTCCTCGTGTAAGCAGGATTACAAGCTGCCCTGCAATGTGTTGTTTATTGCTTTTGACTTGTATTCCACTCTTCTTTACTTATCGTGAAACAAAAGTGAAGTTTGGGTTGGCAAGGGGATCCTGTGGCTCATGAGTTTTTGCGCTTAAGCACATTTTGGCGCTTAAGCGGCTCTATGAAATTGGCCCCTGTTGTCAAGAGCTTGCCAAAAGTTGTACATTTTTTACCCCCAAAAGAGGAATGATTCCTCCAAAATAGGAATGGTTGGCAGCTATGCTCCATCGCCTTCTGATGGATTTCGTTAGTCGCTATTGGTTTGACGAAATAGACCGCTGGCCTAATGGTCCAGGCAGACTTGGACGTGCTGCATGAAGAGCGAGTGCTCGGCGACCATGAAGCGCTCGGCACAGCCAGGGCACTGCAGGGGCTCTGTCCTGGAGTCGTCCGTCTCCACGCTGGCCGGGCCGACGGCGCTGTCCACCTCCAGGTCGTCGTCGTCGTCGTTGTTCGCCGCAAAAGTGAAAGTGGCGCCTTCCGGGTAGCCGCGGGGCTCGGGCAGGCCTCTTGCCACCAGCGTCTGCGCCTGTGCACGATTTGGGAGTGAGGAGGATGAGGGGGGAAGGAGGGGGAAGGACGGAGCGGGAAGGAAGGAGCAACCCATCGTAAGTTGTGATAGGCCGTATGGTTTCTGTGCATCACTCATTGACTTGCAATTGGTTGCAAGTTGCAATTAGTTGCAAGTTACGATGAGTTTTGTGAAATCGACTACAGGTCTGACAAACGCCAACACTCACAACTCTCATCGACCCCCCTGAATTCCCACCATGCATCACTGTGCTGTCACCAACACCATCGCTACAACTACCAGCATCAACATCACCACAACTACCAGCATCAACATCACCACAACTACCAGCATCAACATCACCACAACTATCAGCATCAACATCACCACAACTACCAGCATCAACATCACCACAACTACCAGCATCAACATCACCACAACTACCAGCATCAACATCACCACAACTACCAGCATCAACATCACCACAACTATCAGCATCAACATCACCACAACTATCAGCATCAACATCACCACAACTATCAGCATCAACATCACCACAACTACCAGCATCAACATCACCACAACTATCAGCATCAACATCACCACAACTATCAGCATCAACATCACCACAACTACCAGCATCAACATCACCACAACTACCAGCATCAACATCACCACAACTACAGCACCAACACCACCACCACCACCCTCAAGTCAATCACAATCACCAATCTCAATTTAAAAAAATGAATGCCCATCCCATGAAAACCCCATCTTTGAGAGCAGCACTCTCACCCTTAAACCGCTTAACCCTTCAAACTAGCGCTAGTGCATTTGCCCTTTGTTATGGTGTCAACATCATTGTGTCATATGCAACAGGGGTCTTAGTATCATTCAACCATTCATCCCACCAGACACAGGGCGGCAAGAGGGAGTTAGTTGGCTGATACAGGATTCGAACCTGCGGCCTCTGGACTTGCGAGTTCCAGTGCTCTACCAACTGAGCTAACCAGCCCTTCATGCAGTTATTTGGCACCTCTTTGGCCCAGTCTGGTGAGTGCATTAAACACACACACACACACACACACCACCCCACACACACAGAAACGTGTTTGTGATTCACCCTGGCAATCTGAAAACTAACCACTCTTCACACGTTCCCCCCTTGGGCGTGATGGTTCAGAATCAAGACTAGAAATTGCCTCCCTAGGAATCTCCTCCTATCCTATGTGTCCCTTTGGTCTGGGAGACCGCGGGGGAGACCGACCTCTCTCTCCATCTCTCCTTGTTCTCAGATTCTCTCGCAGCCTCACTGGGCCTCGCGCACATCCATTCTGCGATCTTGTCCTCAACATACTCCTCGCCTAGCAAATTTTCCCTACTATTCCAGATGAAAGGCTAGTTGTAGTTGCATACATTGAGGCCTGAACGTTAACTGTGTGCATAGGGTATCTCTATTAATGTAATGAAGCATGCTAGTGCCTAACTATTAAGATACGTGCAAATGAGATCTACTTAAGCCTATCAACAAGTCATTACACCTCTATCTCTGAGAACAGGGCGGATGGGAGAGAGAGAGGGGGGCTGGTCTTCAAGACTTACCTCAGTTGGCTTGGAAACAGTGGGGACCCGTAGTCTCGACATCTCGCGGGACTTGAAATGATCGAGCTGCAATTGGATACGGTTGGATACAGAATACATCCGACATGTGATCTCTGGGACATTCCACACCAAATTACGAGGAGGAGAGTCCGAGGTCAAAAAAAGGGGGTTGGGTACTGGGTCCAGTAAACTGGCCACTTCCCCTACTTGGGTTCCTAATAGGAGTCAAAGCTGCATACTGGTAGGTAGGTGCACATGCTGAATGGGGTACCTTTTTCCCGTACACCATGTGGAAAGGTACCGTATGATTTGTTTGCATTATCCGAGTAGAATGTGACTCAGTCATTGGCAGCACTGTTGTGCAGACGTCTGCACTAGAAACAGGGAGTCACGGGTCAGTATCCCATCTGTATTGTTCTAAGCATGCAATCCGGCAATGCACTGAGCATGCTAATATTGATAGCTGAGAAGCTCAGGTTGAAAAACGCTGGTACTCAAAGCCCCCAGGTTTAAGTCATCCAGTCCATATCTTTTAATATTTAAATGAGCTGTTTAAAAAAAAACCACTTTTCCTTAGCTTCAATCTTATTTCCATTACAAAGTGAACAAGACAAGGATGTCCCCTCAGTCATTACCTGTCTGTGGGCTTCTTTCAGCCTGTGCTTGACAATTTCCAGATTGCCCTGGATGTGTTCACGATCTTTCCTCTCCTGGTTGAAGTCGTCTCGGTAAATTTGCACCTGTGCAGAGGGGAAGGGACCCAAATGAGGGAAATAAATCCCGATGAGTTTGGGAGAAAAAAAAAACCCTGCCTAGCCTTCAACCCTTAAACCATCACCTGCAGGGGGTTGCATGAATGGTACATGTATGTATCACCTCTTGCCGAGATATACTGTATTCGTCGTAATAGGATTTGATTCTCCTACAGTAGGGAAATTCTCATGTACTAGAAATTTCCAATCTTTAAAATGGGGCAGTAGCTATCCACTAGACAGACTGATGCTTTTAAAAAAAAGAGGATATTACTCATGTACAAGAATGTCTGACTGGTCCCCACCCAAGCATCACTCATCCACTAGAAGAGTCTAGATGTGTAATCCTCTGAAGAAGGGGGCATTATTCAGCGGAAATTGGTCTGCACTTTCATGAGCGAATAATCCACTTTTGGATGGGGGAATGGACAAATTGCTGTACCCAGTACTCTGATGATTGAGCATTATTGTGTGGATGCTCAATTGGATTTCTTGTGGAGGGGGCATTGGTAATTTCTGCTGGGCATTCGGTGGATTTCAGTAAGGGAGGGGTTGGCAAACTGTCAGGGCCAGCAATCCACTAATTAGTGGATTTTTGTGTGTGGATGTTGAATGCCATTTTCTGGAGGGGGTGGATTGGCAGATTGTCAGGGCCAGCCAAGCAGGTGATAGTGACTTGATTTGTGCGCGTTGTTCTTCACCTGCGCTTCCAGCGTCTGGATCATGATCTTGTCCTCCTGCCGCTGTCGACCGCCACCACCACCGGTCTTCTCCCCCTCCTTGCTGCTGCGCAGGTACATCTTGAGCTGGCTCAGCTCCTCGGCCAGCTCCGACACGCGGTCCTCCCGCTGCAGCAGCTGCTGCTCCAGCGACAGCACGGCGGCGTCGGCCCCCCGCCGCTGCTCCTCCCGCTGCGCCTGCAGCAGGGCGTTCAGGTCGTTGAGCGCCTGCTGGAGCTCGCCGCAGCGCCGCTCCAGCACGGTGACGGTGGAGCGCTGGGCGCTGTCAGCCTTGGCCAGCCGGGCCAGCTGCACCTCCCGCTGCTGGTTGTAGCGCTGCCAGCGGGTGTTCATGCCGATCACCTCCGTCAGCTGCTCGGTCAGGCGCTTGTTCTCTTCCGACAGCTGCTCCACTTGACCCTCGGACAGCTGCAGGCGGTCGGACACACTCAGGTTGCTCCTCTTCTCCTTGGCTTCCTCCATCTGCAACAGCTGAGCAAAGTGGGGACACAAACAAAAGTTACATGACAAATTGTGAGCTCACCTCCCCAAACGCCACTGCACTCTTGAATACAGAAACATTGCAAACTCCTTAATAATCTTAGTCACTTTGCCTTTGAGAAAGGTCCTGTTATGATCGAAACATCAGGCCCTCTAACTTTTGAGATATTTGGCAGTTAATGGTTGAATTTGCTTCTGACTTGTGCCCCCATCCCGGCAAAGACTACCAGTAGTTGACTATTAGGGAAGGCCACCATCTAAGGGCTGGTTAGCTCTGATGGAAGAGCACTGGTACGTTAATCCAGACTCCAGAGGTCTCGGGTTTAACACCCGGTCCAGTCAAAGTTTCTGGGCCAATTTTGTTCTTAATACAGTATCTTGAATAACCCCTATGCAAATTGCATTAAAAATAGAGGGCCCTGACGTTTTGCAGGACCTTTCTCAAACTAAGGAAAAAATGATGGGATTGTTAACACATCTGGCCCCCTCCTTGTCTTGCTTTCCTGTTTTTGTCTTTGTTCACGAAGCACGTGCTAATACTTATTCTGTCACAGTACTTTTTGATACTCATTACTCATGAAACAAACATTATATGATGTACCTTAGCACACACTTCCATGTACATGTAAATGCTCTAGTACTCAAGTACATGTACTGTACTCTTAATTGTACTTTTACTGATGGCATTACCGTTTGATTTGGTCAGTTAACTTACTATGTTTGGTCTCAGACTCTCAGGTGATATACAGTGGATTGTAATGATGTTATTCAAAAGTGAGTTCTATTGAATTGTGGACCTGTCTTCACGCATAGTACAATCAGAATGCGTTGATGATTAAATATGACTCAGTATAAAATACTGTATTTGTCACTTTGGGAATGGCAAAGTCCTTTCGGAATTTCACTTGGATGCCAAGTCATGATGAGTTAACTTAAGCTGGGCATGGCGCAATGACATTAATTTGCTGACCCATCCTCACCATAAAGGACGGTGAGTAGGCGTACTTTGGATATATACAGGTCAGCATATTTGTGCATTATTCTGCTGCGCCTACATTACTGATGTGGGCAGACCAGTGTGTTAGTTATGGTACAGCATTCCACCCTGTACTGCATTTTGCTTTCATTTAGTCAGTATAATTATAGAAAGAAGGTGATTATCATCGTGATCAAAATGTTCAAGAGGAATATGGATGCACATAAACCACCACACATTGTGTGGTCTGTACTATAGCACTGTACATTGTCAATGCATGGATAACTACACACTGTGTGGTCTGTACTATACAGACGTAGTACCAGGAAATTTGACTGTGGTTTCAGCATTGCCCAACCTGGGTTTTTCCTGATTGCGACATCATCATCAACTACGGTGGCCTTTAAGTGACACACAAATTCCATTCTAGTTTATAGCGCAATGAAACTTGGCATCCAGGGTAACTAATTTCAAAGGTTCTATCTGCATGCACGATCACGAGATATATTTGGGTATGAATACATACATGCATTTACACAGGACAAAGTCTTATTCTGATAAAGATTAATTTAAAAGAAAAAGATAAACTATTCTATGTTTGTTTCTTTCCCAAATATTACAATTTAAATACTGAATTAGGATAAAATGTTGAAAACAACTTACACAAGTACAATGTACATGTAACTGTAAGTATATGTGGATGTTCTTGTAAACTTTTTCTATCTTTTTTATCTTTTTCTATCTTTTTGTGAACAAATATTCAAATATGTGACACACATGTAGTTACATCATGAAATGCTTCTGACTTGTGTTCACACCACGGCCACCCCCCCCCCAAAAAAAATAGTCAATTTTTTAGAAAGGCCGCCACCTAAGGGATGGATCGCTGAGATGATTAGAGTGGCTGGAATGATAAACCAAAGGTCTCGGGTTCAGTCTTGGCCCAGTCTGTTTTTGATTTTGTGTACACTGTATTTCTTTTTTTCTTTTTCAAACTGTTTAAAATTTTAAAATGCAGTCAGTGTTTATTTTGTTGGTTCGTTGGGAAAGAAGGAAGGAACAAAGTGTTACCGGCGACCATTTTCAACGACTTCAAGCAGTAGAGGCATAGGAGGGGCAAGGGGCACTCACGTAACATGGCCCCGAGTCCAGCAGACTGCTATCGACCGAGATGCCAACAGTCAACACCATCAGCACCCAGTCTTTTAGTAGATGGCACAGAGCGAGTCGGGAGTGCAGAGAACACAGAGAAGAAGACGGTTGAGTTGAAAAGCAGGCTCCTTTTTTAGAGAGCGTTTGCAATTTTGAAAGTGTGCCTACAGTGCAATTTTGTCTTTTCAGTAAGAACCAGTGTGAAGATCTTGGAAGTCGGAAGAGAGTTGAGTTGAAAAGCATGCTCCTTTTCAGAGACTGTTTGGAATTTGAAAGTGTGGAGAGAGGGCAGTTTCGTTTTTTCAGTAATAGCTAGTGTGAAGATCTTGCAAGAGAATTAGCAGTAGTTCTGCCAAGGGCACTGTGAAACTATTAGAGACTTTGGATGTTGTTCTAAAGATTCATTCCACCTTTTTGGGGGGAAGGGGGGGGGGGCGGGAGGAAGGTCTCGTCACCTCTTTCTCGGCCATCTGTGCCACCAGCCGTTGCTCCAGACTGTCGGCCTTCTCCCGCAGGACGGCCATCTCGGTCGTCGCCGCGCCCAGCCTCGCCCTGGCCTCGTCCAGCTGGCACTGAGAGCGGCCGGCCTCCTCCGTCAGCAGCCGGCAGGCCGCCTCCAGGTCCCGCAGCTCCTTGGCGAGGCGGGCGGACTCGTCCTGCAGGTGCACGATCTTGGCCGTCCTGGCGTCGTCCGAGGAGCGGACGAGCGTGAGCAGCTGGGTGATCTCCTCATCTTTCCTCCGCAGCTCGTCCCGCTGGTTTTGCTCGTGCTTCGCGCGCTCATCCAGATTCTGGACATGGGGTGGGGGTGGGGCGAGAAGAGAGATGAAAAAACAAAAGAATTCCATAAATTAATTTCAAAAGTGACCCGTGGTCGATTTCGTCCAACCCATCGTAACTCTCGATCGAGCGAAATGCGGCCAGCGATGCACAGAAACCATACGGTCCATCCAAACTTAAACGATGGGCTTATCCATGGTGAGTTGACTTACGATGCATCGTAAGGCTTTGTGAAATCCATCCAATGCCCCATTGGGAATTGAAATGAGTGTGTGTCTCCCATCTGAAAAAGTGAAATAAACAGTTCTTGTGCAAGAAAAACAAGGAGATTGGCACATAAGTTATTGGCACACCTCCCAAAGGTATTGCGTCTTTGCTATCCCTGGGAAGCAAGCAAGATGACGCTCTATAAACTAAAGTCCACCCGAAAAATTTCATAATCATGGCCATCATTATCAGGTCAAGGGTGAAGCATTGTGCTCCCAATGGTGTGACAGCTCAACTTGGATGGCTGCCAAGGCTTGCTTGCGCATTTTGAAATCCTGGTTGCATTTTTTGAAACTGCTGAGGGGAACTCCCCACGCCTGTCCCTTTCCTGCTCTTTCGGGGATACGCCTAGTGGGGGAGGGGGCGTGCACACAATAGAGCGTCTTTTCAAATGCGAAGAATAGAATATCTGGTCGGTAAAATGTACACGTCAAAAGTCTCAAAACAACTCGAGTCTATGCTAGAGCTTCTGACTGCAAACCCCAGCCCAGCAAACACAGTTGATGATAGTTGAAGGGCACCACCTAAGGTCTGGAAAGCTCAGGTGGAAAACAGCTGCCTTAGTGCCACTGTTAAACTGCAAGCCCAGGTTCAAAACCCAGTCCAGTCACAACTCACAAAATGCTTTCTTTCATTTTACATTCAAAGTGACACATGAATGATGTTGCTGACTATAGCATGACCCAAAATATCAAACAAGTAAGTTAATCACAGAAAACCGTTCTCAAAAGTCAAAAGAGATTCAGAACTTCTTAACCTTTTTGAGATCTGTAAATAACCTGATACAAAATCCCCGCACAGTTCCACATCCTTAGTTTGTTTGAAGTTAGGAAAATGCAGATCTATCATCTACCCTAGTTAACTAACTTGGTCTTAGATCTACATGTATAGCTACAGTTAATACAGTTACATACAAGTATACAACTACAACTTACGGTGATATACAAAAATGTTGCAAACTGCTTACTGACTAAAATTACCAAAATGTAAATCTAAAATTTAGTGGGCCTGACGTTTCGATCCTAGCAGGACCTTTCTCAAAGGCTTTCTCACTCTGCCTTTGAGAAAGGTCCTGCTAGGATCGAAACGTCAGGCCCACTAAATTTTAGAACTACAACTTACAAGTACAAGTACAACTACAAGTCACCCTCTTTTGAAAGGGCGACTTGTATAGGTCCAAGTTACTCGGACTAGATCTACCCAGAAGTCGAAGTCGAATGCAAATCAACCATCACTGCTTCAGTGCTTGTGCCAAGTGCTACACACCTTCTCAAGTTCCGATATTCTTTCCACGGCATCGCCGTTTCTCGCGTGCTCTTTCAGCTCTTTCTGCAGCCGGCCGTTCTCCTGGATCAAGCGGTTGACGAAGCTACGATCGTGGCCCGGGATGAAGATCTCGTGCTCGGCCAGGTCCACGGAGGTGTCGAGGCCGCGCCCGTGCAGCCGGCTCTGGAGGTTGGCCACGGCCGTCTCCAGCTTCGAGCTCTTCCGCCTCTCCGCCTCCAGCTCCCCCCGCGCCCTCTCCAGCACCTCGCCCAGGGCCTCCACGCCGCGGACCCGCACGCGGAGCCCGTGGTTCTCCCGGTGGAGCTCCTTGAGCGCCGCGCACCCCGAGCAGCCCGAGTCGACGGAGGAGCCCGTCGACAGCTGGCGCTCCAGCGGCGGGGGGCAGAGGTGTCTCTTACTAGTCTTAGTCTTACTCGTCTTAGCCTCAGTCTTACCGGTAGTAGTACCCTCTGCTTGATGAAGAGGTGTGGCATCGACGTCAGTGGGCGATTCATGGCGACGGTGGTGATGTGGGTGCTCCTCCTGCAGCTCTGGGTCCGACTCCGAGCCGCCGGGGACGATCATTTTGTTAGCCGCGGTCTTCGCCGGCACGCCATCATGATCATGATCCCCTGGCTCGTCGTCTCCACCAGCGATCGCGATCACCCACTCCTCCTCTTCCTCCTCGCCGGCCGAGCTTCCAGTTCCACTGGCGACTCCGACCCGGTCCCTGGTCGGCCGAGAGCCGCGGCTGGGCCCCGTAGCAGCCGCGGATCGTAGCCGAACGACGGCGGCAGCAGCAGTTGTGCCGCCGCCGTTGTCGTCCCCGGCTCCCCGCCCCTGAGGCCCGCCGCCGCCGCCGCTGCTGCCTAGGCCGCCGCCGCTAGCTGCCGCCGACGTAGGATGACTGACTACGAAATCGCGAGGACCGCTGCACTTTGCCGGGGCCGTATCACTCATTGTTTCGATTCAGTTCAACCAAACGAACCACAAGGTTGGGAGACGAAAGTACGATCACCTTCGCTGACGACAAATCGGAGGTTCCAGGTTCTTTTCCCTCTGCTCAGAATTGTTGTCTGGATATTTTTATAAAATTGCAGCCACGCTTTTATACTGCGTAGCACCATGGAGGTCGTTACCCTGCGCTTGCGCAGTTCCCAATAGCTCTCTTGCGACATCACATTCTGTTTGGGATTTCCAGACGCCGCGCGCTGTGCATGTGATGCATGACGCTCCGAGCAATTATTTATACATGTATGACCATGGGGGAATAAGGACTTATTCCTCCATGGTATGACCATGGTATGACATTACAAAAGCTCATTGTTCAGAAGCTATTATTAGAGTGCACATTGTCTATCAATCATCGTTATGTGAACATAGAGAAATCGTACAGGGTCTGATGGTTCGATCCTGAATCGATCAAGGAAAATTTAGGCTCGCAACTTTTCGAGCACCAGTCCTTGCACATAATTTGACCATCTCACCACTATAAATACATGCACAGATGATAATTATATGTTTCTTTGAGTCTGTCTGATACGTGTATGTATATATCTCGTTTTTAAATTACCGTAATCACTTATACACACGAGTAGCGGTATCTAGGCCTATCTTATCAATTTAGCATCTCCACGTAAATCAATTTCGCCGCAGGTTCCATGCCATTGCATGGATGCATTTTTTTCTCTCGATTTTCTTCATTAGAAAGAGACGTGCAAAATATTTACAAAAGAAAGCATATTTTTTATTGGAACTGGAAATTCCCACATGACATAATTATGATAGGTCTGTACCTCAAATAAGTATTGCATGTACCGATAATGAAACATCTACACTCTCGTATACGATTCAAATCCGTAGTTGGGAAAGGTTTCACCCGATCCCCCCTCTCACAGTGAAAAAGGAGGAAGCAAATTAAACCCTGGATGCAATTATTATTGCGCAATAGCAGGCACACGCTTTCCCGTCGAAGTGAAAAAATGGCGTCACTCTCGAGCGAGCGGCTACTATCCGTTATTCGACCTGAACAAAATTATGCCTAGAAAGGGGCTACTGGCAATCTAATCTGCCAGAGTAGTGTTGTCAGTTGGACCAAGGAGGTATTAGGCTCGCCTAATACCTCCTTGGTTGGACTACACGTCGTGCGTGTCGCACGCCTGATGTGATTAAAGGCGGAGGACTTTCTCAGAGCGCAGGAGCGACTGAGGTGGAGAGCGATGGGAGATATAATTATAGAGTAGGCCGGGTAGAGAGACAGGGAGAGAGAGGTGGTGAGAGAGACAGAGAGAGAGAGCTAGAGATATGGCCTATTTATTATGGAAGAGATGGGCGTAGAGAAAGGTGTAGAGAGAGTAATTGGTGCACGAGGTGTTGGAAGATAAAGCGTCCTTTTATAAGAAGGGACCTGCCGGCGTTGAAAGTAATTAGGCCCTTCCTACTTGTAATTAAACAAGTTCGATCTTGCATTGCCTACCTTCGCCCGCAGGTGTCATATCAGACTATCACTTATAGTCCTGTCCTCGGTATCCGTTCTTGAAACTTGAACAGTACCGGGCCGTACGTACGGGCGTCTCAAGTTCATGTTCAGTTACACTAACTTACAGGCTCCATCCACTCGAACTGGCCGGCTTTGCACTCGACCGGAGGCGGGCGGGTGTCTGCGACACTTAACCATGAAGCACACTGAAACACACATTAATCCTATAGCTTTTCGTTCACGGCGCACCGTGTTCAAGAAGATATTACTCTTTGCGCACTCACTCATGCAGCTTAATAATTATGCTGACTCCAATGGAAGATGTCGACCAATCATAAAAGGACCACCTATAATTATACCGTTACACTCACTGTATCAGTGGCGCAGGGACCTTGACGCATCACCTCCACGATTAGCCTAAGTGGCCCAGCCGCCATCCCACTTTGAATTAATTTATTCAAATGTTTCTAGTGATTTATTTATGGGCGTGGTATAGAGTCGTTCAAACCAAGACCCGATTAGTCGTCTGAGCATTGTCTGAGAGTGCGATATATAAATCAAGTTATCATTAATTTCATTTTTGAGTAATGGATTCTTGAATTTGAATTCGGCCTGATCGATCGCGATATCGGGTCAGTGTAATTATTAAGCCTGCTATTTGGTGGCCTGGCAGTGGTCTTCGCAGCATTTTACCGGAGTATATAAACCGTCGGGGTATATAATTGGCTGATTGGTATTTCTATCGTTTTCCAAGATACTGGGTTATGCAAGGTAATTTGTGGGGAGGATGTTCCTTTTGATACAGATCTGGTGATACAGATTACAGGCACATGTATACATGTACAGTATGTACGCGTACATGTACAGTACTGTACAGTATACTGTACGTTTACATGTATGTACTGTACATGTACATGTACATGTACATGTACATGTAGGCCCCCTACATGTATTACTCTCAACATGTCAACGAAACAACGAAGTCGCAGTGTACATGCATTATGCATGAAGTTGCTGCCTGGTACTCTGCGCGGTATACGTTGCGGAGCTTCCGTGCGTGGGGCACCAATGACTCACCGGCAACTGACCAATCACAGTGCGTGTTTGACGCGAGGGTTTCAAAATCATCGGCATGCATCGATAAACACGGCTTGATGCTTGCTATCGAGTATCGTTTTCATGTCTCCGACTTTTCGGTTAATTTTGTTGGCCTGATTCTTGTCTCAAGATGTCCTCTAATAGGTAAGCTGACTTCACGAAGAATGTTATTAACCCACAAGCCAATGTGTTTCGTGATCCTAACTGTTTCTCCTCTAAAAAATGTGTCAATCGTGCATTAATTCAGACCAGCATTCGTCAACGTACAACCCGACACAGTCCATTCGTTATCCAGCGACGTTGTCGTTGACGTTAGTGTTTCTGTTTGTGTTTCTGAACTTTGTTTGAACATGGTTTGAATCAGCGTGGTCACACAAAAAGGCCAATGCATACTGTGTTTTGCTATCCCTTGCACATGATCATCGAGTTGGTGTATTTATTAAACGGTAAAGGGCTGTAAGAATTATTCTGTTACATTTATATTGACTTTGTAATTTGTATTTTTAAATTTTCGCAGTGGCTGTTGAGTGTTGTTACGGCAGTCGTCCGTGTAGTTCCCTGACTTGATTGTATTTCGTCAGCATTGCAGGCTGGTTGAACCAGTCTATTTATTAGCTGATAGTCTGATTCCAAGAGCTAAACATCCTGACAAAATACTGTTAAGTCAAGGAACCACACAGACGACTGCCATAACAACAGTCACTGCGTTAAATTTTACTGCCATTGAGTCAATGATTGAGTGCTGTACTATTCATGCCTCATGCCGTCATGGCATCATGCTGAGTCAATGCTGCGCTGTTTACGATAATTTAGACAATAGATGAAGAATTGTTACTAGCCATGTTCATACTGTTAATGAAGAATTAACTAACACAGTAACAATACTCAGTACAGTCAGTAGCTACTACTACTACTACTAGCACTGACACAGTAACACTCACACTCACAGTCACAGTAACACTACACTGTAACACTAACACTTAACAACATGAGCATGGAGGAATGATAGCACCAAGACACAATCTAGTCCGAGAAACTTGGACCCTACAACTGACAAGTCACCCTTTTTTTTATCAGAATTTGGAGGGTCGGCTCTGTTTTGGACTAGACACAATCATGATTTATTTAACCAACAGCTGTATTGTTAACATATTGCTTTAAGACTGTTCTTAAGTTAACTCCAACTTGCCAAACAAACCACTAACCAGGTATGCGAGACCCAACTGAAGATATCTCCATTCCTGGTTCTATTATTTTGTCAGTTCTACAACAGTACGTAATTTAACAACCTTCATCAATCCTCCACAATCCTCCGCAATCCTCCAAGGCTCCAGTGTAAATATGACAACCTTCCTCAACCCTCCACAATCCTTCAGTGTAAATTTGACAACCTTCAAGTCCAATTCATCAATCCTCCAGTGTAATTGTGACAGCCTTCCTGAATCCTCCACAATCCTCCAAGATCTCATTGTAGCATGCTCCCCCAATCCTCCACAATCCCCCAGTGCAAATTTAACAACCTCCCTCAATCCTCCAGTGTAAATTCAACAACCTCCCTCAATCCTCCACAATCCTCCCAACTCGAAATGTTCAGACTTGCCTCGATCCTCCAAAATCCTCCACCACAACCTAGAGGATTATGGAGGACTGAGGAAGGTTCCCAAACTACCCACTAAGGCCACTATTGCCTTACAGGGCTTGAAAAATTCAAATTCTTGAATATTCATGAATGCTAGGCTTAAATTTTGTCCATTTTGTATGGGAAATGCTCGCAGGTGCCGGGAGAGCATGAAGCTGGAGGTGGCGGAGTGCCTGGAGCACGCCCTGGAACAGCTGCGGGCCATCTGGGACGAGATTGGCATCTGCGAGGAGCAGCGGGCCGAGCGGCAAGGCGTGGTGCTGCACCACCTGCGCAGTCTGCTCAGCGAGATGGTGACGGAGGAGCGTGACCTGCGGGGACGGCTGGTGGCCAGCGTGGAGCGCTGCGGCCAGGAGGCGGTGGCCCTGGCAGCCGAGCTGGGCCTGGACCCCTTCCAGGTAATGGCGGTCTCTGCGTCTGCTGGCCTGACTAACTGCTTCCTATTTGAAATGAAAAAAAAAAAATTAGCAGTGCCTGATTATGTCAATCCTACCAGGACCGTTCTCAAAAGTCTAAGGTCCTAAAAATGTGGCAGAGGTTTTTTTTTTATCCCACAAAAAAGCACCGATGACACCATAGCACATCATCACTTCTGAGGAGTATGGCTCTGAAGAAAAGACTGGTCTCCTCACTCTCCTTACAACGTGCAGACTGCAGAGTACACAGTTCACACTATACCCGCAACGTTGAGTTACCAGCTTTTATCAGGGCCATGTACCCCTTCTCATAAACAAACTTCATGATTGGTATTTCCACCATGCAAACCTTCAAATCTTGAATGATGAATTGCTTGTTTATTTGTTCTGATATCCCCCTCCTACCTCCCCTCTTCCCTCCCCTCTTCCCTCCCCTCTTGCCCTGCCCTCTTCCCTCCCCACTTTCCCTGCCCTCTCCCCCCTGTTTCCCTCCTCTCTTCTCTCCCCTCTTCCCTCCTCTCTTCCCTCCCCTCTTCCTGCCCCCTTCCCTCTCCCCTGCCCTCTTACCTTCCCCTCTTCCCTGCCAGGCTGAGGAAGGGCTAACCATTCTCCAGCTAGAGAAGGTGCTCCGTCAGAAGGTGGACTGCCTTGCCAAGGAGAAGAGCGAGCGCCTGGACCGGCTGAAGACGCTGCAGGACCGGGACCAGAGCCTGTGCGACCTGCTCTGCTCCACCCCCTACTACGTGCCCAGCAACACGGTGCCCACAGCCGAACAGCTGGACACACTCTCGGAGCACATCGACAAGCTGACAGTGGAGAAGGTACGCTCAATTGTTTCGTGCCACGTCCAAGCATTGATGTCAATGTACACGTGAACCAGTTCTAGTGATTGCAGCATCACTCTTGTGATTTGAGCATCAGTCTTGTGATTTCAACGTTGGTCTTGTGATTACAGCGTTGGTCTTGTGATCAATTTTGATTTCAGCATCGGTCTTGTAATTTTGATTTCAGCGTCAGTCTTGTGATTTTGATTTCATTGTGGATCTTGTGATTTTCAGCGTCGGTCTTGTGATTTTGAATTCAGCGTCGGTTTTGTGATTTCAGCGTCGGTCTTGTGATTTCACCGTTGGTCGTGTGTTTAAGCAAATTTCGGCACTTTTCAGTGGCTCTAGGAAATTGTCCAGTGCATTTATATTTTTTTGTGAAATTCGACCCATGCTGTATGATTCCCCCCCAGAATTCCAGACAAGCCACGCTGCACAGCACCAAGGCAAAGATCATCACACTCCTGGAGGCGCTGGAGCAAGGGCCCAACACCACCTTCGAGCGGGACATCGTCTGCGAGGAGGAAGAGGCCTTCCTCCTGTCCCGGGACAACATGGAGGCCCTGCGCACGCTGCACGACGAGCTGGAGTTCAAGCGGCACGAGAACGAGGCAGAGGCGGAGCGGCTGCGGGAGCAGATCGGCAGCCTCTTCAGCCGCCTCCTCCTGCCGGCCGAGGAGCGGGAGGCCTTCCTGGCCGGCCACCCAGGCCACAAGCCCACAGACATCCGGCTGGTAGGTGCACAGAGATATGACCAAGGCCTAAAGCCCCAGCCTAAGCCTTCATTTCGTAAACGACCATGTAACCTATAGATCTATGGAAAATAGTGGGCGCCAGACTCAAATGCCATGGAGGCTGCCATCTTTGCAAAAGTTTTTTGGCGGAATTTAATAGCGCTGCCATGTTTGTATATAAAAAAAGTGTATACTTGCTTGGGCGTTGCCACATAACGTCACATCCCATACTTTGACGCTAGTCGGGTCCCCCATGGCATCCTGACATTGTTTCTAAATAAACGCTGACTGCCAATAGGTTGTGTGTCGTCTATGGGCCAGTCAGCCGGCCCAGTTGAGGATGGTTTTCACCATGTGTCTACAGTGCTCCGGCTGAAATGTAAACAGCAGTCTGTCTGCCAATTCGTTTCTCCTTTTCAGCTGCAAGAGGAACTGGCCAAGATGGAAGAGCTGAAGATTCAGAACCTGAAGCGGGTGACGCTGGCCAGTCGCGACGAGATTGCCGAGTGGTGGGACAAGTGCTACTACAGCCGGCTACAGCGCAACGAGTTTGAGGCCTACTACGATGGTGAGCGGGGATCCTTCATCCACCCAACAAGACCATGTTTCTGTGTGTGCGTTTTGTTATGTAACCACACCAGAGTGCCCCAAATTGAGTGAGCCTAATGTTTGGATCCCAGCAGGACCTTTCTCGGTCGATCAAAGGCCTTGGGGAAAGGTCCTGATGGGGTCCAAAGGTACTGCTGGGGTTTGAACGCGAGGCGCTCTAAATCTATGCCTCTGAGGTACACAGCCTCTGAGATCAGTTCCTGATGGAAACATCTCACCCATTATTTGGGGGTTCTTTTAGAGTGATCATATTTCATCAACCCACAAGACCCTATGGGTGTTTTTTTTTATGTAGGGTCAATCTCCTGCTATTCTGCCATGCATTTCAAAGTTGTGGCAAGCCAAGCAAAAATTGGACACCGTTTGACGTACAAAGATATCAGAGGCATGAAGACTAGATGGTGGGACGCTTTCCCAAAAAGGTTTTGTTTAGAATGGTCCTACTGTAGAATAAAAGAAAATATCCTTAACTTTTATGATCAATATATTTTAGAATGTCCAGTAAGAAAGCAATTTGTTTGTATGCCATTCAATTTTTGAAAGTTGAGGGACCTTTGAGAGAATTGCTCGACTCCGAAACGTTTGAGATGGGTCGTTTTAGTCTGCGAGCAGTTTTCCCATTTCCTTGTCAGCATTTATTTTTCTCGTTTCAATTGTCAATTCTTAGACGAGTTCACCGAGGAGGTTCTCCTCCTGCATGACGAGGAGTTGGTCAAGCTCAAGGCCTACTACGAGAACAACAAGAAGCTCCTAGAGGGCGTCCGTAACCGGGAGGTGATGTGGAAGAAGATGCTGGAGTTTGAGGTAGGACTTGTGGGAGAGAGAGGGGGAGGAGGGCATTCCAAGGTTCAATGTCATTTTTCCCCTTTTTTTTTATTGAAAAAAAAAATTAACTAGGTTTCCTCTAGCTGCTGTGGCTTTAAAGCCCCTACACAACATTGGTAAGATCGAAAAACACAACATTGGTAAGATCGAAAAACAAATGTTCACAGATTTACACGAAACTTATACAGATGGTTATGGTAGAAACCTTTCACTGATATATTTCTGCCCATTTCTTTTGGAGGAAAGAGAAAAGAAATAGTTTATGTCTCACCTCCTACATGTCCTAGATCTAAAAAATTCATTGAATGCTGCATTTTCGTGAAACAAATAAGCGGTTTTTCACTATTTTCTCGAGAGTGTATATACAAAAATGTTGTAAACTGCTTATTGACTAAAATTACCAAAATGCAAATCTCAAAATTTTGTGGGCCTGACGTTTCGATCCTAGCAGGACCTTTCTCTCTCTCAAAAAAAAGATTTTCTCGAGATTCGGTTGGCAGAATTGAGTTGAAATTTTCACAGGTGTGCTATTTCATGCATATGTTGGATTAGACAATGTATGGATGCTATTCTTTGACCTCGTGTTATCCCAGGCACTCGGTGCATGACATCAGGACATCCGGGTCGTTGGATATCCGAACAAATCCGTTCCAATATTACATGCAGGAAAGCTGAATGGTTTCATATGTAGGGACGCCAAAATATCACACGGTGGACCCCTGAATTTATGGAATTACCCACACTGCCAGGAATGGACTACTATAGCCCTGTGGCACAATTTGTCATCTCCTGCAAAAGTTACTTAATGAGGTTTTGCTCTTGCTCGACATGAAAAACACTGAATGCTCAGTGCTTTACCCGGTGCCTGATTAGAATATTTCAGGCAGCTCGGGTGGGAATCGAACCCATGACTCACAAATTCTAGTACGGACGTCTTAACCACTGATGCAACACGGTACCCACTGCTATACATTATTCAAATCCACCACACGACCTCAACCATCTATGATGCAAGAGTTATGTTTGCAGGATATCTGTTGTATTTCATCTTGTTAATGTGTGTTTTGTCACAGAACAAGGCCAGCGACCCCAACAGGTACAACAACAGGGGAGGCAACCTCTTACAGGAGGAGAAGGAGAGGAAGAAGATCAACAGAGACCTGCCCAAGGTGAGGGCAGGGAGAGGGACTGCTCGGTTATGTTAGAGTTGCTGCGCGGATCGTTTGTATGCAATGCTGTTTTGGGCTAGGCGAAGCTTAAGTGTATCGCTTCATTGTTAGGAGTTGATTAGTCAAATCAGTTTCCCTCCAAGCAACTTGTGACCGCTCCTTATCTGTGGTTACACACCTTACTGTGGTATCACACCTTACTGTGGTACTTAGTTTGGTACCTCACTTTACTGTGGTACTTAATTTGGTACCTCACCTTACTCTGGTAACGCACCTTACTGTGGTACTTAGTTTGGTACCTCACCTTACTGTGGTATCTTCTGTGGTACCACTCATCACTATGAGTCCTTAGTGTAGTAACACATCTTACGTATGCAATGCCATTTTAATTGGGTTTTCATTGTGGCTATTTGAAATGACAAACTTCTATCGGCCAATGTTTGCTTCTTCCCCCCCCCCCCCTGTCAGCTGGAGAAAATCTTGGCGGATGAGATCCAGTCGTTTGAGGAGCAGAGGGGTGAGCCGTTCCTGGTGGACGGCTGCCGATTCATGGACTACGTCCAGATGCAGTGGGCCGCCCACGAGCAGGAAAAGAAACTCAAGAAAGAGGAACGGGTAAATAGAAGAAAAAGGAAAAGAAAACCACTGAAATTCCACTCTGCATCTTAGAACCCTAACTACCCACCACTTGTTTCTAGCACAATCCCCCAAACCTGACAGTCCAACAGTGTCTCCCTGGACCATTGGTACCTACTCCTTTTTGTGATAATGTATATTTTTTACTACCAAGTGCCCTCCAGCGCATTGGGCCTTGAAAGTGACAAAAAACTCCACATGCCAACATAATCATCCTTCATCACACTGGGCCTTGTAACCTGGATCCTGCATTTTCCCACAGTGACAAATGCCTTCAATTCCTGCAAATTCCTACTTTGCATCAACTACCACATGCCCTCAATCCTACACATTCCTACAATAGGATTCTGTAGCTCGTATCTGGAGGAGCCTGCATCCGGTCGTGATTTCTTTTTCTCGTTTGGTTCCCAACGAAACAGCTGAGAGCGAGGACCGTGCAGACAGAGAACGAGATGACGTTCGGCAGCAAGCCCAACACCCCAGCCAAGAGACGCTTCAATGCCCCCGGCACCAAGACACCCTCCAAGCGGATGAAAGGGGTAATGATAGTTAACGATAACTAAGAAAAAGCAGTTGCCGTGCAGACTTTCAGCTGACTCCATTAAGTTAATACCGGTACTTTAAAATGAATGAATACTAAATAATATCAATTTACTTTTACACCAAACCCTTCACCTCTGCAACTTTGGGTTTATTATTTTGTTTTGTTTATCCTCCTTCATATCACCCACGTTACCCCTACCTCCCTCCCCCACTCACTCCCATGCAACCCACCCAACCCAACTCCCAAACCCAACCCACTCCCACCAACTCAATCCACTCCCACCCAACCCTCTCCCACCCAAATCTCTCCCACCCAAATCTCTCCCACCCAACTCATCGTACTTCCACCCGACCCAACCCACTGCCACCCAACCCATTTCCACCCAACCCACTCCCACCCAACCCACTCCCACACAACCCACTCCCACACAACCCACTCCCACCCAACCCACTCCCACCCAACCAAACCCACTCCCACCCAACCCACTCCCACCCAACCCAACTCACTCCCACCCAACCCAACTCACTCCCACCCAACCAACTCACACCCAACCCACTCCTACCCTACCCAACACACTCAGATGAATGGGACCGTCTGTGGCCCATCCCCCCGTCTGGGCGTCACCCACAGCAGCATCATGCCCTCCCCTTCCCCGGCCCGACGACCCCCGCGGGCCTGCCGAGCCACACCCACGAGCGCCGCCAAGGTAGGTGCCAGGGAATCCAGGGGGTGAAGTTTCCCCAGAAAGCCTCACGGTCCATTGTACCTCAACTTACAATGATGGGCGACCCACCCTAACTTATAGGCCATTATGGTTTCTTTAAATCACCCATGGTCTTTAAAGTTGGAAGTGTTAAAGTTATCCAACTGCAAATATTATCACTGTTAGAGCTGAAGAGAGACAAGTTCTGTGTTTAATATCACTGCACTTTGATCACACTTCCAGCCATGCCCTTTCAATGTATTTTCCGTGTCACTGTCACTTTTTTATCTCTCACCTGCCTGCACTCTCTGTCGCCCCCCTCCTAGTCGGCCCCCTGCCCACCCCCTCCAGCGGCCGCTTATGTCCCCCGCATACCCTTCCCTTCCCCCTCCTCCTCAGTCCGACGCCCCCCTAAAGGCGCCCGGAGGAAAGAGGTAGGACTCTCCGTCGTCGGCCTCTGTTGCTTCCTCCGTTGCTTGTTGTTGAGCTTGTTTCGCTGTTCATTCCCCTGACTAAGGCCAACCCCCCCAACAAAACCCAGTTGTGCTTCCGGTTTCACGGCTGACCCTATTTTGATGACACAACCGTGAGTCTTTTTTGGGGGAAAGTGTAGATAAGACTTGAAGGTTTGCGCAGTGAAAATACTAAGCTGAAGGTTTGCGGTGACACCATGTAGCACTTCTCTTTTGAGGTGTAAGTGTGGCTCTGAAAAGACCCATTAACTCAGTAGTGTGTACTCGGCCTGTCGTCAGGAAAGTGTGTTTCCCGACTGATCCTATTTCGGAAGCGCGTCGGCCCGACCCTATTTTGACGGCACGACGAGTGATGTAATCAACATGATTTAAATCAACCAATCAAGCCATACAATGTAAATCATGTTTATGTTGTCTCAAGTACATGTTTTTGGATAAATCTTGGTCAGTACATGCATCAGCATAAAAAGTCCCCTCCCCTCCCTCAAAAAAAAAATTTAAAAAAAATCTAAAAATATAAATTCCTACCTACCTTACGCTACCTACCCAATTTTCAGATGCATGTCATAGAAAGCACAACTTATTTTATATATTTTTTTTTTTGGGGGGGGCCTAGCTGAGCTCATTACCGTTTTGCTTGTATGTTTGTTAATGTTACGCATGAATAGTGTTTTCTCAAAAATTAGATTGTTTGAGTTTGTCTGTACTTGTTGCTTTTATCCAACCCACTCCTGCGTTAGTCAGAAATAGTTTGCAGTGGCACCGAATGCAAACATTCTCTGTGTGTTTAGTGTAGCTCTTGAAAGAACCAAGAACTGCCCATTATACCGGTACTCATCAAGAGATTATTTGTGTACACGCGGTGCCTCAGCAAATTGTTTGACTGGTACCTTCATCTTGATTAAGCCTAAATCTCACTAATCCTTTTGCCTGACAGTTTCTTTCTTGTATTCAATGCTGCTTTTCTAACTTAGAAACTGCTGTTGCTGACAAACCTTCCCTTTAGCAATTGGTCCTGCCAGGATCAAAATGTTATGCCCTGTATGAAGTGTGCAAATTCTGTCATCTAAGTCATTTAACAAGTTTTGAAAGTTTTCAGATTGCTTGATTTATTTGATGATTTGTTGGAGTCAGTTTTCCCATTCCTTTGTTTCTTTGGACTATACTTGGACTGAAATGAAATAGCATTAGTGTTTTCACGATTTTCACGATGCGCTCTCTCGCTCTCTCTCACTAACAGCAGACGCCTAAGCGAGTGCTGAGGCCGACCGGTGCCAGGCTGGCCCAGCGCAAGGCCCTGGGGGAGAGGAACGCCGACATGAGCCACGCCTTCAGCACCAGCACCATCAGTGGAGGGATGCATGGCCCTGCTGGCAACATCTCCATCACCTCAGCCTGCTCCTCCTACTCCGACTTTGCTGTGAGTGTCACCCTATCCTACACTTCCTTTCCCTTCCATTCCCTTCCCTTCCCTTCCCTTCCCTTCCCTTCCCTTCCCTTCCCTTCCCTTCCCTTCCCTTCCCTTCCCTTCCCTTCCCTTCCCTTCCCTTCCCTTCTCTTCCCTTCCCTTCCCTTCCCTTTCCTTTCCTTTCCTTTCCTTTCCTTTCCTTTCCTTCCCTTCCCTTCCCTTCCCTTCCCTTCCCTTCCATTCCCTTCCCTTCCATTCCCTTCCCTTCCCTTCCCTTCCCTTCCCTTCCTTTCCCTTTCATTTCCTTTCCTTTCCTATCCTTCCCTTCCCTTCCCTCAAGGGCTCCTTTAAATGTATCCTATGTGGCCTATTATGTGGTAACTAGCACTGTACATTTCACAACTGTATAACTATAACACATGATGAAGCTGAGATTCTGCCGTGTTCCATCAGTTAACGTAGGATCACCCTTGGCCGTTATTGAGATGCCTTTGCCATTAAGAACACTGACAAGGGTATTTCCATTTGGTAGCTTTTGAATTTGTCTGGGGGGGGGGGGCAGTCATACAGCCATTAGGGCCACCTGCAGATATATCTACCCCATTTTGAAGACAAAGGAATGAACTGTATGATAATGTTCAGTAGTTTGCCTGGGGGACCATTGCTCTCACGCTCAGGGCAACTTAGGTTGAGAGCGATATTGATTACATTGACACTAATTGACACCAGAAACCAAGTTCACTGTGTGGTTGTGTGATGCTATCCTTACAGGCAAGATTGAACCACCTTTGAGTTAGATTTCTGGGCCCGTCTTGACTGTAAGTGACTCGTTTACAGTTTAATTGCGATTCTATCTAAAACGACACCACCCTGGTATCCATGGTCACCAATTTACACACATCTCTCTAGTCTCTACACTGCAACCCACGTACCTCCTCCACCAACAAAAATAATATATCTTCCCATTACGAATGAACACAATTTAGCCGACAGCATTTGTGTACATGTATAATCATCCCTTTGGAAATTAACCCTACCTACCTAACCATTTTGATGAAATTCATCGTTCAAATATCACACAATTTTTTGTTGGCTTGTCAGTGTTCTTAAAGGCTTCGTTTCATTTCAACCTCCACTTTTTTTTTTGCCGGTCAGATTTTTATTTTTTTTAAGAGAAGCTTCATCTACCCTCCCAAATCCTCCCACGAACATTGAGAAAATTCTGCAAACCATCCAACAAATGACAAATATTGGAAATATTTGGTGACAGGTCTCCATCAATGCAACCAGATCAGACGCATCCATGCACAGTCTTATACTTGCCCTCCAATAGAATCTTCAAAACACTAATCATTTTCTTACCCACTGCCCTTCCAATACTACTGAAGTATTCATTGTGCATCCTACTCTCTCTTTTGATCTCTCTCTCTCTCTGATGTAAAACGCCAAACATTTCGGTTAGTACCCCCACCCAAAAAAGAAGAAGGAAGTACTCCTTTAGGTGATGGGTGTCTAAACTTCTGTCGCCTGCCTAGGCTTTCCACAAATTGCCAGAGGCTTTGGGTAACAATATCTGCAAGTAGAACTCCTTTAGTCAAATTGGGTGGCTTCCTTTAATCAAAATCTAATGATGTATTAGGCAGTGCACTTTAAAAATAGAACTCTCTGTTGCTCATTTTTTGCCTGCCTAGAAAAAAAAGGCTTTCCACAACTTGGCTTTGGGTAACAATATCCACAAGTAGAACTTCTGAAGTCAAACTGGGTGGCTTCCTTTAATCCAAATCTAATGGTGTATTATTCAGTGCACTTTACAAATGGAGCCTTTAAGTCTGTTTTTTCCCGCTACAGATAACATGAGCCGCTTCCTTTCCCTGATCTTGAGTATACACTGTAGTCGGTGCCTGGAACTTGAATGCCTTCCTAACAGCATGTCAGACTACTGTAAACTATTGCAAACCCTTCCTGATGCTTCAATAGCATTCCAAACTAACACAAAGTTGAGTGTACCTTCAAACTTGCCTGCAACTCAAACCGGTGATAATTTAAGGCACCTAGTACGAGGACGTACTACCGAGTGCAGTTACCGTGCGGCGGTTAAACCTCAGTGGAGGAAAGAGACATGGGAGATTTAGGAGACACCTTCCGGCCCACTGCCTGGAAATGGCCAGGGCTCAACCATTTACATCTGCAATCATTTCATCAAAAAAACAAAAAAAACATCATCCTTCCTTCCTGTTTTTTCCTGTCTTCCATGCAGCCACTTTGTCGGCAGCGCTTAGCATTCCGATAATCCAGGAAGTATGGAATTTACTGACTGGGGCGGTCTGATACAATCCTCCATGAGTCATTCAGTCACAAGACAGCGTTGCCTTTTTTTCCTCAGCTGTGGCAGGAGAGGGGGAAAAAAATTGAAACTCTAAATCCGAATCAGATCAGTTGTGCTTTCACTAGCACTCTGCTGTCGTCACTCATGCGCGAATCTATTCCTATAACAGAAAGTGAGAAACTGATTCATTGTAGCAATGAGGCCTTGTTCATTTCATCGGCTACGACTTCAAATCATGCCTGAATGCGGTTTGATGGCTGCAGCCATGTCCCACAGGCTCATGCACTTCTTCCATCCGGCAGCCACCGAGTTCACCAATCACACACGGCTCTGTACTATTTCATCATGCTCAGTCCCGCCACTTGGTAATTTCCAAGTTTGTCAGTGCAAGTATTCAGGGCCTGGCGTTTCAACCCTAGCAGGACCTTTCATCGAAGGTTCTGCCTTTGATGGAAGATCCTGCCAGGATCGATGACATAATTATCGGGCCTTCTGAATCCTATGAGATTTACCTTGGGAGCATTCGTAAGATGAAGAGGCAGACTGCAATATGTGTTTGATAAGACTTGCAGGTTTGCATGGCGGAAATACTAAGTGGGAAGGTTTGCGGTGACACCAGGGGCGAAAAGAGGAGGAAGTTCACTGGAGTGTGTCAGTGTGAGAGTGGGTGCCAAAGGGTGGAGGGAAGATCCTGCACGCTCTAGTGGTCGCACTGGGCAGGAAAGGTTCTCCACCCCCCTGCGCTTTCATCAGGCATAATTATATAAACACCGATGATAGTTGGAATCCAGCAGTCTACTGACGACGGGCAGAGCACACACTACCTGAAACGTTGATTTACCGGCTCTTTTCAGTAGCCACACTCCTTCTCTCGAATGAGAAGTGTTACATGGTGTCACCGCAAACCTTCCACTCTGCAATGTGTTTGTGGCTACTTGGTAGTCCTTGGAGTGCAAACTTTGTGCCCAGGAGGTTAAGCTTCCCTTTTTCTTTCCTCTTCTCTAACAGAGGGACTTTGATACCAAGAGGATGAACAACTGCCGTAGCAGCTCTGCATCCAGCCCAACTGCCCTCACCTCCAGTCGAGCCAAGATCACACTCCTATAAAGCAAGGAATGCATGCATGCACTGTAAACTTTCTTTTTAAATTAATCTCTTAATTTTTAAAACAACGCATGATTCCTCTTGACCTCCTTCTCCTCCCTGTTTTGCTAATGGGATGATTTTTCCTCCAAAATGGTGGAGGGTCTGACATTTTGACCCCTTTTAAAGATCCTTTCGGGATCGAAACGTCAGACCGTCTAATGTCGTTTTTATTTGTCATTCTGGGCATTAAAGTCAGTTAGCAGTTTGCAACAATTAGGTGTATAACTTTTATTTGGCCTGTTGTACTTAACCTTATTTTTCTATGATTCGACATGATTCGACATTCACTTGGCAGATGAAGGGAATGGTTTGTGCCAGTGCTTTGCCATGTTTGTGTGGGTGTTTGTCTGATGGATGACTCTAAGATGCATTCTGCATGCACTAATCCTGGGCTTTTGGGACAACTTAAATTATGCAAAGCTCTAGAACTGCTTCAAGTCTAGAAAATAGACCTCTCCCACGTGAAGTCTTTTTTTTTCATTTTTTATTAGAATGCTTGTGACTAAATATATGAAAACAGAAATAGTCCGCTGGCCCCTGTTGTTCACTGCCTGTGCACAGCTGGTCCCTCGTTTACATTATTTCAGCACTTTGCCCCCTAAGATGGTGGCTGAATAACTGCAATAGAAAATAGGCCATTTGAAGGTGAGCTCACTTCCCTTGGCAGTATTCCTCTGAGGTGTCAGCCTTGTCTCTCAGAGCATCGGTAGTCACGCTCTTTTAAACTTGCCTCCCGCTTTGCACCACTAAATAAAAATTGTAATGACTAGTAATAATGCTGTGAAGTACATAATAAAGTCCTGTCTATTTTGTTTTGGTTAAAAACCACAGGGAGGTTTATGAAAGAAATTTTCACATTCACTCCAGCACTGCCAGAACTTTTTTAAGCAAGGGTTGTGGTGTAATAGGTTGAATGCTTCCACAAGCCTTGCTAAATATTGTGTCAGGGGTATTGCATATCCTTGTAGGCTTGACGCCAGACTCTATTTCTTGCTGGTTCTCTCGGCTCATTACAGGTCAAATTTTGAAGTTTTAATAATTATGAAAGCAGCAATAAGCATGTTAGTGAATCGTAGCTGGACACAGCTTCTTCTTTTTCTTCGCCAAAGCACATTAGGAATCAACTGCCTTTGCTTTGTAAATTATCATTTCAACAGCACGTCTGTCTGTAAATAAATTATTTGCTTTTACTCATTTTCCCTTCTATCTCACTTAATACTTTCTATTGTAAAGAAAGATATAACCTTTTTTGTACATTAAAGGATTTGTCATGAAACTTGTGTAAAGATTGTGTGATTGTAGCAAGACGCCATGGACCAGTTTCTTTGTTTATCTTTTAGGGAACTTGTTTTTATCCTCGATTCTGCAAGAGCTTAGACAAGACGAGTGGAAACAGGCACTAAGTGTACAGCCAAACTAGATTGTAATCGAAGTATGTATAAATCACTTGCTTTCGCTTTCCCTTCCTGCCAACTTTGTACGTGTACATAGAACCGTTTTTATCACTATAGTGTGTACAGTAGTTAGAATGCTAATAAAGTATTCCTTGTTGGAAGAACAAAAAAATCAATTAACTATTGACTTCACTTTGCAGTTATTGTGAATATTTCCTAAGATGGGGAAGCAGAAAAGATGCTTCTAATCGCTGACCACTGCCAGCAAATAAATTGCACTTGGTGGTTTGACTACTCTGATGGGTCGAATGCTTGGTCACGTGGGTTTTTTACTTATTCAATAGGTTGTTTTTTTTACTTTTAAACAGATAATGAGCTAATAGAAACCACACACTCATCCAACGTTTGATTACAACATGTTCATGTAGCCTGTGGGATTGATGTCAAGATATCTTTCACTTCTTGTTTTACCTTCCATTTATTTCAACATTTACCTCACGAGTCGTTTTGAAAGGCCCCTTGGAGGATACCCGTGCATTGATAACATTTTAAGGTTTGCAATTTGCATGGTGGAAGTACAAAGTGTAAAGCCATGGCGACCCGATATAAGTCGACGTTTCGGGCAGCGTGTACTCTCGTCAGGAGAGTGGGCATAGCAGGCCTACCTACACATTGCCCGAAACTTCGAGTTACCGGCTCTTTTCACAACTACATAGAGCCACCCTTGAAAGAGGAAACCTGTACATCCTTGTTCTTACAAGTATCCGGATGCGGACTTAGCAGGGGAGGGGGTAGTGGGCGGTATACATAGATAGCTTTTACATCTCCGAGCTTGTAACCATTAACTGCATATTTAAGGTGTATTTTTTTTACTTTAGGCATAAAAGGAGATATTCGTGTACACGAATAAGTATACGTGAACCTGTTGTTTTCTGTCATGCTTCTGATCTTAAATAGGCCATTTTTTTTTTTATTTTTTTTTTCATTTTTTTTTTGGGGGGGGGGGGGGG
This sequence comes from Luidia sarsii, assembly GCA_949987565.1. Classification (NCBI taxonomy): domain Eukaryota; kingdom Metazoa; phylum Echinodermata; class Asteroidea; order Paxillosida; family Luidiidae; genus Luidia; species Luidia sarsii. The sequence continues at coordinate 8,072,581 of OX465112.1, forward strand.
GGTAGGGGACAAGTGAAATGTTGTGTCCTATCCCATTTTTGTTGTTGTAAAAATGGGCCGGGTGACACGTACCCCCCCCCCCCCCGGTACCCGCCGGTTGACGCCCACGATTGAGGAACGACTGGGAAAAGGGCCGTTAGGAAGCAAATAATGATGACACATAATATATGAAATGAAGAGAGCCGTATGAAAGGATGACAGAGCTAAAGATGGACCAGGATAGGCAGGAATTAAACCTGTTGCAACTCCCTCCATGAGTACATTCGTTTTCGTAACTCTGACTTAAAAAAACCCAAAATAATGCAGTTTTGCATAAACAAATTACCCCCATGAAATCAACACAAGTAGGAATTGATATAGCCTTTTATGGTTATTGCACCGCCTTGACAAGGGAATGTCCCAATTTGTTACTTGCAATCGGAAATTCCGAAAATCCTAATGGGAATCAGTGACGTATTTCCGACGTTGCGAAATGAGTTTCGGAAAGCCCCGACCATTCACGATCATAATACATGTATACAATCATGCCTACGTTGTGCATTGTACATGTAAAAAATACATGGATCGATTATGTATTTTGCGTGGGGCAACGCGGGCCCTGATTGGCCGCTATTTTTAGCAGTTGAAGGTGGCAAGTTGACATCATCGGCGTGGGATCTCCGCCTGATTGGTCCGTTGCCAGAGGGCAACTTGATCGCGTTCTCCCATTGGCTAGGCCCGCGTCATGCAAATGATTACGTCGTGCTATTGTATGCATATTAATCACGACGCCTGCGCGTTGGCCTTTTTGTGCGGGCCCCCCTGCGTAGCACGCACTGGGCCAAAATAATCAACATCAATCCTAGCGTCGTAGCGATCCAAAGTGGTGCCTCTACGGCAATTTTTCACCCCAAATTTCACATAAATTTCATCTCTTCCCGTCGGCAGTCCAACCTCCATGACAGTTCAGCATCTCGCCCGGGACCCCATCTTGACACTGGTGGTAATTGTAGAGGAGAAATAATCGCGGGTTTCCCTCACGGAGAAAGGGATCGGTCGGTGTGAATCTTCCCACTGAACTTCGGTACGGTGAGTCGTCACACAAAGAGTTCGCCATCTTGTTTTCAGTGTCAAACTGAGTAACACACGGCACCTCGTCGTTCCCAAACATTAACGAGTTTACCCTCTTTCTCCGGGTGATCGGACAAGTGTTTATTACAAATTAGAGAACTGGGAATTCCAGGATTTCACGCAGGCCACTGAAATGACTCCAGACCCGACCAAGATGTCGCCCGAGTCCACCCAAACTCTCCGCCGTGTCAGCCACCCCGGCCACCCGAGCCAGGGCTCGGCTCGCCCGTCGTACGCGTCGGGCGGCTCGCCCAGGCACAGCAAGGGCCGAGGGGGACAGGCGCAGCAGCATCACGGCAGCCGGGCCTCGCCCAAGTCGCAGTGCCCCCACCACCAACCCCCGGCGGCGAGGAAGGCCAGCACGCCGCCGGCAAGACCCCCGAGTCACAGCCGCGACGACGGCAGCGTCAACGGCAACAGCAACGGCAACAACAGCAGCAGCGGTAGTCCCACGGCGGGAGTGAACAACTTTGCTGGGTCCAAGTTCAACGAGGCCCCGTCTCCCGACCTGCTCCCGCGACCACCGGCGCACTGGCTCGCCAACGGTCTGACCCCTAGCCCCCCGACCATGACCATCAACCACAGCTTGACGAGAAGCTTGAAGTTCATGTTGAATGTTCCAATGCAGTCGTAAATCCCATACCATCGCGGCATTACATACGGCTGCAACAACATCTCAATGCATTTTATTGATTGTGTACTGTACTCTCTAGATCATCATTTACCACCCATTCCATTTTTTTTAAGGAGCAGCTGTTGCAATTGTTGATGCCATTCTTGTCCGTCAATGCATTTTTAGAATTGCCATGCAAAGATATGCACAATGATGTTTACCCCCTGTTCAACACCCATTCATTATGAGAGGGGAGGGGAGTGAACGCACTTTTGTGCCAGATTGCACGTAACTATCCTAAGTGACTGTCCCAAGATCGCTTAGAACTTATGATCGTTTGTTCTCTGCTGGACATAGCACGAGAAGAATGAAAACGTGCAAAAATGTACAGACGTATAGTGTGCACTCTACATGTGCATGACATCAATAATTTCACGCTTGATTAAATTGATAGATGTAACATGCAGTTGAGGGAAAGTCCTGGACAAATTCATAATATACAATACAATTCTATCTACCCTTTTATTGATTTGCCGAACCCATCTGTGAAAAAATCTACCAGTACCACTATTCTAAATGAGCAATGCTTTGATGAATAGTCAGATATCTGGTCCCTAAACTTGCCACTTTATGATATAATTATTTTAACCTTTCACCTTTGCCTTGACATGTCAAATATTTTTTTTAACTCAAAGATGCGAGTGAAAACACAATCAATAAGATGCATTTGAGATTGTTTTCTTGGATTTTGCAGCACTGAAAAACCAAAGTTATGGAGTGTGTTTTAAACAAAACCTAAAACCAAACCATTCCATTGAGTGGAATGCACCAAATCATGGCTTCTAGGATTTTAAGGACAACATTGTATAATGTTTGTACATTTTTTTCTAAGAAGAAATTTGATTATTGTAAATATTTGTACAAAATAGACATTTGTAAATCTACCATTTTGTAGGGCGATATACACATGCTACCATATACCGTTGTGAACACGCAATTCTGTGCTCTATGGCTTGATGGATGCAAGTAAACTTTAGATGCAAGCAGAAGTATCTAACTATCTACAACTATTAAATTTTTGAAGCATAATTTTTTTTTGTCATTCATTCATTCTTTTTAATTTTGGGATTGGAATTTGGAATTGCATTCAGTACAGCATCATAACGAAGATTTTTTTTTTTAACTGCAATGTAAATACATCAAACCACTGTTATCATCTTCTTTCAATTGCTTTATTGGCCCCCCCCCCCCTCCAAATCTTCCATTTGAAGAGGTACTTTATAGGAATTGTGCGCATTCATCAAGCCATAGATGCCATAGCTGTGCGTGGGTATCGCTGGACTTTTCTAAACACAATTTGAAGCTTTGGGGAAAAACATGCCTAACTGGGCCTTGGGTGAGGAACAGTGAACAGTGGAGCCCACAGTCACTATCGGGCACCACAAGGCCCCGTTCATATGCAGATAATGAGAGGAGAGTTATTTTTATACAGAGGACAGTGTACATGTACATTGATTCCAGTATTGCCTACCTGTTGATATATGTAAATATTGATAGAGCAGTACTTTGTTGTTTTTTTCCCTTGGTGCAATATGCACACCTATGTATGGTGCTATGCTATCTCGTTTCTACCTGTTGTAGTGCAACCCGTCCTGCCCAAAGGCTTTCAGAGACTTCACCAGTGTCCAGTTTGGGACCTGTATCCCTCCTTATTAAGACCAAAGTCTAGTTGCTGCCCATTGAAGTGTCCCTCTGTTTGGTGTTGCACTGACACTGGACAGGTGGGCCCATCTCAGTGGTTGTTTTTTAGACGCTTTGGAGATGGGGTTGATCCCTGGAGCGGAAAATGCCATCCAAGAGATTTGCAGAAAGCAATAGGATGTGTTTTACGAATGTAAGAAAGAAAAAAAACCTCTTGCCAATGAAATGTGTTTTCTCGTTTGTAGGGGATTTTTATTAGTATTTTTTTTTTTGCTGGGTTGGGGCACTAAGGTGTGGAGTGCTTTGGAAGTACTGTAACCAGAGATTGGAGAGCGGGAGTCGCATTTGCTTTGTGCAGTGCATGCACCGGGCAAGAGTTAAGAGCCAAGAACTCCCCCCAGTCAGAAGCACACCAAAAAGGGTAGCATCATACTGCATGTAATACAAAGCTTCAAATTGATTGTTGCATGGTTTTGGTTTAAACTTGTCTGTATTTGTTGTTTGAAGAAAGAATCGTCGAGAGGAGAGCACAAATTTGCTTTCAATATAGAAAAATGGAACAGGTTTTCTGAAATCTAATATATGCTTTGAAATTAAAAAAAAAAATAAAGAAAAAAAATTAAAACCCAAATACATGTATGCTTTATTGAACCAAATCTCTATAAAGTACCGGTATTAAACAATACAACATTGACATACATTCCCTTGGTCATTGAATCGAGACATCACAGTTTCAGCCTTGATCAAAAATTCAGTCCACCTTGAGTTTCAGAAAATTTGTACTTTCCTCTTGAACAAAATCAGTAATTTTTCCACGTAGTCGTATGTAAAATGTGCCCAGCCTGTAAAAAGTGAGCCACTTCTTCCGAAAAAGGATCGGTAGTAAACCTATGGTGAATGAAAATAAGATATAGGGGCCTTCCTCACTCAAATTTGTACGGAAATCACTTCTGGAAAAACAAGACAAAACAAAATTAAAACACAGGAAAGAAACATGCCCGCGATGAGCATTGTTAGGGGGGGGGGTATAGTTTTCTCATTTCTTAAAGGCTGGTCACATTTTCTACAATATTTTTTTTTTATATTGTGAAAGACATCAACTCAGTTTGGTTCAAGTCAGTTAATTTGTGCGTGTTCCTATCTGATCTATTTGTCTGTCACTCTATCTCTTTTCTATCAATGGGTTCACTTCTCTTTACCCTTCCAACATCCCACAACTCTGCTGACTGTCAGTGCCCTTGTGCACATTCCTGAGAAAAGCTGCCGTATTTTTTTAAGGACAGATTAAAGTCGGTTATACTTAAGATAATGTGTACCGCTAATAATGTTTACGTATTACGTAGTGGACGTTGCGAGCAATGCAAAGCAAGCAGTTGCTTCATATTTCCATCAATTTTGGTTTTGTTCCCCGTGAACTCAAATTATTGCAGCTGTAGTTTTCAAATGAGCTAAATTGCTCCGGCTAATAACAAATGACTTTGTTCACGCCTTGTTTTGCTTCAGCTTATTTGCATAAAGTATATTCCAATTTATATTGGTTCAATAGAAATCAATACAATCATTAAAGCCTCATGAGAACTTCTTTTAAGGGGATTTTTGTTTTCGTATTGCTTGCTTTGCAAACTGCTTGCTCATTTCCAACAGGAAGCACACTTTGTATCATCTGACCTCTGGTCTTCCTGGTAAATTTCCGGACATTGTTTTTTTTTTTCAGTTAGGAATGATTAAATTTAATTCCAATGAGAACAGCCTCTTTTGGAAAGAAATGTTTTGTCACCAAATTGATTGGCCAGCAAAGACCAAGAAAACCTTTGACTACGAAATGTGCTTCACTTGTGCTGTGAACAACCTTCAAGGCCTTATTTCAATCTTATTTAGATCTTTTAATTATGACAAGGAAAAAACACGAAACCTCGCAAAGACTCACCATTCCTTTTTATGACGCTAAATTCGTAAGATACCGGAATCCTGAGTTTAAAAAGAAAATGTAAAAGTATTGCAGTAAAACCAAGATTGAAATATAATTTGAAAGTTGTCCCCGATAAAGGACATCCCTCTTTGCATGTCATTTCCAAAGAAGGGTATTCTTTCTTGGTCATCTTACGAAATCATAGTGCAATTGTGGTAGGGAAGGACTCAAGAAAAACCAAGTGCATTGATTTTTGTTAGTTTTAAAAATTTGTAGTGTAAACGTTGAATGTAGTAAGCTTTAGAGAGTAAGGATGTAATTGTATTTGTAAGATGATTTTTTTTGTGAACTAAGGCTGAGGCAAATCTGTGAAGCAATCGGCAGGCATCATCACCAATCTTCTACAGTGCCAGCGCCGTGTCACAGTTATGCCTCCACCTCCGCTGCTCCAGTCTTTGCAAGAAACTCGGCATCTCTGCAAAGAACTGATGATCCAAGTGAGAAAGGACACTTGCAAGACGCCGTCGCATTGCACGCAACGGTGCCCCAACCTGGTCTTGTAGCCACGGAAACAAGATAGAAACTTCGCAAGCAGCATGGAGCAAGAGCATTCAGTCAGCAGAGTCTACCCCTGTCCTACAGTCATCATCTCCGGTGGAAATCCAGCCGATTTCCTCCATCTTTTCCCTCCCTTCTTCTTCCGGCCCTCTTCAGGGCCACACATATTCAAAAGAGAGATAGTGTGCAATGGCTGCCACACCCAAAAGCCAATTCCATGTTGTGATGTGCTATGTGTGTACATGTATGTCTGTCTTGTGACATTGTTTGGTTTTGTCTCATTCTGTGGACTGTCTGTGCTTTGTTCAGATACTATTATGTATCTTGTCTGATGTTATCGTTTTTCATATTCCATTGAATGTGGTATGGTTTAGTGTACTACATGTATGTCTGTCTGTTGGTGGTCATGTACATGTGCATACACAATATGTATGTACTACATCATCTACATGTATGTCTGTCTGTATGTAGTCACGTGCATGTGATGTATGTACTACATGGATGTCTGTCTGTTAGTGGTCATGTGCATGTGATGTGTACTACATGTATGTCTGTCTGTTGGTGGTCATGTGCATGTGATGTATGTACTACATGTATGTCTGTCTGTTGAAGGTCATGTGCATGTGCGTGTGATGTATAGTTTGTATACAATACATGTGTATGTACTACATGTATGTCTGTCTGTTGGTGGTCATGTACATGTGCATATGATGTATGTACTACATGTACATGTATGTTTGTCTGTTGGTGGTCATGTGCATGTGATGGACATGTATGTACTACATGTTATGTCTGTCGGTGGTCATGTACATGTATGCATGAGATTTATGTACTACATGTATGTATTTCTGTTGGTGGTCATGTACATGTGCATGTGATGTATGTACAACATGTACCGTATGTCTGGTTGATTGTATGGTCTGGTGAGTGGTGATGTCAATTTTGTTCGTCAAATTGTATGTGAAACTTTGTAACTGGTCATGTACAGGCACATTATTTAGTGTGACCTGTATTCGAGTCACATAATTGAGTGTGGGTCCAAGTCAGAGTCATGCAGGTCCAGTCCAAGTCATGAGTAACAAACGTTGAGTCTCAAGAACGATTCCCGAGTCACCTTGGAATGTACTATATTTGAAAAACAAAATTGGACAGTTTTCTCGAGTTCATATTTCTTTTATAATTATCAAGACTCCAGTCTTGAGTCCAAGTCATGGAATTAATAGACTCGAGCCCGTTGGAGTCATGATGAGACACACTTCTGTGCATGCCCGTTATGAGCCCAGGAAAGGCAGAAAAAAATGGCAGAAATCAGGTCGAAATGTGTCTTAAAATGTCAGTCCCTCTGCATTTTGAATGTTTTGAAAAAATGCTAGAGTCGGTTCAGCCAATGATGGTTATCACGACTCACCACCAGAGTGCGCTAAACTCATTCACCGTGAACCACTTCATAATGCAGGCGTGTTTCCTGCCTTAAACCTGACAGTGACATTGATTCTACTGCCTTAATCCCAACAGTTTTACATTTCTAAAAAACCTTTCTTCAGGAATGTCCTGAGGTGGACTCCGTAGCCTCCTCACTTGCAATTAAATGCGCATGCGCAAGTAAAGTACGCGCGCCATTTTTTATTGTGCTTATTGTGCAGCGTGCGCGTGGATACCTGACGTTGGGGCGAGCGAGCCAAAGTTCACCTTGACGTTTAGCTAGCCGAAGAGCCGGGGCACTCAGTGGTTTCTAAAATGTCGTGCATAAACTCACGGAGAAGGTAAGCTGCCAAAATAAATCCGTCCAAATGTCCACATTGCACAAAACGGGCCAGCCAATTGTGAAAACATTCGACTTTCATACGTGTACAATTCATGAGCCATGTACATGTACACTACATGTGTACAATGTAATTACACACATGTATGTACATGTACTGTAAGGTAAGCTTACTCTATGTACTGTACATGTACTGTACATGTGTACATGTACATGTACTGTAAGGTAAGCTTACTCTATGTACTGTACATGTACTGTACATGTGTACATGTACATGTCTGTACATGTAAGCCTGCATCTACGTACCCGTACAGTTTACGCTTGACCGCTAGCCTAAGGTTTATCCTGTTCACCAGGGTAATGGGTATATTCTCCATACATCTGGAAAATAATGTAATGTTAAATACATTCAAGCTTGCGCTTCAAAAAGAATGTTTTCAACGTTACCGGTATAGTACGTAAGTAGCGAAGCATGCCGAAATGCCTTTTCTTTTAAATGACAATTTTATTTTATCAAATTATCAGTCGTGTACATAAACGTGTACAGTGTACAATGTACATGTATTTTTACAAATTAATCAGCGAATCTGACATTGGTTAGACCAGTAAACTATGGCCAATCTGTCTGGGGTCATTCAGCCGGCGGTGCCATGCCGTCATCGATGCCAGCGGAGCTTTTACGCGATGCTGAAAGATTGTGTTTTTCTGTTTATTTACGGTCCGCGGGCGCCGCCATCTTGGATTTAACGTTAACTCCCATTGACTTTGGCACGGCGATAATTATGACATTGGATTAATTGATGTTCTGAAGACATTCATGAAGCATAATTGTGTCAAAAAATGTCAATAATTTGCATTAGATATACATGTACCACTTAAGGGACAGGTATGATATTGAAACACATTATTTATTATAATAATTGGGTGAAAAACACGAAGCAGATTTTTGTGTGGGTGCGTAAATACTTTTGCACAACAGTGTACATGTACATGCACATGTATTTTTTTTTTAAGAACAAACGATTGCATGTGGTTGAACAGAATTCAATTCTTGGACCTTGTGTTTCCTCGGCATCTTAATCATAGCCTATTGTGAGAAATCGTTGCTACATCAGGGCCCGTCAAAAGCATGCTGGAAACATGAACACAGGATAAATAGGTTTGCGGTGGCACCATGTAAATTATCTTTTGTTCTGAAAAGAACCGGAAGAACTCGACGTTTCAAACAGTGTACAGTACTCTGTTCGTCTTCAGGAGACTCACGAACAGAGTACATGTACACAGTACATGTACAAGTTCCTCCGGTTCTTTTCATAACCCCACTTACTCACGCAAGAAAATTTACATGGTATCACCGCAAACCTATTTATCCTGCTATTATCACCATGCAAACCTTCAAATCTCATTTAACATGAAAAAATATGGCATTATTGTCATCCAGTGGAAAGAGATCTTGTCAACCGGGTTTCCTTATATTCCGTATGCACTATCATGTCTGTTGTCATACAACTTTAGACCCGGTCCCTATCCAATCTGTGACTCATGGGACATCCAGATAGCAATAATTATGTACCAAATGCCGCAAACTATTGATTAAAATTAATTATTGGTTGCCATGCACCCGCACTCAAAACTCCGGGGGAAAACTTGCTGTAATCCACGGCAAATTTCACGTTGGTGTGACCATAACCTCTTTTAAAGAGGGGTACATGAGTGTTTGGGTTGGAGTTGGGGGGCGGGGCTAATCAAAATTTATGATGTGCAGGACAAAATTATGAAAAGACAACATGGGGTTCAGTGTTCAGCTTTTTGGGCATAATTATAATAAGGAAGTTTTGGCCCTATTTGGCTTTGAAAGTGCAGGGATGCTTGCTAAAAACCTTGCAGCAATTAGGCTGCGCTTGGAGGAATACAAAATAATTTGAGGGTGTTTTTGTTCTGGGTATAGATCGGTTGCACTGGTGGCCATCTTTGGGGCCTAGTCTTTGTTCCTCTTTGATAGGCAAGAGTGCACTCTTTGTACCTGCATTGTCATTGAATTTCAATAACACAAGAAGGCCCCCAAAATGGCTGCCAGTGCAAACGATCTCTTAAGCTAATATTTGCTTTAAAAATCCACCAGGCTAAGGACACAAATTGAAACGACCAGACCACATTTTTCCAATAAAGCCACAATGTATGAGATTTTGCAGTGGACTTTTTTGTCTTGAAAGTGAGTGGTTTTGTCCCACAATCCAGAATGGGAGATCGATTTACTGATCTGCACCAACGTGATATCAGTCTTGCGCCCTCTTTAGGCGTACTAAGTTTAGTCCACGTAGGAGACATGCTGCACTACCAAGTTGGACACGTGACAACATCCCACGAGTGGCTCGATATAAAGAAAGGGAAGTCAAAGGCAGTGCTTTCATATACAATCACAGGCACAGATCTCGTGTTCATATGTTAAACTCACTCCTGTTTTATTGACATCTTTCTTACATTAGGCTCATCGCCTGGCATAAACTATTATTAATGTACATGTATACATGTGCATGCACTCGTGTACATCGGACTACATCCCACTCCGATCCGCATAGCATGGTGCAATTTTAAGGGCAATTTGAAGTGGAGGGCTATTCCAGAGAGAAAGAGGCCGCAATCCAGTTTAAACAGAAGGATATGTATTGTGCGAATGTGTGTGTGAGACTGTGGGTTGGGGTGGTAAGTTGAAAAAAAATATATCTGAAAACAGTCTAATTAAAGAATGAGAGAGATAAAAGTAGGCCGATTGATTCTTTAAAATTCCGATATTTATTTATTTTCAAAAATGGAGAATTCTCTTGGAATTATCATTTCCTATCAGACTCGAAGTTGTGGGGTTTTGCACATTGGTGCATGGAGTTTTATTAGAAAGCTGGTCCCCACATCACATGCTAAAAAAAGGGATTCAGTTCATGTCTGCTGCCACCAACGTCCCAATCCTCCGTAGTTACGATGCACTGTTTATAACAACACGGCATTTAATTGCAGACCCAGGCGGTCTAGATCCTCGGGCATTGCTTTACAAAGTCATTTCAAATAATTCTGTACAACAATCCGTGGTGGTAGTCATAATTGCACTTAACAATATCAAACAACTCGGTCATGCGTAGGCCTAATGTATAATATTTTGTACATGGCCATCACGATGTGCAAAATGTGCGTATTTTGTACAAACGGTCACATTGAATTACAGAGCTATGCCCTATGAGGTTTGTGCCTTACAAAGTGTCAGTGGACCACGAGTAGGCCTAATACAATTCCATTCGTAAGTAATTTGGCAGTTAGACCCCACAGACATTAGTCGTATTGACATAATTTTGATGTGGTGGAAATTTGATCAAGTAGTTATTAAACCTTATAAATACTTATGCTTATTCATCTGAGTATTATTTATTCGTATAGACATGATTAATATCTCGATTTAAAGAGGCTTTAGCTGTCTCATTGCAATATTTTAAAGTTAATAAGTCAGCCGATATCTTTTCTTAGCAAAATAGTGTATCAGCAGTTCCTTCATTACACCAATTAAAAAACAAGTCAATGATTCAAAGATATTCCTTAATCGGTATCAAGATACCTATGGTCTAGATCACTGTTGGATCTTCAGAAAGGAAACCGTAAAGTGTGGAATATCCTCGAAACTGTACAACCTTTACACTAACGTCATCATGCCGCCATCTTGGAGGTCAAAAGATGACGAAATCATGCTGGACGAAAGCATTCGTGGATCACGCACAATGGTGCACCTTCGTTTGACCTCCAGCTGATGAGGGCGCCCTTCAGAATTAATTACGTCACACATCCAAAACTCTTTGCGTCAGTCATTTCCACCTTTTCTCCCTCCAGTGCAAGAGAGCTGTAAGACTGCACGCCTTGACTCGGAAGTCCCCAATGTCAAGATGAGCGATGATGACTTCGTGCGTCAGTCGTAAAGGTAAGACCGTCGTTTTCCTCAATATATAGCCTACACATGATGCGCCTATCATGTGTTAAGAGTCCATAAAGGGTACGTGATGCATCTAAATGATGCATCACCTAAAGGGTCTATAGGCCTTTGACTGTGTCAATCATCGCCACCTTTCCAATTCAAGGTGCAGAAATAGTGCCTTGTCGCTCGGGAAACTCTACCGTACCACAGAAATATTTCTCTGTGAGGAAACGCGAAGTATCGATACGATCAGAACTGATCCACAATAACACGTGCCCGCAATGTGCTATTGGTCTACACATCTACTCCCATTCACTGTGTAGACCATGTGCAGACGAGATAGTCCGGTGCCTCTCCCTTCGCCTGGAAAGGTGATCGCTGTCTAGGTTGACCAAAAAATGGCCTCGTGAGGTTTTAGCTGGGGCCCCTTCCCAAATAGTCCTTGCTTGGGTGAGGGGAAGCCTAACAGAAGTATTGAATGGTTGAGTGCCACACATCTCCAGAGATCACGCCCCCTCCGTTTGCATGCCTCACGCAAACAACAGCCAGTTGCAAATCCGGCCTATACGGCTTGCATTCGTGGATCACGCAGATTATGTGAACTTCTTTACACAAGAAACACGTACTTAAACAATGTGCAAGCTGAAGTTAGCAAGATATAGCAAAATTAGCACGACCACTGCTGCCGTCGTGCAATTTCAAAAGTGCACCATAGATTTCGTGTCCTCTTCTCATGACCGATGTAGTTTTTTTGTTCATTCCTGTGCATGACTTCATACAAGCACGAGCTGCTTGACGTCATCAAAATCCGATGGTACGGTTGCGCCTGTGAGAATGGGAGACGAGTCTCTCGTCAAGATACCGTGTCCATTTTGTCAAGGCATACCTAACTCCAGCTCCGACTTAATGGGTCTTGTCTTTCGTCTGTGGCCCTATAATGTATAAACATGAATCACCTATGCTATACTCACCTTTGTTTTATTTAATCACCTTAGGTGTAGGCCTACTGTGTTGTTTTTTTCTTTTCTACATTAAAACGCCATGGTGAAAAATAAAATTAAATGTGAAAAACATTACCGCGGACGTCCCGAGCGGAATAATAAGCGCGGCATTATTCATAGGCTGATACTGGCGGCCAAAAAACACTTCAGTTTTAGAACACTCCTTGTGGCGCAGTAATATTATTCGAGATAGGTAGATGCACTCGGCGGTAACCATTATGCTGTTCACTTATTGGCACATCAAAAATAATCCACATATACACTGCCACGCGTATCATAAAAGATCACTCCGCCGGTATAAAGTAACTGTGACGACTATCTGCAAACAAGGGTTCTTGTGGTTTTTAAACGCAACGCTGAGCTTTCTCCGTGTAAAATGAAGGAAAGCATGCGATGGACCTGGATTTGAAACCAGGCCTCTGGTCAAACGTAACAGCGCTCTACCTCCTGAGCTATAGAGCCTTCAGGTCATTTGGGTTGGGGTGCTTTCCTGTATGAGTCATCTGCCTTAACGGGTATTGAGTAGCAGTTAACCTTCATCTGAAGCCGTGTACCATCATGTATCACATGTGTCCCTCCCCATTGTCCTTCAGATCCAAACAACAGTTTATACATGTATAGTTTTAAGCCCCGGCTACAGCAGTTCGGGCATCCGATGACCAGCATTGAAGGCACTGCACGGCTGAATCGTAGTGTAGAATGCCCACGGTGACGCCGTCTGCATGATATTATGATCCCTTTCGAGCGGCTCTGAGGAGAGCCGATAACTCAACGTTTCGGACAGTAGGTTCTCTCTGCTCGCGGTCGGCATCAGGAGACTCGTGAAATCCTGACAGCGGCTCGGGGACCACGCAAAGTGGGTGCGGATTTGTGTGTGTGTGTAAATCTTGCGCTGCGCCTTTTCATAGGATCAAAGGGAGGGGGAGCGAGATCACGAGGAGGAATGGGGGAGGCTGCTATGTCGGCCTCGCCTTGATCAGAGCGACCCCGACCCTCTCGCTGATCCAGGCCACCTTCTTCATGATGATCTTCTGGGCCAGGGCGATGCACATGGACATGATGGCCATGCCCAGCAGGATGAATAAGGTGCAGCCCAGCAGGTTCTTCTGATGCTTGGGCACCAGGTCGCCGAAGCCGATGGTGGTCAGCGTGACGAAGGAGAAGTAGAAGGCCTCGAAGTAGTCCCACTGGTCCTCCCAGAGCGACAGCATGGCGGCCAGCAGGCACACGTAGGCCAGGGCGAAGAGGAGCACGATGGTCAGCGGGATGTCCACGTCGTCCTCGTCCTCCTCGTCCTCGTCCTCGGTCTTGGCCGCGGCCCGGGCCCGGCCCGAGGCGCCGCCGCGAGCCGGCTCGTCCTCGCCGGCCCCGGGCGTGCCCTTCTTGGTCATGACGCGCATCGGCGGCAGGTCGCCCTGCTCCAGCTCGGGCTCCTGGCTCCAGATGTCCCTGATGACGTCCTCCATGCTGGGCGCCTGCTGGGCGCCGTTGCGCTTGGCCGTCAGGGCCACGCCCTCGGCCCCTTCCTCTCCCCCCTCGCCCTCGGCAGGCACGCGGACGGCCCGCATCTTCTTGACGGGCTTGGGCGGCGGCGCCCCCTTGGCCATCTTGATGTTCATGTTGAGGAGGCGGTAGGTCAGGGTGGCGCCGCGGGCGAAGAGGCTCCCGATGCTGGCCAGGACCAGGAGGAGCATGGCGATGCCGAAGACGGCGTAGATCATGCAGAAGACGCGGCCGCCGATCGTCACCGGGGCTACGTTGCCATAACCTGGAGTTAGGGAAAAGCAACAGAAGTAGAAGGAAGCGATAAGATATCGACATCATTATTTGAAATACGTCTGATTTTCCATTGTACTCGTTGTGCATTCACGATATACCAGTAGTACTATTGTATTGAAGACAGTGTTATTGTAAATTATTTATCAAAATAGCCATTAAACTTGTATTGGGGTTTGAACCAAGGCATTTGGCTCGCTGTGCCGCCAATGTTGGTACAACACCCCCCCCCCCAAAAAAAAGGGGGAACCATTTTGGGTGGGGTGGGTGCTCTTTTCATAAATAGGGCTACATAGAAACGTCATGATTATTCGCTTGATATTCACGGTAGGGGTGGCTGGGAGTGTGTCAGTGGGAGGACATGAATAATAAAGTCCTGAACATTTATTCGCCGTTTCGCGAATGGAATTGCACAAACAGCGCTGCTGATGGCGAATGGCAGGGAAACGGTCCGATTGGGATCTACCAGGTCGTAGAGGGCGCTCAACTATGTAGCGTTTACGGACAGCATTGTATAACTGGTGTCCAGGTGCCGACCCTAGCCCCGTGTTCAAACCTATGCCTAACCAATACAAATGTCGCCCCCCAAAAAACACAAACACAGAAGTCAGGGGTGGAATAAAGCCTGAACGTGTGTATAAACACGGATCATCTGTCTTTGGACTTTGGACGGTCTTTTCTATGTGCGACAAACGGTTTGTATTCACGATCACGGGCATGCGGCCCTTCAATCGTCTCCCGAGGCATGCCAGGAACGCCACGCCGTCCGCCAAGATACATAAACGCGGGTGAGAACGGCAGCGCTGCCTATCAATCTGATGGACCTTTAGCATAAACACCAATTAAGCGTCCGATGAGAGGCTGCTGACATAATGCTCATGAACTAAAATCCACACGAGGAGTAATGTGGTTGGTATATGGTGTTGTGTCACTGCTTTGCTCATAGTGGACTGGCTCACACGAAGTGCCGAAGGAGGGTGTTTTTCACGAAACTGACGAGGGAACGTATAGATGCCATTTCGGTTCTAGAAATGATGACCTCTGATATGACAATAGGGGGAGACATCATCTGTGACACTATGTTCCCTAACTCAAATGGCCCGCGTGTAACCTTCCGACTTCGGGGCATTTTCTTGTTTTTTTTCTTCTGAACTATGTGTGCCGACATAATTCATTTGTGAGTGAAAAATCTGTCTTTATCCACGACCCAAGCATAATAGTCTCCCCAATAACCTGAAATAACTTTAAGACTCTTTCCAAAATGCAATTTAAGCTAATGCATGTGCTTGTGCACACTATGTCCGGACCAGTCGGTAGAAAGAAAAAAAAATCGAGGGTAGATTTGGCGTGTTTCTCGTCAACTCGGAAACACATTTTCTCTGTCTTTCTGTATGGATGGGTCATCAGGGGGTCTATTTGTTTCACGATGATGGATTGATGGTGGACATTGATCACGCACACTATTGCTGATGGCTGGCGATGACATACTGGGAATTCCTAGCCGTAATCATGTTCAATACCGGCGATAGTTTATTACGGTGGGGCAAGATGCTTACATTTTCAGAGGGTGATGTATGGACGCAGTGAATGCGTCGTCACCTTTATGAATATCATTGGTGGAGTTCTGGCCATAAAAGTCCGAGACCGAGATACCAGTGGCCAAGGGCGAGAAATAGATCTCCAACCCCGAGACCGAGATTTCTTTGCCCAAGACCGAGGCCGAGACCTCAGTGTTCAAGACCGACCCCGAGACCTCAATGTTCAAGACCGAGACCTCAGTGCCTAAGACTGAGACCGAGACCGAGACCTCAATGCTGAAGACAGAGACCTAAATGCCCAAGACCGAGACCGAGACCTCAATGCCCAAGACAGAGACCTCAGTGCCCAAGTCCGAGACCGAGACCTCAATGCTAAAGAACGAGACCGAGATTTCGATGCCAAAGACCGAGAACGAGATGTCTTTGTCCAAGACCGAGACCGAGACCTCAATGCCCAAGACCGAGACCGACACTTTGATGCCAAATACCGCGACCGAGGCCGAGATTGCAATGCCCAAGACCCAGGCCTAGTCCCCAATGCCCAAGACCGAGGCCTAGACCTCAATGCCCAAGACCGAGTCCGAGTTTTCGATACTCAAGACTGAAACCGAGACCACAATGCCCAAGACCGAGTCCGAGTTTTCGATACTCAAGACTGAAACCGAGACCTAAATGCCCAAGACCGAGACCCAGACCCCAATGCCCATAACCGAGACTAAGACTTAAACGCCTCAATGCCCAAGACCGAGACCGAGAATTAAAAACCTCAATGCCCTTCCCCGAAACAGAGAAGCAGGCTCCTTTGATGTGACATTGGTCGCGGCCGGTCCGACATTCAGACGCGACGAGAGGGAGGCAAGGAATTGTGGGAATGCCCATACTCGCAGTATGATTCCACCGCCGGCGTGTGGCCGTGAGCAACCATGCCTTCGCCTGTATACCATCGGGATCTGAATTTTCAGCAATGACGTCATCTGTACAATGCGCGTGCGCACACAGGCTGCAAGTTGTTGTTTTTCTAGGATGAGAGGGCAATGATGGATATTCCAAGTGTGGTTTTGTTGAATTTAAGGCAGGTCATCACCTCCGATAAAAGTCACGACTTTAGATGTAGATCGGTGCAAGGATTGTGCAAGGATTGTGGATTCAATCGCCATCGCTGCGTGATACCATTGATTTAACCGTAACACTAAGTGGACCTTCACAATTCATAGTACAGCGTTGATTATTTTCGGGTTATTTGAAGTAACAAACGACATAACAAAACATTACAAATGACTCGCTGACCAGAATGAACTTACATGAATAGAGGGCCTGACGTTTCGACCCCCAAATAGAATCGAATTGCTATATAGGTTATAGTGATTCAGTTTTGAATACACGTCAATCAGCATCGAACAGTTATTCACATCATAGGAGTTGTAGAAGCAGATTCCAGCGCGTATAAGCACTCGAGTTATCCATCACCTTCTTTATTGATACAGTGCTTGCTAATGGTTTGGTTTCGCGAGGGGTGGGGACATTGAAGTTTGTGGTTGTCTTCCTTTATATACGGGGTAGGGGATGTTTTTACTACCCCGCGCCCTTGTAAGGATGTCTGCATTGGGGGAGGGGTGCCTGCCAGGCTTGAGTCATGTCAATGCCACATCACACGTGAATCATGTATGTCTGGTTAACCGGCGCACGCTAATTACAATCTGTACATACCCGTGCGTATACAATTAGGGGGTATGTAGTACATGTAGTAGACCGGGTCTGCTGCATAGATGTACCACTGCGGGAACTCCCTACCGCCCGACCCCCATTCCCCAGCCCCACACCGGCCTACATGAGATGTTTCCGTTCTGCCGTGGCATTTCGGTGGCGTCACAATAATGTCACGAGTCAAACCCTGCTGATGCGGGCCGATTGGTTTTCCATGTGCGCAGTGGCCTTGCAGGCGGATGTTTTGGGGTTGAGTGTGTTCGGTTCTGTGCAGTGGGATCTTGTACAGTGGTATTGGTGGTGGTATCTATATTGAACCATGGAGGAATATTAGATTCCATGATGTTCGAGAAAGAGTCGGTCATTTTGTATGGCGTATACGGTGTGCCTTTTGTGCCATCATTTCTATTGAGGATTTTTGGTACTCTTGGTGTAATAATGTCTAATGGGCACGGTTGTTTCACAAGGACAAATAGTAACCGATGAGGGTGTTGTTTTTAGGCTGACGCCATTTTAGCTTCAAAGCATTTTGCCACTGGATTATGTACCGGTACCCTGCTTTCCGGTTTCAGATATTCGGTATCAACAGATATCCGAACGGATATTCCGGAGGATATATACTCCATCCAATGGATTAACCGGAATGTTAGATATCGCATTACATTCTCAGAATCCCTGCTGAGTACGGGGGCCTTTTCTGATATCCGATCGCATCGGACTTTCCGATTCCTCGATCGAAACTAATAGTCAGAGTTGCGAAGTCTCGACTGCTTCCAAAATATTCGATCACACTATTCCCGCCCGTTTCCGATATCCGGTACCACCAGATATTCTATGCGATCTGCAATCTAATAGTTCGATCCTGTCAGACATTTGATATTCGATCCGGGAGATATTCCGAAATCCGAACCCATCATAATTCTTATTCGAATAATCTGTCCCTTCATAATGTCGATTATTCGAATACAGATGAATAATGTTTGCCGATGGTGGGTTGTACAGGCCCAATGGTATACAGCACGGACATGGTACATCCCGATAATCCCTATACCCCTCCCACATGATGCATACCAGGCCATGCTTCAACATTCCATCTTGACAAACTAATGGTTGACACATTCTGGTGACTGTCACACCGGTACGTGTCGGCGTCCATTACCGACACACACAGTAAATGATCCACACCCAAGAAAATACACGTGCATACGAGATGTGTACCGTACAGTTGCTTCAGTCATCTCACTGTTAAAAAAAATAAATAAAAAGAGAGCCCGAATCTAAAGAGCCCACCCTCGTCCGAGATACATATCCGATAGTCGAACTTATAACAAGCCCCGAATGCAGCCCTATAGCTCTTGCTATAGGGTTACAGTGATTTAGTTTTGAATTAGCATCGAACAGTCATTCACGTCATAGGTGTTTTTGAAGCAGACGCCAGCAAGTATAAGCACTCGAGTTAACCATCATCTTGATTAAATATTGACACAGTGCAGTACTCGCTAATGGTTTGGATTTGTGAAAAGTGGGAACAAAAAGAAAGATCCACAATGATACAAGTGCATATACGAGATGTACCTTAGAGTTGCTTCAGTCACCTCACTGTACAACAGAAGAAAAGAGACCGAATCGTCCGAGAGACATATCCGATAGCTGAACTAACAATTAAAGCCCCGAATGACAACTGTAGCTCTTGCTCGGGGAAGCTCGTTTTTCAATAGTTCTGGTGTTGCCGGTGTTTCGGCGTCGGCGACGAAAGGGGGAAAACTGGAAGCGGCCGCCCCTCCCCCATCCCCATCCCCATCACCTCCCCCATCCCCATCCCCTTCCCCATCCCCCCAAAGATGATGGGCATACTTGGGAGTCCATCGATTGAAATATTGCGGCGTTGCCTTACGTCTGCCGGGGCTGTGACATTTAGCCGCGACCCCTGATGAGCAGTGTTCCATCCGTCACCGCGCAGAATGCTGTCCGGCGATCTGTAATGGTGGTGGTGCCGGGGGTGGGTCTCCGAGACTTCGACCTTAAACCTTGCGGTGGGCTTACCCGAATGAAGGGTGGGTTGGTTCGTCGGAACACCAACAGTTACACTGGCTCGTGAAGACTCGGCATGTATATCTCACAGTGAAATTAGATTTAGTGAGGCCAAAGGGGTCGTCTTACTTTCGGAGTATAATGCCGAATGATCATGACGGTAAACTGATTTGGATTTCTGCATTCAGTTTCCACAAAAGACCAGGACTAATGCCACGTGCTCAGTTTAGTGTTGGTATCGTGGATTTTGGTATAACTTTTGGCAAGGCTTGACAAGCAGACGAGTTTCCAAGATCAGCCGTTTGTGAATCTGAGAGTCCTGGCACACAGGCCTTGCATAAGGTCGTGCATGGGTTGTGATGGCCGTTGATTTTAAAGTGTTTTGGGGGTGGTCTTGCAGAGCTTATTCTACCGTCTTCTGACGCCAGCACACCGTATCCCGATGGAAGCCTAGCGTCGGCAATGATCCTAAACAACCAGGGCTTTCATGGTTTTGTGCGTCTCGTACGTGGTATACATCGCAGGGCAGTTTTCTAGGCACACCTATATATAGCCTTTGACCAAGTCGTTGGTCGCCGATTTAGGAATCAAAATCCGGCCTTCAGAAATAGTATGTTGCCTTGCGCAACACAGTTGCGGAATGCAGGCCAATTTATTGATCCGCTCATAGCTTACGCACGCTGTGCACCATACCCTGTCCGAAACTAATAATCGAGACCAATTCATTACTGCTGACCTCTGCTCGCTCCCCGGCCCTAACCTTTTTTTCAACCCCGCAAAATGACTGTCAGTATCAATGCACCTGTACCATCTCGAGAACGTTCTCGAAAACGCTATACCAGTCCCTTTCGCACGACACACACTGAGCGACGCTCGGTGAGGCCTTGGGAGCGGGTTGAGCATAAACGTTGCCGGGGCTTTGCGCGTTGCCCATAGGGGCTGGGTTCACGCCGAGGTCGGGTCGGCTCATTGCAAAGCGGTGGGCGCAATTATACCGGTAACGGACACGGTGCCAAACTTGGGAACCTCCCCCCTCCCCCTACAGAAGGGGATTCCTTTGGGCTGAAGCGTTCCAGGCCTCACCTGGAAAAAAATGTCGATGCTCGGGTCCGACTATCATCTGTGGAGCTCTGTCCCCGTCCATGCCTCCACGGGGGAGGGGAGGTCACATTCCTGCTACGTCCAGACGCTCTTGGGTGCTTGAAATTTGTTTGCCTCTCGGTTGGAAAAGGTATTTGCTTATTTTTCGTTTCGATACTCCTTTGTAACTTGCTAAGCCTTGAAGCTTGAGATCCTTGGTCGTTTAGCCTTGCTGCCCGCGGTTACTTTGGCTGTACTGCCCTCGCTCGTGACCTTTGAGCACTGGGTCATTTTACCTTTATACTCTGCGTCATTTGGCCTCTATGCTGTGGGTCATGTGGCCTCTATGCTGTGGGTCATGTGGCCTCTATGTCCTCGGTTATATTTTGGCCTTGAGATTCTTCGGCCATTATTGGCCTGAAGACCACAATTGTGTCGGTTCATGTATAGTACTACATTATGGCATGCCGCGAAATCTCAGCCCCTGATATCCGGTTGCACAACATGTAGAATTATTACAGGTTTTATAGTGATGTATACAGTTTTTGTTCAAACTGCCGCTTGCGGTGATGGCCTTTGCTTCGAAATGGGCTTGATTCCTTGTCGCCATCTTTAGGCGGCTTAAATGTGGAACCATGGGTAATTTCAACCCATTCTATAGCGCCTTTGTAGGCCTATGCGCCCTCTCACAACTTCCATGGGTTGGAGATGAGTTGGGCATGGGTTGGGGTTGGGCTTGAGTTGGGCATGGGTTGGGGTTGGGCATGAGTTGGGCATGGGTTGGGGTTGGGCATGAGTTGGGCATGGGTTGGGGTTGGGCTTGAGTTGGGCATGGGTTGGGGTTGGGCTTGAGTTGGGCATGGGTTGGGGTTGGGCATGAGTTGGGCATGGGTTGGGGTTGGGCATGAGTTGGGCATGGGTTGGGGTTGGAGATGAGTTGGGCATGGGTTGGGGTTGGGCAAGAGTTGGGCATGGGTTGGGGTTGGGCATGAGTTGGGCATGGGTTGGGGTTGGGCATGAGTTGGGCATGGGTTGGGGTTGGGCATGAGTTGGGCATGGGTTGGGGTTGGGCATGAGTTGGGCATGGGTTGGGGTTGGGCATGAGTTGGGCATGGGTTGGGGTTGGGCATGAGTTGGGCATGGGTTGGGGTTGGGCATGAGTTGGGCATAGGTTGGGGTTGGGCATGAGTTGGGCATGGGTTGGGGTTGGGTATGAGTTGGGCATGGGTTGGGGTTGGGCATGAGTTGGGCATGGGTTGGGTATGAGTTGGGCATGGGTTGGGGTTGGGTATGAGTTTGGACATGGGTTGGGGTTGGGCATGAGTTGGGCATGGGTTGGGGTTGGGCATGAGTTTGGCATGGGTTTGGGTTGGGGATGAGTTGGGCATGGGTTGGGGTTGGGTATGAGTTGGGCATGGGTTGGGGTTGGGCGTGAGTTGGGCAGGGGTTGGGGTTGGGTATGAGTTGGGCATAGGTTGGGGTTGGGCATGAGTTGGGCATGGGTTGGGGTTGGGTATGAGTTTGGACATGGGTTGGGGTTGGGTATGAGTTGGGCATGGGTTGAGGTTGGGCATGAGTTGGGCATGGGTTGGGGTTGGGTATGAGTTGGGCATGGGTTGGGGTTGGGTATGAGTTTGGACATGGGTTGGGGTTGGGCATGAGTTGGGCATGGGTTGGGGTTGGGCATGAGTTTGGCATGGGTTTGGGTTGGGGATGAGTTGGGCATGGGTTGGGGTTGGGTATGAGTTGGGCATGGGTTGGGGTTGGGCGTGAGTTGGGCATGGGTTGGGGTTGGGTATGAGTTGGGCATAGGTTGGGGTTGGGCATGAGTTGGGCATGGGTTGGGGTTGGGCATGAGTTGGGCATGGCTTGGGGTTGGGCATGAGTTGGGCATGGGTTGGGGTTGGGCATGAGTTGGGCATGGGTTGGGGTTGGGTATGAGTTGGGCATGGGTTGGGGTTGGGCATGAGTTGGGCATGGGTTGGGGTTGGGTATGAGTTGGGCATGGGTTGGGGTTGGGCATGAGTTGGGCATGGGTTGGGGTTGGGTATGAGTTGGGCATGGGTTGGGGTTGGGCATGAGTTGGGCATGGGTTGGGGTTGGGCATGAGTTGGGCATGGGTTGGGGTTGGGCAATTCAATAGAATTCAATAGAATACATGTACTTATGAAACCGATTTTCCCAGTGGAGTTCGTACATGAAAGCCTGCCTTGGGCTATTAATCTCCATTCAGTCTTCCCATCAATCAAGGGAAATGAAAGAGGAGTGAAATTGGAAGAGCGTTCACACATCTGGATCGATCGAAATTCCGCAGGGTCCAGTCGCTGACGTCACCGCATCTCCCAGGGTTGTCACAAACAAACCCCCGTATCCTCATTACAGTTATTATCCCGCCCACCTACCTATACATCGGCAGACAGCACGGTGTTTATCGCTTTGCAAAAATAAAGCTGTGCGGTGATTTGTTTTCCCCGTTGACTTCCACGGCTAAAATGAGTCGCAAGCGGGAACCAGCGCGCCGTGGACAAGCGTGCCGGGAACCAGTGCCCTCTCTAACCAAGCCAACAGTGTTTACAATCTGCACGCGGTCACCACTTAAAATAATAACTCGGCCCTGTCACAGAGATTACGCTGTATATACACATGGA
Source organism: Luidia sarsii (assembly GCA_949987565.1). Classification (NCBI taxonomy): domain Eukaryota; kingdom Metazoa; phylum Echinodermata; class Asteroidea; order Paxillosida; family Luidiidae; genus Luidia; species Luidia sarsii. Next base: position 8,095,964 of record OX465112.1, read on the forward strand.
AGCGAAGCGTATCTTTATGACCTCTTCGGACATATCTTCGAGTCATCTTAGGGGTGTGGTCGAAGTTGCTTTGGTCGACCGGGGCATTTAAAATGTTACAGAACACCTGGCCGGGGTCCAAAAAGGTGATGACCCCCCCCCCCCTCTCTCTCTCTCTCTCTCTCTCTCTCTCTCTCTCTCTCTCTCTCTCTCTCTCTCTCTCTCTCTCCCTCTCTCCCTCTCTTTCTCTCTCTCTCTCTCTCTCTCTCTCTCTCTCTCTCTCTCTCTCTCTCTCTCTCTCTCTCTCTCTCTCTCTCTCTCTCCCCTTCCCTATCTCTCCTCACCCCTATAATATCTCTCTTCATCTCACTATCCATACCTCCTCTCAGCAGCAGCAGCAGCAGCGTTAAAAACGAGCCTCATTTTTGATTGCCTTTGGAGATTGAGAACCACACTCAGAACCACACACTGCATGAAACTTGGATGGTTTTTCAAGATGAAAACTTTGAAGTGAGTCGTGACAGTATTATGTGAGTCATCGGTTTCCAGAAGGCGTGCGGCTCTGAGAAGAGCCGGTAACTAAACGTTTCAGTCATTGTGTCCCCGCCCGCCGCCTGGGGACTCCTGTCGACGGGCGCACGTCTTTTCCCAAAAGAGATCTTTTCAAATGGTGTTTATCGATAAATTCTTGTTATTCGTTAATTGGGATCGTCAATGCACTAAACTATCTGTGCACTCACACACCCGTACACACGTATACTTGTGGGTTTTTCCTTTGTTCTCGTGTACTAAAAAAAAACACTCCCAGAAAAGCCTTATTCAAATCGCTACCTTTCGAACCAGAATCACTTTCCTAGGCTGAAATTTCTAGCGAATATCCCTTATATAAGATAGTTCTATTTGCGACGGATAAACATACCTCGGAAATTCCTCCTTTTTGAGTTAATTTCAAATAATCAGTTTCGTGAAAACCTTATGGGGTATCAAAAAAGTACCCCACTAGGAGCGGTCCCATTGTTCTGAGTACCCACCTATTGTTCTGGTACCCCACAACCCACCTTATGTAAGCCCATTCATACACACTCAGTTTACCCATCATTCATGCACAAACCTATCTGGTCAATCATTCATCATGTGTGCAAGCCGTTTCGCTCACTCATTTACGCACAAATCCTGGCTGGATGCATTACGCCCGTTGAGATGCTAGATGCCGTATACTATCATTGCACTTGATGAAAACAGCGTCCACCGTGACACTGATATACGGCCATGCCACGGGAAGCGTCTATAGACAATATTGTATGCACACAATCCTATGGGGATCTTTTGGCGCCAGAACGCTTTGTACCGTGCGTAAAAATCGGCGTTCCCGTCTGCATCTGACGGTCGGTCGGTTTAATTGGTAAAGTGACACCAACGCCAATCCGTAACTAGTTAAGTGAGGCCAAATCCCATCTGCGTGGATATAAATTCAACCAACAGTGAGATTTTGTCTTTGTTTTACTGGGGTGATTGGTTTGTCGGACGAGACAAGATGTGATGGGACTGATGAATTAAGCCTAGATCTGGGGGAAAGCTTAGTAGCAGGCGCTCACACACAGTGTCCCTAAATCACGGCATTCTGCGGCTTGCAATCACACTAGCAATCACGGCTAGTGGTTGCGCAGCCCATTGTCACATGCACAGAGTTGTGTGTTCTTCCGAGCCATAACCGATTAATTTGAGCGCGAGAGAGAGGGGGGAGGGAGATATATAGATAGAGAGCGAGCGAGAGGGGACACAGGGGAGAGAGGAAAGGGAGAGATATTGATAGAGAGATGAGAGAGAGAGAGGGAGGAGACAGGGGAGGGGGAGACACAGATAGAGAGCGAGAGAGAGATGGGAGAGAGGGGAGAGAGGGGAGAGAGGGGAGAGAGGGGAGAGAGGGGAAAGAGGGGAGAGAGGGGAGAGAGGGGAGAGAGGGGAGAGAGGGGAGAGATAAATAGATAGAGTGATGAGATATTATATACATAGAGAGAGAGCGAGAGATAGTAGGGACATATATAGATAGAGAGCGAGAGAGCGAGAGAGAGGGAGGGAGAGATATAGGGAGAGAGATGAGAGAGCGAGAGAGAGAGGGACAGAGTGGAGAGAGGGGAGGGAGATATAGATAGAGAGAGCGAGAGAGAGGGGACAGAGTGGAGAGAGTGGAGGGAGAGATATAGATAGAGAGATGAGAGAGGGAGGAGAGAGGGAGGAGAGAGGGAGGAGCGAGATAATATATAGAGAGAGGACATGGCGATAGAGGGAGGAGAGAGGGGAGGGGGGAGAGAGAGAGATGGAGGGTGAGATTTCGATTCCCCGCCCGTAATTTCGATCTTTTCCCAGGACACAAGAAAGAGTTCCACACGGTCAACCCGCTTTGAATTCCTTCTTGATCCCAGGGATTAAGAACAGTCTCCCCCTCTCCCCCTGATGAGTGAACCACTCGCTTGAATAGCGTCAGCAAAAAAATACCACAGAATATTGTGTGGTGGTTTTTTTCCACTCCAGATCGGGGAAATCTTTAACATGAATACCAGACCCGGAATATTTTTCTCTATACCAGACGGAGAAGCGTTGGCACACGTCATCGTGAACCAAAGCAATGCTGAGGAAAGAAAAAAAAACGCCACGAGCGAATCAGCAAACTTGCATGGTTACTCCCCCCCCCCCAGAGATATTTGCGTTAGACAGTAACCACAAAAATGATTCGACCTTTTTACTGTTTGGCTGAATGACTTTCGTGCTGTCCCGGTTTATGTGTGGTCCTGCTATAGGATCGAAACGCCAGGCCTTCTAACTTTTGAGATTATAATAGTTGGTCTAAAATTTAGTGGGCCTGACGTTTCGATCCTAGCAGGACCTTTCTCTGCCTTTGAGAAAGGTCCTGCTAGGATCGAAACGTCAGGCCCACTAAATTTTAGATTTACAGTTTGGTAATTTTAGTCAGTAAGCAGTTTGCAACATTTTTGTATATCACCTTTATAATAGTTGGGTTAGACGTACATGGTGTACATGTATACCAAGTGAGTATACCAAGTGAGGTGTGCGATGACACCATGCAGGTCATCACTATTAAGAGAAGGAGTGTGGCTCTGAAAAGAGCCGGTAACTCAACGTTTCGGGTAGTGTGTAATACTCTGCCCGTCGTCATACAGGAGGCTCTGATATCGACCACAAATTGATCACTCTTCACGGCGTCCCATTCCCCAGGCATTGTGGTGTGTCATAACTCCACGCACTGTGTGGGTCCGGCCATGTGTTGAACGATATACGGCCTTCAGTTCTCGCTACGCTGTAAAACATGTTTGCCAATACCGAAACAACATTTTGGACCGACCTTGGGTGAAAAGGATACCAACCGGTAAACTTATTATATAATAACATCATGTTTTCGTCGAGGAGAATGTAATTCAATGAGGGTTTGCCCTGCCCGACGTATAATAACCACTGAATGCCCAGTGCTTTGCCCGATGCCACACGACCTCGAGCAGCTCGTTGGTCAAGTGGTTAAGATGTCTGCACTAGAAAGCAGGAGTCGCGGATTGGACTTGGAATCCCGCCCGAGCTGCCTGAAATGTTTCCATCAGGCATCGGGCGAAGCCCTAGAGGCACTCGGTGCTTATCACGTGGAGCAGGGCAAACCCTCATTATTGAATTTGGTAACATTATTGGTAAATTTCTTGTCCCAACAATGCTGATAAAACTAGAACGACTGATGAGCGAATGGCTTTGCCCAGCACAAGTTTTACTTTAGCAGATGTCGTGACGGTGGGGGCGCAGTAGCAACGTGCCGCGATCGCAGGCGTACGGTATGGTACGGGCGCCGCGCAACGTCCGACCGCCGCCGCCGCCGCCTTACCTATGGTGCTGATCACCGTGCAGGAGAAGAAGAGGGCGCCCGCGAAGGACCACTGGGTCTCGCGCAGGAAGGGCGGCTCCACCACGGTGCCGGTCAGCATCTCGTAGCTCGTCAGCACCTGCAGGGCGCTGGCCCGCCAGGCCGCCTCGCCGTCGTCCTCGCCGGCCCCCGCAGCCCCCAGCGCCGACGTGGCGTTCCACAGGCGGCCCAGGAAGTCGTTGCGCCGGTCCACGTAGTGGAAGTACTCGGCCTCGTTCAGCCGGTACTCCTCGGGCCCCTCCAGCGCCTTGAAGATGGCGGCGCCCACGCAGGTGTAGGCCACCAGGCCGATGAAGAGCGCACTGTAGGTTAGCGAGTAGTGCTGCACGATCTTGCAGTAGTCAGGCCCCTCGTCGTAGTACTCCTCCATGACGTACTCGGCGTCGTCGCCGTCCGTCTCCCTCCTCGCCTCCCTCTCGGCCATGGTCTCTTTCTCTCTCTCTCTCCTCTCTTGCAGGTAGCTCTTCCTCGGTCGCTCTGTCTCCCTACTGAGCGGTCGTCTCTGTTGCCGTAGCACTTTCCGCGGAGTACGGGTGATACCGAGGAGGTATTAGGCGAGCACTCCTTTGATGATACACTATACCAACCGCTGTCTCGGGCACGCGATCTGCCTGACAAAATTCAATCAACCTTGGAGCTATAATGCATACACAGTTGAAGTTTTTTCTTCCAAAAAACCTCACGAAGGATACTAATCGTTAGGAGCCCGGGGCGTGCGTGCGGTTAGCTGTGTTATTCTAGCGTATGATGTTTTTATACAGACTCGGTGTGTACAATATACCATCGAAACAATGTCCAGCCGAGATGAGAGATTCGCACCGGCGGTGACCGGCGTGCTCGTGTGCCGTCTCCCCGGGGCGGGGAGCGGAGACTGACCGGGAGGTTCTGGACTGCGCTGCGGCCACGGGGCCGGCCCCGGCCCCGGACGTCAAAGTACCCGTGCTCGTGGTCGACGAGGGCGGCGGTGAAGATTCATCGTGGGCACGAGCAATGGGACTGCCCGATAGACGCGACCTCTCTCTCTCTCTCTCCTCCAGCTTTAGAATGTCGATCACTCCCCGGCCCAACAACACCGCGTGCCAATCGCCGCTGCCAATGTGACAGCAGCACTCACTGCACAAAAACTTGACAGTGCAATAACAAACGGAGCCGTCAGTTCTCTACCAATAGAACTTTGTCCTCGATCCCTCCCGCAAAAAAACAGAAGCTTGAAATCCTGTTCCTCCACCGTCTCCCCCCTGTACTTCTTGGCTGAGATGTCAGCCGGATCGTCAGCGCTGCGCTGCCTCGTCGAGCGGAGAGTCGGACTCAGAGGAGGGGAAGTCGAAACGCCGTGTGATGCGAGCGATTGTGGGCTGGGCCCGACTCCCGTCTCTCTATTTATTTGTGAGCGCCGTGGTGGTAGACTGGTGACGGGATCATCGTGCAGGCGGATGGGATGACACAGCGCAATGGCTTGTTTGTGCGCTGGCTTGCTGGCTGGCACGCTCGCATTGAGGTCGTGCCAGAGAGGTGCAGTCACGACTTGCCAAAGCCGGGTCTCCTTCTGGACGTTTGCTGTCGAAGAGGCGCGGTGCATAGTATGGAGAGAATGAGGGATGGAAATGCCATCAGCGAAGGGGGTTATGTACATGTACGTGTATACCATGCAATAGCACGCGGTCCTGGTCTTGACTGCCGGCTAGTATATCGCTGCGTACGGCTGTTTGGGTCCGGCTGGCTGGTCGGCATACCGTACCAACACCAACGCGCGCTGTAACACTGAGGGAGGGGGACTTTCTTTCTTTATATAAACCCACCACCCATTGGGCGCGCGTCATCTGATGCGTGCCTCGCTATATAGCCGTGCCCCGGATGCATCGTCGGTACCTTTGGATGGGGGTTGGAGATGCGCAGTATATCCACGGTCGACCACGCTAGCGGAGATTGACGGACGTGCAATTCATTGGTATAATTATGGATGAGGGTGGTGGTGGAGGGAGGGGTTTCAGGGAAATTGAAGTCAGTGGAGTGCATGCAGCGCACTAATTCCATCCAAGACTGGCTCCCCGAGCTGATTATCATAAAGTGTGGACCCACAACTTTGTTTTTAATAAGGGGTCTTTGGAGGCTAATTAAGTGATACATTGAAGAATAAGTGAATTGCTTAAGACAACCTGAGGGGTTAACTCTTCAATGTGGTGTTTGATTTTTAATTTGGACCATAATGTGGCTTTGAATGCGGTCCTATTTGGCTGTAGAGGTGGAGGGTCCATTATGTGGAATAATTGGCTTTGAAAGAGCCTGACTCCTTCTCGAAAGAGAAGTGCTACATGGTATCACCGCAAACCTTCCACTCTTGAGTTACCGGCCCTTTTCAGAGCCACACCCCTTCTCGAAAGAGAAGTGCTACTTGCATGCATGTGTCACCGCAAATCTACCACGTGTCAGTGAGCAATTTTGTATCTACTCTAAGTCGGACTAAACTTTAAGAGCTCTCCATGCAACGAACTGCGCTTACAATACAAGCACAGAGGCCCGACTTTGATGAAGTGATGCGGGATTGGTACTGCTTATCATCCATCGCACGGACCGATTAGCGACGGCGTGAGATAGATGGGACGGGTGTGTGACCCTCGTCAGGCGGGCAACATTATCACCTCACGCTCACAGCTTTAGCCGGGCAAAAGACACACGGCCGATGCACGGAAGAATCTTGACCCCTCTGGCTCAGAGGGCAAGCCCGCCGGGAGGGGGAAGGGATTTCAGACGTCGACGAGGATAGAAGGGTCGATCGAGAGCTGGCTAGCTGGCTAGCTGGCCAGTTAAAGACAGAGTATTAGAAAAGCAATGTAGACCAGACAAAACCATGCTGACGATGAAATCGCTATTCCACACCCGTGGTCCCCGATTGGGCGTATAGGCCTATAATACTGTACACGAATGATTCGTTTTCTTGAGATTTTTTTTTTCTCTAGCTTTAAAGACTATTTTAATACCGTCTTGGGCTGCAGTGCACTCGGATTACTGGTTCGTTTAAAAAAAAAAACACACAAGGTATATAGGATGAAATCAAATCTATTCACGAACCCATGGTCCGTGGATGTTACACACATTTTATCGAGACAGTGTTATCATGCATTGCCTTCGTTCTGAGGAAATAATTTTGTCAAATAGCATCACTCCCCCAATTTTCCAAAAAAGAACACGGACCATTTTGACTTCACTAAATTGCCCCCAGGGCTGTGGCTTAAGGTACCAGTGCTCTACCCCCTGAGCTAATCAGCCCTTAGGTGGCGGCCTTCCTCCCAAAATAGCAATCTTGGCTGCGGTGCGGGTGGTGGGGAGGGGGGTGTGGCGCCAGTCAGAAGCACTTAACCAGTTACTGCCGTACATCTCCCATCTTACAGTCAGCAATTACATACACACCCGGCCCGGTACACACATACTAATTTTTGTATCCTTGTGGAGATATTGCTTTGTTCTTGTGCACTATACAACCGAACGAGAAACGATTTAAAAAAAAAAATGCTCCCGTTTCAACCACATTCACTTTCCTGGGTAGAAATTTGGACCGTATGTCCCTTGTATGTTTGACCTCATTTGATTTATTGTGTTATATGTATTTACCCATGTTCTGGCTTGTATTTTGTTGACAGACATTGGTGCGCTTAGAAACAGCCGTATTAAGCGCCTTATAAATGTTATTTATTATTATTATTATTATATATATAATACTTCAATTTGCGATGGATTCTTACCCTTCAACAATTTCCCCTTTTCTGAGCGAGTTCCTAATAGTAATACCGGTTTCGTGAAATCCCTGTGGAGACCTATATATACACCTTTAGTATTGTAATGATTGGATTGTGGTAGGGTGTCTGAATCCTAGGTCCTACCACAGAAAATGCACTACGAAAATTGGGACTTACAGTATTTCCCTGTGGAGGCCTACTCAACCTATTGTCCAAGGTCTCCACATGACACTAGATTCATGCCCAATACTACTAGAAACACAGACAATTCCTGCTTTTAACCAATTCTATATAGGATACTACAACGATGTATCGCTTTATTGGAGGTCATTTATTTCGACCGAATATGGCGATGGATCAGCATTGACGTGCATAGGATGCACGACCAGTGAGACAAGTGGCTAACTATGGACCCATTACTCACTCGGAAACAAAAAGAGAAATAAAGCAAGGGCAGACATTGCAAGCAGTACAACGCGGGAAGTTTCATGTTGCGAGGGTTGAGAAAATGCATCCCGCGTTCCACGATAACTGACGGCGAGCTCGACACAATATTGGCTCCATCTGTGTGGGCGGCTCAAGTCATTACTGGCGCCGCGGAGTGACGGATGTTACGACGTGACAAAACACATTCTGGATCCAACGAGTTAATTGCTGTGAGCGACGAGTTTCCGTATCATTATAGCACGCAGGGCTTAATTGCACCTAATGTATACAGTACCGTTGTATTATCAGGCGGTCGGATAAGAGTCCAGATTTTGGTTCGCTCCGTTTCGCCACGTTTTGTTTCGACTGTATAGTGTTTATTACTCGCTAGTGATACCGGTACACTATTTGTGAAGATGTCTCGAAAAGTAAAGCATCCCAGACCGTAAGATTTCAACATGAGGATTCTATCATGACCATCAACAAACTGTGTAAATTAGAAGGAAATCTGTGGACATCGATGTTTTCCGATCTTCCCAAAGTTGTGCTGGGCCTAAAGGCTGCGTGCATGCATGGTTGGCTATGGCCGGCCCCGAAAATTCCACACCAACCCTATGGGACACGGTCGGCAGCCGCGAGCTATACGGCGAGCTCCGTCGAATCGTGTGCAATTTGAAGCCGCACGCAGTGCAATGGCCAACGAACCTCCATCCAATGCGTGTCGGCGCGTCTGTTGTACCGGGTCGCCTATAAGCGCCAACTCTGACACTTTTAATTGGGTCTCTAGCGGGCGGGCTGCATTGTCTTCCGCACCGCTTGTCCCGACGAGGCTCGGGGTGACGTGGTCTTGGTTCAAGGCGTTGTTGGTTTGGATAGCCGACCGTGATCCACAGTGTACACACACATACCGATTGCTGTATCCTTGTGGAGACATTGCTTTGTTATCGTGCACTATACAACCGAGTGAGAAACGATGTTTTAAAAATGCCCCCTTTTCAACCACATTCACTTTCCTGGGTAGAAATTTATAATTATTATATAACATTTCAATTTGCGACGACTTCTTACACATCAACAATTTCCCGTTTTTGAGTGATTTCCAAATATCAGTTTCGTGAAAACCTTGTGGAGACCTATACACCTTCTACAATTTCCCTGTGGAGACCTAGTTGGAATAGGTCCCCACAACGCACTAGATTCGTGCTCATGCGTACGCACTCGCACAAAGATCCGCACACACGTATGCGCTGCTTTGAGTTGTCGGTTGACCGGTCTGTGTGGGTGCGTATACTTACGTGTGTTTGCGGATCATTTTGAAGTACCGTATTCATCATCGCGCCCTCGCGTGTTGGGCGTTAGAGTATCTCAATCAACAACAACGTCTTGAACCAAGACTATATACGTGCGACGGCGACTTTTCGGGCGGGCGGGGCTGGTGTCCTCCCGAACGCCAGTGTGACGAGCCGAGAGCTGCGAGCTTCGGAGACCACACACAGACAGGAGGAGCAGCCGGTGTTGCGCGTTAACCTCGATAGTGAAAAGTCAAGGGGGTTATCCCTTCGCCGTTGCCCCCGTAAATCAGGCCAGCGAGTGAGAGGTGTGCGGTTGCTGCTAACCTGTGTAATGTGTCTACCCGTGTGTCTACGAAACAGTGTTATAGCTAGGGTATTATAGTGGTGGTTCAAATTTCACCAACAAGAAGTCGTTCTCGTGAACGAAGCCTCGCGATTAGCGGCTGCGGTCAAAATGATGGCAACAAAACTTGTATTACATGTACTGTTAAATTTAATTAGTTAATTAGGTCATTAATTAATTAATCAAATTAACTTTACTGCAAGTTTTGTTGTTAGTCATGTTCAGTGTATAAACATAAATAAACAAGTAAAGTGAATAACAAAACTTTAAGAATAATGTACATGTTTGAATTGCAATGTGTGCACTCGGTACGTGCGCAATGATGAGTAGACTTCCGCCAGCCCTTACAGTTGTTTTCTAACAAATAAATAATGTTTATTACACTTATACTAGGGATGTTTCAAGTTTCTGGGTCAACCAAAGTATATTTTCTAGAATTCATTTCTTGATATGTCGGAAGTTGAAAATTGCAAAATCGCTCCGTGCGGCCGCGGGAGATCGAGCCAAACTGACGGAGAAAAATAAGTCAAACTAGTCAAACTAATTTTACCGTCAAATTGAAACCTGTATTCTCTTCTTTCTATTCATACCACTATTAAAATTAGTAACGAAGGGAATAATATTAAAGTACGCGGAAACAACATTCGGAGACAAACGATGAAAGTAGCGTGTTTTAGTTAGGACCGATTTCCCTTCGCGACGTTAGCGAGGTTGGCAAGTCTAGGTGTGGTTTCCGGCTTTCCGCCTCTAGGTAAAGCCACAGCGACACTACAGGACCTTGACGTTGGTGGTACGGACGCGCCCGCCCATCTGGACCAGGGAAGGTGTCGGTCACCCGTCCAATGGGCCACCGAGCCCTGCTGAGAGCTGGATCTACAACCATGACGACATCACCGAGCTTTAACCGCTGCGCCATCTCGCTGCCATTTCTGTCGCTTTTGCAGCGAGGGTATAGGTAGACATTCTCGATGAAGCAGGACCAGAAGTGCATCTGCAAGCACCTGGCTGTGCTTCCGCTGCCGTCGGCCGAGTATGAGATCTTCCGCTGGGTAGACAACTTGTGGCAACGATGGGCCACGTCGTCTCATCAGCAGCAGGTTCGAGGTGACTGGATCTTGGTCTGCGATGTCTGAAGAAGCATAACCTAACGGTTCGATCAGTACGGTGCGTATAGGACTGGTTCGGCTACAGCCTGGCTGAGGACACCCCTATAGGGCCGACTTTGACAGGTTTGATTTCTGGCTCCCACACACCGCCGAAGTGGGGCGACTTTGGTGGGTTGTGAGACAAACTTCACTTGGTGTTTGGCAAGCTCGTCTTGCAGTCCGGGCTCCATGCCTGCAAATGCCTCCAGTAGCTCGGAAGCTCCACCGTTGAAGTTGGTACCACAGTCAGAGTGGGGCTGCCCCCTTGTGGACACGAACCGCCTGAAGGCCATCAGGAATGCATCGGCACTAAGGCTTTCTAGCTGGTCAAGGTGTACTGCTATGGTGGTCATGCATTTGAATATGATGCCCCAACGCTTCTCGGTGCGTCGTCCTGTCTTGATCGACATGGGGCTTAAAGCAGTCGACACCGGTGGAGTAGAATAGAGGCTTGTATATAGACCGATCGAGTCGCAGACGTGCTGGAGGCAGATCGCCCATCTTGGGTATGTCAGGACTGGCTCGACATCTCCGACATTCGAAGCATTTACGCTGATATTTGCGGATGGCCTCTCTCCCACGTAGAACCCCAGACTTGCGTCTCCTCTCTGCAAGCACGCGCTGCGATCCATAGCGGAGTAATTTCTCGTCATATTAGATTCTCGCACGAGGAGCTCGGTGATTATAATTATAGGGTTTGCCGGATCCAGGACAACGGGATGACGTGTATCTTCGGGAATATCGTCGGCTTGACGAAGACGCCCTCCGACACGGATGAGACCCGTGGGGTTGTCATACTCTGGAGTAGCCGGAACGGATGGGCATTTCTTGCACGTGGCCATCTCAGAAACCTGTGCACAACCTAACTGCAGTAAGCAGCGGTGAACATTGCGTGTGAACGCTCCTGATCCTTGAAGTGTACCGTAGCTATACGGTCGAGGTGTTGTTGTTTTTGGGGGGTTTTTTTTTGGGGGGGGCAGCGAAGTGTGGGAGCGCCAACCCCGCGAACGGCACGAACCAGCCACGTACGCCACTCTGGTCCGTTCCCACGTCACCTCATGAATGCTTTCAGTTCAGTGCGCAATATTGGCTCATATGGCCTGGAAATGTTTTGTTCCGTTCGTTCGTAAACAGCCAGGGGAAAGCCCCTCTCGCGCATACACGAACATCATGTGCCGTGTTCTGCCAGTGCAACAGCATTCCCACTGCGAAGATTGGATCGAGAGCCTCACCTTTCCAAAAGACTGAAGCAACCGCAGCACTGGCAACAACAAGCGACATGATGTCACCGCGCCTTGTCCTCGTTCTCGCCGTGGTCGGCTTGACCGCCTCAGTGTCAGCTACCTGCTGGCCCCGGTATTCAACCACATCGATCACGCCCCTTAGACAATACCAGGTCCAGCAAGTCCTGGACGACGCCGACTTCATCAAGAGCTTGGAGGCCGACCCGGACTTGCTGCTCAACGCGGAGAACCAGCGGTCCATTGTGACTCTCACCGCCGTACAGAGGATTGAAGTGATGCGCAAGTACCCGATCATCTTCACCTCCGAGCCGCCGACCGCTCTCGGGGACATCAGCGTGCCTGAGACGGATTGCCCGCCGACCGCCCCGGGCCGGGAGGGCTGCACAGCCGGCTGCGTCTTCGACGAGGAGACCGGGGAATGCCGCCCAGCCACGGACTGCGTCCTGAGCATTGACAGCCAAACCTGCCTGAGCCCGAGACGGAGACGGCAGACCACGGGCCACACTCGAGTCTGTCCGGGAGTGAACAACGACTCACCCCTCATCCTGGTGCGGAGACCGAACGGTCAGGTCGTGGAGCTGGTCCAGGTTCGTAGACACCTCTCTTGAATTGGTAAAACACCACCAGAACGATTGCAAATGTTACTCAAGTCACCACTGAGATCAATCCCGTCCTGCTCTTCCCTCTCAGTGTTATAAGAAGCATTCTTATTTTTTCCATTTTCTTTCATGTTTTAGATATGCTGTGTGTAAACTTGCCTAAAAGGTGTCGAGTGGATTCGAAAGCCCGCCTAAAAAGCACATAGAGCCCATGCAAGGCTGAATTCATTCTGATCACATTCTGATCGCATGATCGCCCAGACTCCTTTTTACGGTTTGCAAGAAAAACGAGAGACGTTTGAATTCGATTTTCAAGATTGAAGCGGTTTCCTGAAGAAAGCAACCCAAAGCTCTATAAGTTGGCGGCGTGATGACGTCAGCTCATGGCGACTCGGTGGCACCAGTTCTATAAACAGTGCCACGTAACGGTGAACCGCTGCACAAGAGAATTGAGCGATGATGACAACCAGTCGTCGATTTCACCAAACTCATCGTAACTTACGATCAACCGCTGATCTAAGCGATGTACAAAAACCACACGGGGTATCAACTTGCGATGGGTTACCATCGTAAGTTGAGTTACGATGTCTTGTAAGCCTTTTGTCAAATCCACCCCAGACTATTATTGATAGTACATCCCCTCTCCCTGTGCCACCCCTCATTCCAGCGTGCAGCGACGTTGGCTGCAAGCGTGCCACCGTCATCGTCCAGACACAGCCCCGTCACTGAGCCGACTTTCCTCTCTTTCAGATGCCCGGTCAAAACAACAACCAGTGGATTCTGGAGGAGCAATGTCAGATCCCCATGGACAATGGCATGACGTGCGGGCTGGCCGAACGCTCTGTGAGGGCACTCTTCATCAACTTGTCGGGTATTGTTAGCAACAACGGCGGCTCCGGGTTGCAGTTCGACTTTGCCGAGGTTATCGTTCACTGCTGCGTGGTTGTTGTCATGCCGTGACGGGACATACGTCCCGCGGGCCAGGCTGTTCCCGACCGGGTTCGCCCGTCTGCGAGTTCCTATTAGTTTGTCTCTTCTCTGTGAGCGCTCCTTTTAGCCACTCTGTGACGCTTCTTTCGCTTCAGTTGACTTGACCAGTCCTCCCCTACCTGTCCGATTCGTTGGCGCTTTGCACGAATTCATGAGAGTGAGAATAATCATAGCCCCCCCCCACCTTCCCCAAAGAGGGAAGGGAAAAGTAAACGGGACATTTCGAACAGTTTTCTGAAAATAACAACAACAAAACATCTGACTGAACCGGGACTTGAACCCGAGACCTTTAGCTTAGGGGAAGGGATAGAGAGAATGGGAGGGAGAGGTAGAGGGTGTGGAGAGAGCAGGGAGAGGGAGAAGGGAACAGAGGGAGATAAAGGGAGGGAGAGATAGAGAGGTGGTGAGAGGAGAGGGAGAGGGGAAGGGATGGGGGGAAAGGGAGGGAGGGAGAGAGAGAAGTGGAGAGAGGAGAGGGAGAGGGGAAGGGATGGAGAGAAAGGGAGGGAGGGAGAGAGAGAGAGGTGGTGAGAGGAGAGGGAGAGGGGAAGGGATGGAGCGATAAGGGAGGGAGGGAGAGAGAGAGGTGGAGAGAGGTGGCGAGTGTTGGAGAGAGGAGAGGGAGATCTGAGGAGAGGTAGAGAATTAAAGGAGAGAGAAAGAAACAGAAATAGATCTAGAGAGAGAGAGACAGTGGGAAAGAATCAAATCGAGTCGAATCTGTAAATCAAACCTGTCAGGGAAACTTTCAAGCCTCCCCAAGTCTGCCAACACTTGCATAGTAATGCTATCCTTTTGGACACATTCCGGGGAAAAGATGCATAGTATAAAGGTACCTTGATATTATATAGGAAATATCCTCCTTATATCTGAGTATGAATCCCAATGTAAATTTGAATTCTTTAAAAGCGAGCTTTCTTTGGAGTTAGTACCCCCACTAGTTATCATAGTCGCCACTATAGGTTGATGCCTTTCATTATACTCTATAATGTACAAACGTACCACTACTCAGATTGTGAAATGTTCACACCATTCACGCCTTGCTTACCGTGTACATCTATGCAACCACGAATTTACTATTATTGTTGGCCTGCTGCTTTTCTGCCGAGTTCATAGTTCACGAAAGATTGCTTCATGTATATCAACACGTCGCATTGTTCAGTCGGGTCTCTCTCCTAGCATCATTTCACATGGCACGATGTAAATCATGCATGCGCGAAATGCCGTAATACACAATTCTACTCCCACACGAGGCATATAAGCGTCACGACGTATGACACTTAACCACCGTGGCTAAGCTATAAGTGCGCATGCGCGAAGCCAGGTTTTGCTGAGGCCTCCCCCATCCATTCATTCATTCAATTCATTCATTTCTCGGGTAGTTACAGGCACAAGCACGAAACAACCCTAACCCATATCCTAATCCTAACCCTAACAACCCTAATCCTGAACCTAACCCTAACAACCCTAATCCTGAACCTAACCCTAATCCTAATCCTAATTCTAATCCTAACACTATCAGTAACGCTAACCCAACCTGAACTCTAACTCTAACCGTAACCATAACCGCGCCCTAAGCCTAACCTACGCTGGTTTACAAAACACGTCCTTGTATAGTCCCCACACAATTTACGGGGTACCAGCATGGCTCAACGACGGTGGTTAAGCGTCATATGTCGGTCCTGTTATACATCTCCCCACACACACTGGAAATCACAAAAGGTCGCGCACAGACCCAACCAGTGAAATACAAAAGCTTTTGCGATTGCGCAGTGCTCCTGCACCGTTTTCCTTGCACGAAAGTTATGACGTCATAGTTCCTTTCGTAATAGCGATCGTGCTCGGGATGAGATCGTTCCAGCGATCTGAAGACGGAGCATCGGGTTACTTGCCACAACTTTGGTCGTTTTATTCCATACTGCATGTAATTATAGCATCGACAAATCTCATGGTGTTTTGTCATCGAAGGACAATGCATACCTGTTGTTTCGTTTGTCTTTCCATTTACATTATTCTTCTGTACACAGTACACAGTAGCGAGTACATGAATAAAGGAATTTCATTTTTCCTGAACGGCATCTCGTGCAAGAGTTTTATTCATACCACTTTGTCCTGCGATGGTCAGGCCGAGTTTTTTCCCTTTTTTCCCAATTTTTTTTTCCAATTATTTTTTATACCTGCGAGGATCCTCTGTTATTGGATACTGAAATACTAATTGATTAATTTTGAGTAGAGCCACTTCGTGTTGTCACATATATTCGTATCCATCTCTGTATAGAGCGTGTCTGAGTTTGAGACATTGTCGTCATATCTGGTGTGAGCATGTTGGTTTTAGCTAACTCTAACCGGCATGGAAACCACAATTAACCACACATGGTTTTTCCAGTGGGAGGATAAAGGCCATTCACCACTACATTCCACAGCGGGTTTTTTTTTGTGGTGACCTGTGGTATGTGAGCCTACACCAGTACGAAATGGCACAGAATACCGTCATGTTGTACCTATAGGGGATGCATATAATCTTACAGGCCCAAGTTGGCAAATAACCGAAACTCTTTGTGAATACTTATATGCAAGTACTGTTAGTAAATTATTATTTAGAATAGAATAGAATAGAATGTAATATTTTATTGTTATATGCATATCAAATACATTGAAATTCTACCTGGCCTTGCGAGCATTCAAACATAAATCCACAACAATCAATAAAAAGCAACCAAATCAACTAGCCACTTACAATAACCAAGCACAACTTGCACAACTAACACACTTACAGTAAAAGACCAATATGTACAAAACACAATAATAGGCTTTGAGTTACCGGCATTGGACAATCTCTATGCGTCCCGTGTAATTCGGCATTTTTGTTCTCTTTCTCCTTTAAAAAAAACTTGAATCACCGTCTGTTTATATCGTGTATATATCATGTTACATATTAAATATTTGAATCTTTGAATCTTTGATCGCGATGCACCGTGAGACCATGTGAAATCCATCGCTGGTTCACGTTGTGGCCGCCATGCCTGAGGTGCGTGCTGGGATCGTCGCATAGGCCTACCAACCTTTTGCGTATACCATGTTGTATTTAGTTGGTGTACGGTGCCCCTCAGCTATGGTGGCCTTTGTATGCCGTTTCCGACTAGGAAGCATAGGCTGTTTATCGCATTGAAGGCTCAGGCTTGGGCTCGGGCTCGGGCTCGGGCTCGCGCTCGGGCTCGGGCTCGCGCTCGGGCTCGGGCTTGGGCTCGGGCTCGGGCTCGGGCTCGCGCTCGGGCTTCGTCTCCGTCTGACTGTGGTTTGTTTCCGAATTTGAAGGTTTGTTGGCTTCATATATAGGCATGGAGGGTATCCCCCAAGAAACTGGGGCCAAACGCTTGTCTTTAGATGCCTGCGATATTGTAAGATCAATATGACCGAAGCCTTAGCCCGAGCCTTAGCCTTCATTTTGAAAAAGGTCATAGTGCCTTTACAGTGTCGGCACTCGGACTCGACCGAGTGATCGAACTGCTGCCAATACGAGCCTAGTGGATCAGGGGTGGATTTCGCAAAGCCTTATACGACGCATCGTATAACTGAACTTACGGTTGACAACCCATCGTATAACTGCTCATGGGTCATAATGGTATCTCAAATCGCCTTGATCGTAAGCTACGACGAATTTCACGAAATCGACCACGGGAGTCGACACGCACGCCCTTCCCAAAGTGTGCAGCGCGATGAATGTGGCCCGGTGCCAACAACGGGACTTCGCCCAACTTCCCAAGGCCGAGGCCCAAGTTCGGCGCGAGCCCGAAGCCGAGCTTCGTGGGAACGAGCGCGTCTGCCCGCCAGCCAATCTTGGCTGCGGGGGCACGCTCCGGTGTCCTTCCACCTGGGGGATCGATTTCACAGACTGAGATAGGCCTATACCTCCCCGGAAAATCTGTTAAACACGTCTTTATAACTCGTTAGATAGGAATCATTCACCATTAATGCGGTTTAGATATTGCTTTTGAGTTGTATTTTCCCTTCTCAATTGTTCACAAGTTCCCAGTAAATTTTTCCTTAGTTTGTTTGAATTGAATTGAAAAACAAGTTGCATCCACTTGTGTGATCCCCGAGCTGCCGTAGCCAGGTTTACAACAATAAGTTGTTTGCATCTGAATGAAAGCAGGGGTGTGATCCCTGGAGATATACGACAGTTAATGATTGAATTGCTTCTGACTGGCGCCCCCACCCCGGCAAAGACTATATAGTTGACTATTTTGGAGGCCACCATCTAAGGGCTGGATAGCTCAGATGGAAGAGCACTGGACGGGTACGTTAGTCCAGAGAGATCTCGGGTTCAAGTCCCGGTCCTGTCAAAGTTTTCTTTGCCAATTTTTCAAATTGTTAAAAAAATTCCCAGTCAGTTTTTCCTTGGTTTGTTTCAATAGCGATTTTGTTCGTGTTTAGGCTATTAAGGTGCTCAGTTCAAGCGGCTCTATGAAATCTGGGGCCCCTGGTTGGACTAACTGTCACTGCACTCTGCTCGCAAGCAATCAAGATTCCGCGCCTTTAGCAAAGGGGACGGAGTAGCAGCGATCTCACCCCGTTCGCTGAGGACGAGTAATTGGTAACGCGAGACCAACACGCTTGGTATAAAATGGGTCCGTATACTAGACGGGACCGTCGACTGAAGCACGTATTTCATATTTTACGAGCCGATCTCTACACGCAGATTCATCGTGGAATTTCCATGCGTTTTTGAGGGATGTTTTTTTTTGGGGGGGGGGGCGGGGATGTATATGTATACGGTATTCGTGCGGCGTGCCTCTGTTCATAGGAATGTGGCACAGACATCTGTAATCGATGGACAGAGCGACGAAACCCGAAGAGAAATTGGTTATGTTAGTTCTGTAGACGGAATGCTTGCATCTTGTACAATATTACATCGTGGTTTGACGGACTAATATGAGCTGGGTGCATGGAGGTATTCTTTTCATGGGGGTATTATTATCTGTATTTGCAACGATCAGATTTCTCTGCGATTATGTCAACTTTCAGCATGGAGGTAACTAATCATTATTTTTTTTTACTGAAGGCGTTCACTCATAGACGGGCTAATCACTCCATGCACACGACGCGTTCGGTCGACTCACTTTAAAGGTGGCGTAAAGATGCCGCCTGAAATGAGTGTTTCTCATTGGCGCGTCAATGTCTCTGAGAGAATGGTTTCTGGGATGCTACGCGTGTTTGAATCAACCGCACGACACCCCTACCAATCGGCGAACATTGTGGGTGTGGCGTCTGCACTAGAAAGCAGGAGGCGCGGGTTCGAATCCCGCACATCCCATGCTTGATTTTTTTTTAAATCAAGTTAATCTGTTTTTAATCAAGCGATGTGTTAAGCAGCGAGTACACAGCATTTGCATACAGTAATTATATACAATGCGTCCGCAAGGCTGAAGGGTCCTTATCGAATTTGAAGGTATCTAATTTCTTTTAGGAATGTTTCACAACATTATGGGGGTCTAACGTTTAGCAAAAACCCATGCATCTGAATTGACTGCCAGACCAGATTGGCAGATATGCGTATACCGTCCGATAGACCAAGACTATGTTATTGAGCGTGCCTTTAATTTGTCTTCTCCGTTAAAATGTCACCGGTCGTGTACCCTGGAGCGGCCAGTTGCCCTGCCGATCATCCCGGCAATGTAGGACAGCGTGATCCCCCCCCCGACCCCGTACCGTCACCCTTGGATTACACGCACGTGTGGACTGAGCGAGCGATGTTCAACCGTGCACCGACCCACGCTATGGCTATTGGTATCTGGGC